>CM038669.1:259185946-259770946 GCA_021605145.1 Aegilops bicornis | reverse complement strand
GTAATTCCATCGTAGGCTTGCTGGACGGTGATGGTTTGGATGAGATTTATCATGTAATCGAGTTAGTTTTGTTAGAGTTTGATCCCTAGTATCCACTATGTTCTAAGATCGATGTTGCTATGACTTTTCTATGCTTAATGCTTGTCACTAGGACCCGAGTGCCATGATTTCAGATCTGAACCTATTATGTTTTCATGAATATATTTGTGTTCTTGATCCTGTCTTGCAAGTTGTAGACACCTACTACGAGTGATGATCCGCATACCCCAAGGTGACAATAATTGGGATTCTTTCCGGTGATTACCGTAGTTTGAGGACTTCATGTATTCACTAAGTGCTAATGCTTTGGTTCGGTTCTCTATTAAAAGGAGGCTTGAATATCCCTTAGTTTCCATTAGGACCCCGCTGCCACAGAAGGGTAGGACAAAAGATGGCATGCAAGTTCTTTTCCATAAGCACGTATGACTATATTCAGAATACATGCCTACATTATATTGATGAATTGGAGCTAGTTCTGTGTCACCCTAGGTTATAACCGTTGCATGATGAATGCCATCCGACATAATTATCCATCATTGATCCATTGCCTACGAGCATTTCACATATTGTTCTTTGCTACATTACTTTGCCGTTGCCACTATTACAATTGCTACAAAACTGTTACTGTTACTTTTGCCACCGTTACCGTTACTTCCATACTAGTTTGCTACTAAATACTTTGCTGCAGATATTAAGTCTTTCAGGTGTGATTGAATTGACAACTCAGATGCTAATAGTTGAGAATATTCTTTGGCTCCCCTTGTGTCGAATCAATAAATTTGGGTTGAATACTCTACCCTCAAAAACTGTTGCGATCCCCTATACTTGTGGGTTATCAAGACCTTTTTCTGGCGCCGTTGCCGGGGAGCATAGCTCTATTCTCTGAGTCACTTGGGATTTATATCTGTTGATCACTATGAGGAATTTGAAAGATACTAGAACCAAGACTTTTTCCCTCTACTACGAGGGGAGGTAAGGAACTGCCATCTAGCTCTACACTTGATTCACCTTCTGTTTTGAGTAAGCTTGCAACACCTACACCTGCTATTGATTCTGATATGTCGTATGTTATTGATGATGCTACTTCTACTATGAATGATGCTTATGATGCTACTACTTTGCTTGATAAAAATGTGCCACTGGGTGAATTACTTGATGACCATCTTGCTAGAGTTAGAACTATTGATTATGCTAAAGATGATGATATTTCTGAAACTGATGAAATTATTGAAACTGAAAAACTTTGGCACACTTGATAATACTAGCTCTCCTAGATATGAACTTCTTGTTATGCCTGAGGGTTATGTTATGGATGGAGAGGTAGCTAGGGACTTTCTTGCTTGTAAGGATAGAGATGATCTTAAGAAATTATTATGCAAGTGGAAAGAAAAATCTTTGAATGCTAGAATGCAATATGATCCTAAGTTTGCTACTTCACCTATCTTTGTTACTGATAAGGATTATGAATTCTCTGTCAATCCTGAGTTAATTACTTTGGTTGAATTTGATCCTTTCCATGGTTATGAATCTGAAACTGTTGTGGCACATCTTACTAAATTGAATGATATTGCCACCCTATTTGCTCATGAGGAAAAAATTCACTATTAAGTTGTTTCCTTTCTCATTACAGGGTGATGCTAAGTTATGCTTTAACTCTCTTGCTCCTGGTTGTGTGCGTAGTCCCCAGGATATGATTTACTACTTCTCTGAAAAATATTTCCCTGCTCATACGAAACAAACTGCTTTAAAGGAAATATTTAACTTTGTGCAAATTGAAGAAGAGAGTCTCCCACAAACTTGGGGGAGGCTTCTCCAATTACTTAATGCTTTGCCAAATCATCCTCTCAAGAAAAATTAAATACTTGATATATTTTATAATGGACTAACCGATGCTTCTAGGGACAACCTAGAGAGTTGTGATGGTTGTGTTTTCAAGGAACGAACTGTTGAGCAAGCTGAATTGCTATTGAATAATATATTGAGTAATGATAATGTTTGGACACTTCCTGAAGCAACTCCGAAGAAAAGAGGTATTCTATTTCTCAGTCCTGAAGATATGCAAGAGGCAAAGAAATCTATGAAAGAAAAAGGTATTAGAGCTGAAGATGACAAGAATTTACCGCCTATTGAAGAAATACATGGTCTTGATAACCAGACATAGGTAGTAGAGGTAAATTCTCTCTATAGATTTGATGAAGGTGATACTCCTCATAATAAGTCTGCTAGTCAATGCCTGGAAGAGTTTGATAATTTTATTGTTAAACAATCAAACTTCAATGCTTATGTTAGTAGACAATTGAAACGTAATGCTTACATGCTTGACTGCTTGGGTGATTACATGAGTAGAACTGTTAGTGATCTTAAGATTATTAGTAAGCATGCTTCCATGGTGAAAACTCAAGTAGAACAAATATTTAAGGCACACGATGATTTGCTCAATGAGTTGAATAGTAAGAATAGTGATAATGCTGTTAGGGTTTTGACTAGAGGTGGTAAAATGACCCAGGAACCTTTGTATCCTGAGGTTCATCCTAAGAGAATTGAGCAAGATTCTTAGAAAACTAATACTGATGCACCTAGTCCTGGTAATAAAAAGGAAAGGAAAACCGATAGGACTTTGCATGCATCTAGTGAACCTGTTATAGATACACATGAGAATCCCAATGACATTTCTATTTATGATGCTGAGACACAATCTGGTGATGAGCATGAACCTAGTGCTAATGTTAATGATGATGTTCATGCTGATGCTCAATCTAGTAATGACAATGATGTTGAGATAGAACCTATTGTTGTTCTTGATGACCCACAATCAAAGAATCAACGTTGTGATAACAGAGATTTTCATTGCTTGGAAACGTGGTAAAGAAAGAGAACCATGGGTTCATAAATCCATGACCTTTCCTCCT
Organism: Aegilops bicornis; assembly: GCA_021605145.1. Taxonomy (NCBI): domain Eukaryota; kingdom Viridiplantae; phylum Streptophyta; class Magnoliopsida; order Poales; family Poaceae; genus Aegilops; species Aegilops bicornis. The sequence goes on along the minus strand of CM038669.1, from coordinate 259,767,998 downwards.
AAACCATCCAAGAAAAAGCATGGTGAGGATTTCAAGCACTTTGTTGAAATGCTTAGACCTGTCTTTTTTGCGTATGCGTTTGACTAATATTCTGAAAATGTCTCCTTATGCTAAGTATATGAAGGATATTTTTACAAATAAAAGAAAGATACCGGAGGCTGAAATTTCCACCATGCTTGCTAATTATACTTTTAAGGGTGGAATACCAAGAAACTAGGTGACCGAGGAGTACCAACTATACCATGCTCCATTAAAAGAAACTATGTTAAAACTGCTTTATGTGATTTGGGAGCCGGTGTTAGTGTTATGCCTTTCTCTTTATATCATAGACTTGAATTGAATAAGTTAACACCTACTGAAATCTCTTTGCAAATGGCTGATAAATCAACTGCTATACCCATCGGTATTTGTGAGGATGTGCGTGTTGTGGTTGCAAACGTTACTATCTTGTTATTCTTGATATTCCCGAGGACGACAGTATGTCGATCATCCTTGGTAGACCCTTTTCGAATACTGCAGGGGCTCTTATTGATTGCAACAAGGGCAATGTCACTTTTCATGTTAATGGTAATGAGCATATGGTACACTTTCCGAAGAAACAACCTCAAGTGAATGGTATCGATTCTATAGGAAAATTTTCAACTATTGCTATTGGAGGTTTTGAATTCCCTCTTCCTACTGTCAAAAAGAAATATTACACTCTTGTTGTTGGGGACATGCATATCCCATTGAGGTAACCTAGTATTATTTGAAAGTTCTCCGGTTTCATGTCATTCAGAAGAAGTTTGTTAATAAGACTTGATCAACCTTGTTAATGGATTCCTTTTGATGGGCATGAGATGGACGAAATTAGAGAACACAATTTTCTGTACCTACTTTTTACTTTCTGTTATCTAGAATAAATAAAGCAAAATTAGTATTATCCGTCTATTATCTGAATTATCTGTGCAATAAAAAATGTCCCGAAAATAAAAGTTCTTCAAATGCCCTGAAAATTTAGTATGATTTTTTATAGAATATTTGAGAATTTTTGGCACTGAGAACACACTAGGGGGCTGCACCAGTGGACCACAAGGGTGGAGGGCGCGCCCCTGCCTTGTAGGTCCCACGTGGGTCCCTCTCACTTATTCAAGCATCCATCCACTTCGTCTTCCTCCAGAAAAAATCATCATGTTGCTCAAACCCGTGTTCTAGCTCATCTTGTTGCCATTTTCGATCTCCTTATGCAAAGCTCCATTTGCAAAACTATTTTGGGGGATTGTTCTTCGGTATGTGACTCCTCCAATGGTCCAATTAGTTTTTGTTCTAGTGCTTTATTTATTGCAAATTTTTGCTGCTGTGGTGACCTTGTTCTTGAGCTTTCATGACAAATTTATATGGTCCAAAGTAGTTTTGATGCATGATTTAGCCTCTAGACACTTGTAGGAGTAGTTGCTATCAATCTTGTTGAGTTTGGTTCACTTTTATTTTGAATCATTAAAAAATTTAGAAAATTTCAAAGGAAGAAAATGATGAGGAGATTGTTAAGAGGCTCTTCAAGTCGGGGTTCTAAAGAAAATGAAAATGAAGAGAAGAAGAAGCCCAACTACAACCTTCCTCGCACCGCGGAGGTTCGATCGTGTGAGTGTCCAAGTGATGCATTCTTGAGGGCGGCCGAAATTTATGAGGATTTCTATTATTTGGCTGATAATGCAGGCATCACTGACTTTCTCCACGATAAGTGTGACCAGTACCTCCTACTCACTAATACCTTCGTGCAAAATTTTCACTTTCATGCTAGGAAATCACCACCCACGGGTAGAGTTTTATTTATATGATGAGTATAAGGAGATGACGCTTTATGATTTTTGTGAGGTTTGCAAATTGCCTTATGAGGGCAGTGTCAGTGAGCCACGTCCTAGAGATGTGGAAGATTTTATTGATGAAGTTACCGTAGGGGAAGGGAGAGGAGTGTCGGAAGCGAGAGTCGCTAGTTTGCATTTTTCCTGTTTTATGCTATTACTCATTATTTGTTGGGAGATGTTTAATTGGTCGTGGGGCGAGTGGAGGCCTTACTGCCCCTGACCTCGCTATTTTGTGCCATGCTTTACTTCGTGATAGAACTTTTAGTTTGGGCACTATTGTTGCTCGACGGTTGAGTTTAAACCGATCTAGGAGTCCTATCTTTGGAGGTATCTATGCCTCATGCCTTGCTAGACGCTTCGAGATACCTATTAGGCACGATGTATACGAGGAGATGCTGCTACCAACTAGATACTTAGACTATAACAATATGGTAGCGCATGATTTTATTAGCAATGATAAGGACAAGAGCCTCATCTATAACCTGGTATTCAGCCAGAAAACTTGTCAGATTATTACTTTGCCTGCACCTTCTTTGTTCGATATTCATTCAGGCAGGCACCTCATTTTGCCCGAGGACATTTATGCATACTGGGAGCGGGCGCGATCCCCAGTTCCTGAGCCAGAACCATCACCTGATCTGTATGACGAGTCTGTTTATCAGTGGGAGCCACAAGAGCTCGTTAACCAGTGGAACCACCAGGATCCTCGTGAGTACCTAGGAGAGGTCTACTTTGATCCATGGGCATAGACCAACTTAGGCCAAAAGCCTAAGCTTGGGGGAGTATCAGATTTCTCACCGACATTACATTCATGTTCGCACACTCATTCCAGTTGTCGGTGTTCATACTTTTTCATTGTATTATCCATGTTAGTTTATTTCTTTTTCTCGCTTTCTTCTTGTGTATTTGAAAAACTTTGAGAAAATCCAAAAGAAATAGTTGTAGCTTCATTTTAATTTCCTTTCCATGTTTATTTAGTAGTGCTATTAAAATAAAATCCAAAAAGATTTCTCGTTCTTCTTTTGCTTGTTGGGAGCTTTCTCGTGTAAATAGCTTTTCTCGTTCTTGTTTTACTTTCTTCAGAAAAACAAAAACTAAAAAAATCAATGTGTTTCTTTGAATTTCTTTTTCCTTTCTTTGGGTCGAGAGGAGAAGACCACGATTAAAATGTTGAGTGGCTCTCATATATATTATTGTTGATCTAACAAAGAGCCCATATTACCTTGTCTTCTCCTTTGAATAAATGTTTGCAGATTCCAGCTTAGTCCAATGCGCGTGCACTGTTACTATTATTCACACCGTTCGGTCGTGCAATTGAAAGGCAATAATGACGACATATGATGAGATGATTGAGATGAGGAAAAGCTGGTTTGAACTCGACCTATTTTGTTTTTGTAAATATGATTAGTTCATCGTTCTTGATTCAGCCCATTATGAATGAAACATGTTTGCAATGACAATTAGAGATTATAGTTACTCATGCCATGCTTAATTAGCTGGGAGTTTATAATGGTTTACCTTACGTGCCAACATGCTTTTAAAATGGTTGTGATGTAGTATGATAGGATGGTATCCTCCTTTGTATTATTCGAGTGGCTCGACTTGGCACATGTTCACGCTTGTAGTTGAAACAAAATCAACATAGCCTCCACGATATTTATGTTCATGGTGATTTATATCCTACTCATGCTTGCACTCAATGATTGGTTAATTCCAATGCATGTTTATGATTGTTGTCGCTCTCTAGTTGGTCGCTCCTCAATCTTTTGCTAGCCTTCACTTCTATTAAGCGGGAATACTGCTTGTGCATCCACTTCCATAAACCCAAATTGTTCCATATGATTCCACCATACCTACCTATATGCGGTATTTACCTGTCGTTCCAAGTAAATTTGCATGTGCCAAACTCTAAACCCTCAAATAATAATATGTTTTGTATGCCTGAATCGCTCATGTAGCGACTGGAGCTGTCAGTATCTTCCATGATAGGTGGGTTATTCTCACGATGAGTGTTGATTCACTTGTCATTCATGAGAAAGTGGCTGGTAATCGGGATGCCCAGTACCATGCTCTAAATCAAAATCAAAATATAAATTCAAGCAAAACTCCCCCAGGATTGTTGTTTGTATGGACGGCACCCGTTGTTTTGGACCAGCCATGGAGTGTGCTTGTTGGTGGAGGGGGAGTAAAAACGTTACCATTCTATTTGGGAACTGCCTATAATGTATCTAGCATGGAAGATATCGAGATCTCTTGGTTGTTATGTTGACAATGAAAGCATACTGCTCAAAATATTATTCATCTCTGTTTAGAAAAGCTCAAGCTCTGGCACCTCTGCAAATCCCTGCTTCCCTCTGCGAAGGGCCTATCTATTTACTTTTATTGTTGAGTCATTATCCTCTTATAAAAAGCACCAGTTAGAGAGCACCACTATCATTTGTATGCATTGTTATTAATTGATGTTGGGTATGGCTGTGACTCGATCTCTTTTACCATGAATTACAATGTCTAGTCAGTCGTTGATCTTGAGGTGCTCTGCATTTATGTTTCTTGGTCTCGTAAAGGGCTAGCGAGATACCATCTTGTTATATCATATCATGATTGTTTTGAAAAAGTGTTGTCATCCAAAATTTATTATTATTGCTCGCTAGTTGATTATGCCATTGATATGAGTAAATGCGAGACCTAAATGTTAGTGTGAATATGGTTAGTTCATAATCTTCTTTGAAAACCTGAATGTTGGCTTTACATATTTGCAACAACAAGATCAAACAGAGTTAGTAAAAGTTTCTCTTTATCACTTTTAGTTTGTCAACTGAATTGCTTGAGGACAAGCAATGGGTTAAGCTTAGGGGAGTTGATACGTCTCCATTGTATGTACTTTTCCAAACTCTTTTGCCCTTGTTTTGGACTCTAAATTGCATGATTTGAATGGAACTAACCCAAACTAATGTTGTTTTTAGCAGAATTGCCTTGGTGTTATTTTTGTGCATAAATAAAAGTTCTCGGAATGACCTGAAACATTACGGAGAATATTTTTGGAATAAATAAAAAATATTGGCGAAAGAATCAACCAGAGGGGACCCACCTGTTGTCCACAAGGGTGGAGGGCGCGCCCCCCTACCTTGCGGGTCCCCTGGATCTCCACCGACCTCAACTCCAACTCTATATATTCACGTTCGGGGAGAAAAAAAATCAGAGAGAAGGATTCATCATGTTTTACGATCTGGTCGTCGTCACCTCCTGTTCTTCATTGAGAGGGCAGATCTGGAGTCTGTTCGGGGCTCCAGAGAGGGGGATTCGTTGCCATCATCATCGCGAACCTTCCTCCATCACCAATTTCATGATGCTCATTGTCGTGCGTGAGTAATTCCATCGTAGGCTTGCTGGACGGTGATGGGTTGGATGAGATTTATCATGTAATCGAGTTAGTTTTGTTAGGGTTTGATCCCTAGTATCCACTATGTTCTAAGATTGATGTTTCTATGACTTTGCTATGCTTAATGTATGTCACTAGGGCCCGAGTGCCATGATTTCAGATCTGAACCTATTATGTTTTCATGAATATATTTGTGTTCTTGATCCTATCTTGCAAGTTGTAGACACCTATTACGAGTTATGATCCGCATACCCCAAGGTGATAATAATTGGGATTCTTTCCGGTGATTACCGTAGTTTGAGGAGTTCATGTATTCACTAAGTGCTAATGCTTTGGTCCGGTTTTCTATTAAAAGGAGGCCTTAATATCCCTTAGTTTCCATTAGGCCCCGCTGCCATGGGAGGGTAGGACAAAAGATGTGAGATACGTCTCCAACGTATCTATAATTTATGAAGTATTCATGCCATGTTTATAACAATTCTATATGATTTTGGTATGATTTGATTAGAACTAACCCGGACTGACGCTGTTTACAGCAGAACTACCGTGGTGTTGTTTTTGTGCAGAAATAAAAGTTCTCAGAATGGGCTGAAATTTTACGGAGAATATTTTTGGAAAATATAAAAAATACTGGAGCAAAAAGATATCAGAGGGGAGTCCCGGGACCACCACAAGGGTGGGGGCGCCCCCCCCCCCCCCACTAGGGTGCGCCTCCGTCCTTGTCGTAGCCTCGTGGGTCCCCTTGACTTGTCCCCGACGCCAAACACTCCTATAAATCCCAAAAACTCCAGAACGAAACCTAGATCAGGAGTTCCGCCGTCGTAAGCCTCTGTAGCCACAAAAAACCAATCTATGTCCTCTTTGGCACCCTGCTGGAGGGGGCCAACATCACTGGAGGCCGTGGAGGAGGAAGCCGGAGTTGTCACCATCGCCATGGAGGCCAAGGACCAGAGGGAGAACCTTTCCCCATCTAAGGGAAGGTCATGGAGGAAGTAAGCACAAAGGGAGAACCGCTCCCCCTCTCTCTTGGTGGCACCGGAGTGCCATCGGGGGAATCATCGCCGCGGTGATCGGCTTCATCAACATCACCTTCATCATCACCATCCTCATCTCTTTTACGTGGTCCACTCTCCCGCAACCCGATGTAATCCCCACCTTGAACATGGAGCTTTATGCCACATATTATGATCCAATGATGTGTTGCCATCCTATGATGTTTTGAGTAGATTTCTTTTGTCTTTTGGTTGATTAATGATCTAGATTGGTTTGAGTTGTATGTTTATTTTGGTGCTGTCCTATGGTGCCTTCCGTTTCGCACACACGTGAAGGATTCCCACTGTAGGGTGTTGCAATACGTTCATGATTCGCTTATAGTGGGTTGCTAGAGTGACAGAAGCTAAAACTCGAGTAAGGGGGTTGTTGCGTATGGGATAAAGGGACTTGATGCTTTAATGCTATGGTTGGGTTTTACCTTAATGATCTTTAGTAGTTGCGGATGCTTGCTAGAGTTCCAATCATAACTGCATATGATCCAAGAAGAGAGAGTATGTTAGCTTATGCCTCTCCCTCATATAAAATTGCAATGACGACTACCGATCTTGTTAACAATTGCCTAGGACAATTCCGCACACCAATCCATCATTATTCCACACTCGCTATTTATAATATATAGTAATATATTTTAACTTTATATTAACATCACCTACTTTAATATTTTAGTTCTCCGATATCTTGCAAATTTATCCTCCTCATACCCACAACGTAGTTATATTTCTCGTTTCTAGTTGGAAGCAAACGCTCGGTGTACGTGAGAGTCATATCGATGGCGAGATGGGACTTGAGAGAATATTGATCTTACCTTTAGCTCCTTGTGGGTTCGAAACTCCATACTTATCACTTCCACTTTTGGAAAGTGCTACGATGATTCCTTGCACTTGAGGATTATCAATGTCATTCAAGTTCTTTTTCCTATGCACGTATGACTATATTCGGAATACATGCCTACATTATATTGATGAATTGGAGCTAGTTGTGTGTCACCCTAGGTTATAATTGTTGCATGATGAATGTCATCCGACATAATTATCCATCATTGATCCATTTCCTACGAGCTTTTCACATATTGATCTTTGCTAGTTGCTTTGCCGTTGCCACTGTTACAATTGCTACAAAACTGTTACTGTTACTTTTGCCACCGTTACCGTTACTTCCATACTACTTTGCTACTAAATACTTTGCTGCAGATATTAAGTCTTTCAGGTGTGGTTGAATTGACAACTCAACTGCTAATACTTGAGAATATTCTTTGGCTCCCCTTGTGTTGAATCAATAAATTTGGGTAGAATACTCTACCCTCGAAAGCTCTGGCGGTCCCCTATACTTGTGGGTTATCAAATAGCATGTGTGATAGTTATCATGTACGACACTGGTACGACAGTCCGACATTTCGTAATCCTATCTAACACTCGTATGATGATTAGCTAATCTTTTTAATTATATATCGCATACGGTTCGGAGAAGTGAATGTGTGTGATTGTCTGCTTATCATACACGTTCTATAATCATGAATTGTTTGTGATGAGGCGTGCATCATAAACGTAGCACCACAAAATACCGACTACGATGGTAATGCGAGCACAAACAAGTAGCAAGGATGGAGCATTTGGGATGTTCGACATATCACAAACAGTTATCTGAAGACTCGCGTTTGGGATGGATGCGACATCGCATACACTTAGTTATGCGAGCGATGCATTGCTACTCCCTATCCCCGACGGTTTACGGGTCGTGTGGGAAGGACCCCCATATCGCTACTCTGAGCAAGGCGATGGTTTAAAATGTAAATGCAAAAGGGGTCAAAAACCGTTTGTATAGCAGCTTCCACTTCTTCCTCGCTCATAGAGTCATAGGTGTCTTCACTGTTGGCGATCATGGTGTGCCGATTAGGGCACTCAAATGTCTTGTGGCCTCGGCCTTGACATGTGAAGCATTTGATGGAACTCGTCTTAACGGTCTCATTCGTTGGAGTAGTTGATGATGAAGCTCTCGTCTTGAAGTTGCTTGTAATAGGAGGACGACTTGAAGATGTCGAAGTTTTCTTGTAACTTGGCTTGTCGTCGTTGCTTGGTGAAGCTTTTGTCGAGGTAGAAGGCGTCTGTGACGCCCGGGTAATTAAGCTACAGTAACCCTCTTCTAATGATTCACGTCACCTTGGTTACTGTTGATAAACTCGCGTCGGTCCAAAAACAAGTTCGAATTTCAAATTTAAAATAACATTAAACGATAAAAGTTTTAAAACATTTAAAACTAAAATGTTCATCAGGTGGCAAATAATCCCTAACTAATTTTGGTGGTGGAGCCAACCTTTTTCATATTGTTTAAATGCCCTAAACTAATTAAGATCAGTGACTAAAACAATACTTTAATTACCTTTTAAAATTATAAAATATTGGCTAACTTATTTTGGGTCCAAGCTAAGTGTGGTAGTGGCCTATATCAATGATATTGATTTAGGGGCTAACTTGGTATTTTATAAAGCTAAAATAAATGAGACTATTAGAGTAATCAGAAAAGAAAAAAAGAAAAAAAATAAAAAGCCAAGAGGCCCCGTCCCCCTGGGCCGTCCGTCCCAACCGGGCATCCAGGCCACCAAGCCGGCCCAACCCCACTCCCTCTTAACCCCGAGTAACCAAACCCTATCACCGACACCTCCCACTCATCCCCACTCCCTCCCCCGTTTTCCATCACCCCTCCTCTGCCCCCCCCCCCAGAACCACATCGGGGGCATCGACCCCATCGCCGTCCGTAGTCCCTGCCGTCGCCGCTGCCTCATCGCCGTCGTGGCCCTTTGGCGCGACTCCTTTGCCTACCGTGTCGTGGACCTCCGCTCACCTGTAGCCTTGACTCCCACGCCCTTGTTGGATGCGTCGCCCGGGGAGTGCCTGCGTCGCCACCGCCGTCTCGGCACGCCATCGCTCATCGCGGACTGCCTCCCGCCCTTGACGGCCGTCGTCTCCGTCCTCCTCCTCGACCCCCACTGCCCCGTGCCCTGCAAACCCCCCGTGAGCCTCGACTTCCTTCCACCCTTCCCTCTGCCGATCGCAGTGGCCGAGTGACAGAGCTCGCACTCCGGCCACGCTCGCATGTGCCTCACCCACGCCATTCCAACGCGCCCATTGATCGCGCTCACGCGCCCGCGCGCACGCACGCCTCATGGCCACCACTCCTCGGCATCGCTCGCATCGCCTCCACCTCTGCGACCGCGCGCCCACCGTCGTGCCCGTCGCGCTCGCCGCTTCGCCAGCGCTCCCGCTGCCCGCCTGCGCCTGTCGCGCGGCCCTCCCGGCCAGCGCCTCCTCACTGCTGCTGCCGCAGCTTCCCCCACGCATTGTTGCACGAACCGCGCCGCCTCCACCCGTCGTGCCCCCACATCGCCCGCCTCCCGCCTCGACTCGCGCTTGGCGCTAAATGCGCGCCGCCCTCGCCGCTCCGGCTGCCTTGGTGGCGACCTCCTCTCCGTCCGGCCGGCGCCCGAGGCCAGCAGGCTGCGCCCGATCCTGGCGCCCGTCGCCCTCCTGCCCGCTAACCCGCTAAGGCCCCCTGTGCCTATGACATGGGGGCCCCACGCACCCAGAACGAATTTATATAAAAAAAGAGAATTGAAAAATAAAAATTTAATCAATCAATAAGTTAGTTAAATAAATAATTAAATTAATTAAGTCAGATTAATTAACCTAATTAACTACTGTTAATTAGCTAAACAGTCCCTGACAGGTGGGACCCACTTGATAGGTTGACCAGGTCAACGGTCAACGTTGACTGCTGACGTCATGCTGACATCATAATTACCTTTTCTAATTAAATTTATTCTGTTAATTCTAGAAAAAGATAAAATCCTTTTTAAATTAATATAAAATAAATCGTAACTTGGATGGAAAAACTTTGTACATGAAAGTTGCTCAGAACGATGAGACGAATCCAACTACGCAGTCCGTTTGTCCGCCACACGTCCCTAGCATAGCGAACACGCAACTTTCCCCCTCCGGTTCATCTATCCGAAAACGCGAAACACCAGGGATACTTTCCCGGATGTTTCCCCCCTTCGCCTTTATCACCTCGTACTACGTTAGGTCAACCCTACACCGCGTATTGACATGTTATGCTTTGTGATGCTTTGATTGCTCTGTTATTTATTGTGTTTCCCTTCATTACTTCTTTCCGGTAGACCCTGAGACCGCTGCCGATACCCCCGTGGTCGCCTACGGTGTTGACGACCCCTCCTTCTCGGCTGAGCAACCAGGCAAGCCCCCCCCCCCGGTGATCACCCGATATCGCCTATTCCTTCTCTCTACTGCTTGCATTAGAGTAGTGTCGCATGTTACCGCTTTCGGTTATTCCTATCCTGTTGCATAGCCTGTCATTGTTGCTATAGTTGTTACCCTTACCTGCAATCCTAAATGCTTAGTATAGGATGCTAGTATTCCATCAGTGGCTCTACATTCTTGTCCGTCTGCCATGCTACACTACCAGGCCCTGATCACTCAGGAGGTGATCATGGCTATATACTTACATACATATTATATGATACATGTGGTGACTAAAGTCGGGTCGGCTCGTAGAGTACCCGCAAGTGATTCCGATGTGGAAATTTGAAAGGACAAGTTGTTCCATCCCGGTAGTGGTGGGCACAGGTTCTGACATCCCCCAAGTTACTTTGTGGCGAACAGCAGGCAGGTTGAGACCACCTAGGTGAGAGGTGGGCTTGCCACTGGTCGGCGTCTGCGGTTACATCAATTAACACGCTTAACGAGATCTTGGTATTTGATCGAAGTCGGCCCACCGCCTATACGCACTAACCAACTACTACACGGAGCGATTATGGGCACTTTCGGCGTCGTGGTATCGATCGAAGCCTTCTTGACGTCGACAAGCGACGGCAGCGCCGGGTTGGACTGGAACGCTGCTCTTGTATCGGGGAGGCTAGGTACGCTCACCGACCCGCGTCGCAACATGCAGGTGTGCAATGGGCGATGGGCCCAAACCCTCACAAGCGCCATAGGATTTAGACAGCGTCTTGACCTCTCTGTTGTGCCTAGGTGGGGCTGCGACGTGTTGATCTTCTGAGGCCGGGCATGATCCAGGAAAGTGTGTCCGGCCAAAGGGGATCGAGCGTGTTGGGTAATGTGGTTCACTCCTACAGGGAAGTTTATCTATTCGAATAGCCGTGATCCTCGGTAACAGGACAACCCGGAGTTGTACCTTGACCTTATGACAACTAAAACCGGATACTTAATAAAACACACCCTTCCAAGTGCCAGATATAACCCGGTGATCGCTCTCACACAGGGCGACGAGGGGAGGATCGCCGGGTAGGATTATGCTATACGATGATACTTGGTGAACTTACCATCTACTCTCTTCTACATGCTGCAAGATGGAGGCTGCCAGAAGCGTAGTCTTCAACAGGACTAGCTATCCCCTTCTTATTCTGGCATTCTGTAGTTCAGTCCACCGATATTGCCCCTTTACACAGATACCCATGCATATGTAGTGTAGATCCTTGCTTGCGAGTACTTTGGATGAGTATGTTGGGGAACGTTGTAATTTCAAAAAAAATCCTACGCACACACAAGATCATGGTGATGCATAGCAACGAGAGGGGAGAGTGTTGTCCACGTACCCTCATAGACCGAAAGCGGAAGCGTTAGCACAAAACGGTTGATGTAGTCGTACGTCTTCACGATCCGACCGATCCAAGTACCGAACGTACGGCACCTCCGAGTTCAGCACACGTTCAGCTCGATGACGTCCCTCGAACTCTGATCCAGCCGAGCTTTGAGGGAGAGTTCCGTCAACACGACGGCGTGGTGACGGTGATGATGATGCTACCGACGCAGGGCTTCGCCTAAGCACCGCTACGATATTATCAAGGTAGAATATGGTGGAGGGGGGCACCGCTAACGACTAAGAGATCAAGAGATCAATTGTTGTGTCTATGGGGTGCCCCCCTCCTCCGTATATAAAGGGGGGGAGGAGGAGAGGGCCGACCAAGGGGAGGAGGCGCGCCCAAGGGGGGCAATCCTACTCCAAGTAGGATTCCCCCCTCTTTCCTAGTCCAAGTAGGAGAGGGGAAGCAAGGGGACGAGAAGAAGAAGGAAAGGGGGGCGGCCCCCTAGTCCAATTCGGTTTGGGCTAGGGGGGCCGTGCTCCCCTAGCTGGCTGCCTCTCCTCTTCCACCACTTGGGCCCATGAGGCCCAATAACCCCCCGGGTGGTTCCAGTAACCTCCCGGTTTCTCCGGTATTTATCTGATAACCCCCGGAACTCATCCGGTGTCCGAATATATTCCAATATATCAATGTTAACGTCTCAACCATTTCAAGACTCCTCGTCATGTCCGTGATCACATCTGGGACTCCGAACTACCTTCGGTACATCAAAACACAAAACTCATAATACCGATCGTCATCTAACTTTAAGTGTGCGGACCCTACGGGTTCGAGAACTATGTAGACATGACCGAGACACGTCTTGATCAATAACCAATAGCGGAACCTGGATGCTCATATTGGCTCCTACATATTCTCTACGAAGATCTTTATCGGTCAAACCGCATAACAACATACGTTGTTCCCTTTGTCATCGGTATGTTACTTGCCCGAGATTCGATCGTCGGTATCTCAATACCTAGTTCAATCTCGTTCTTGGCAAGTCTCTTTACTCGCTTACGTAATACATCATTCCGCAACTAAGCGATTAGTTACAATGCTTGCAAGGCTTATAGTGATGTGCATTACCAGGTGGGCCCAGAGATACCTCTCCGACAATCGGAGTGACAAATCCTAATCTCGAAATCGCCAACCCAACAAGTACCTTCAAGACACTGTTGAGCACCTTTATAATCACCCGATTCACGTTGTGACATTTGGTAGCACACAAAGTGTTCCTCCGTAAACGGAGTTGCATAATCTCATAGTCATAGGAACATGTATAAGTCATGAAGAAAGCAATAGCAGAATACTAAATGATCAAGTGCTAAGCTAACGGAATGGATCAAGTCAATCACATCATTCTCCTAATGATGTGATCCCGTTAATCAAATGACAACTCATGTCTATGGCTAGGAAACATAACCATCTTTGATCAACGAGCTAGTCAAGTAGAGGCATACTAGTGACACTCTGTTTGTCTATGTATTCACACAAGTATTATGTTTCCTGTTAATACAATTATAGCATGAATAATAAACATTTGTCATGATATGAGGAAATAAATAATAACTTTATTATTGCCTCTAGGGCATATTTCCTTCAGTCTCCCACTTGCACTAGAGTCAATAATCCAGATTACACGAGAATGATTCTAACACCCATGGAGCCTTGGTGCTGATCATGTTTTGCTCGTGGAAGAGCTTAGTCAAGCGGAGTCAGCAACATTCAGATCTTTATGTATCTTGCAAATCTCTATGTCTCCCACCTGGACTTGGTCCCGGATGGAGTTGAAGCGTCTCTTGATGTGCTTGGTTCTCTTGTGAAATCTGGATTCCTTTACCAAGGCAATTGCACCAGTATTGTCACAAAAGATTTTCATTGGACCCGATGCACTAGGTATGACACCTAGATCGGATATGAACTCCTTCATACAGACTCCTTCATTTGCTGCTTCCGAAGCAGCTATGTACTCCGCTTCACACGTAGATCCTGCCACAACGCTTTTTTAGAAATGCACCAACTAACAGCTCCACCATTCAATGTAAACACATATCCGGTTAGCGATTTAGAATCGTCCGGATCAGTGTGAAAGCCTGCATCGACGTAACCATTTACGACTAGCTCTTTGTCACCTCGATTAACGAGAAACATATCCTTAGTCCTTTTCAGGTATTTCAGGATTTTCTTAACCGCTGTCCAATGATCCACTCCTGGATTACTTTGGTACCTCCCTGCTAAACTTGTAGCAAGGCACACATCAGGTGTGGTACACAACATTGCATACATGATAGAGCCTATGGCTGAAGCATAGGGAACATCTTTCATCTTCTCTCTATCTTCTGCAATGGTCGGGCATTGAGTCTTACTCAACTTCACACCTTGTAACACAGGCAAGAACCCTTTCTTTGCTTGATCCATTTTGAACTTTTTCAAAACTTTGTCAAGGTATGTACTTTGTGAAAGTCCAATTAAGCGCCTTGATCTATCTCTATAGATCTTGATGCCCAATATATTACCAGCTTCACCGAGGTCCTTCATTGAAAAACTCTTGTTCAAATATCCCTTTATGCTATCCGGAAATTCTATATCATTTCCAATCAACAATATGTCATCTACATATAATATCGGAAATGCTCTGAGCTCCCACTCACTTTCTTGTAAATACAAAGCTTCTCCAAAAGTGCAGATAAATCCATATGCTTTGATCACACTATCAAAATGTTTATTCCAACTCCAAGAGGCTTGCACCAGTCCATAAATGGATCGCTGGAGCTTGCACACTTTGTTAGCTTCCTTTGGATCGAAAAAACCTTCCGATTGCATCATATACAACTCTTCTTCCAGAAATCCATTCAGGATGCAGTTTTGACATCCATTTGCCAAATTTCATAATCATAAAATGCGGCAATTGCTAACATGATTCGGACATATTTAAGCATCGCTACGGATGAGAAAGTCTCATCATAGTCAATCCCTTGAACTTGTCGAAAACCTTTTGCAACAAGTCGAGCTTTATAGACAGTAACATTACCGTCAGCGTCAGTCTTCTTCTTGAAGATCCATTTATTCTCAATGGCTTGCCGATCATCGGGCAAGTCAACCAAAGTCCACACTTTGTTCTCATACATGGATCCCGTCTCAGATTTCATGGCCTCAAGCCATTTTGCGGAATCTGGGCTCACCATCGCTTCTTCATAGTTCGTAGGTTCGTCATGGTCTAGTAACATAACCTCCAGAACAAGATTACCGTACCACTCTGGCGTGGATCTTACTCTGGTTGACCTACGAGGTTCAGTAGCAACTTGATCTGAAGTTTCATGATCAATATCATTAGCTTCCTCACTAATTAGTGTAGGTGTCATAGGAACCGGTTTCTTTGTTGAACTACTTTCCAATAAGGGAGCAGGTACAGTTACCTCATCAAGTTCTACTTTCCTCCCACTCACTTCTTTCGAGAGAAACTCCTTCTCTAGAAAGGATCCAAATTTAGCAACAAAAGTCTTGCCTTCAGATCTGTGATGGAAGGTGTACCCAATAGTTTCCTTTGGGTATCCTATGAAGACACATTTCTCTGATTTGGGTTCAAGCTTATCAGGTTGAAGCTTTTTCACATAAGCATCGCAGCCCCAAACCTTAAGAAACGACAACTTTGGTCTCTTGCCAAACCACTGTTCATAAGGCGTCGTCTCAACGGATTTGATGGTGCCCTATTTAACGTGAATGCAGCCGTCTCTAAAGCATAACCCCAAAACGATAGCGGTAAATCAAGAAGAGACATCATAGATCGCACCATATCTAGTAAAGTACGATTCTGACGTTCGGACACACCATTACGCTGTGGTGTTCCGGGTGGCGTGAGTTCTTGAAAACTATTCGCATTGTTTCAAATGTAGGCCAAACTCGTAACTCAAATATTCTCCTCCACGATCGGATCGTAGAAACTTTATTTTCTTATTACGATAATTTTCCACTTCACTCTGAAATTCTTTGAACTTTTCAAATGTTTCAGACTTATGTTTCATTAAGTAGATATACCCATATCTCGCTTAAATCATCTGTGAAGGTGAGAAAATAACTTGATACCACCATGACCTCAAGATTCATTGGACCACATACATCGGTATGTATGATCTCCAACAAATCAGTTGCTCGCTCCATAGTTCCGAGAACGGCGTTTTAGTCATCTTGCCCATGAGGCATGGTTACGCAGGACCAAGTGATTCATAATCAAGTGATTCCAAAAGTTCATCAAGATGGAGTTTCTTCATGCGCTTTTACACCAATATGACCCAAGCGGCGATTGCCACAAATAAGTTGCACTATCATTATCAACTCTGCATCTTTTGGCTTCAATATTATGAATATGTGTATCACTACTATCGAGATTCAACAAAATAGACCACTCTTCAAGGGTGCATGACCATAAAAGATATTACTCATATAAATAGAACAACCATTATTCTCGATTTAAATGAATGACCGTCTCGCATCAAACAAGATCCAGATATAATGTTCATGCTTATGGCGGCACCAAATAACAATTATTTAGGTATAAAACTAATCCCGAAGGTAGATGTAGAGGTAGTGTGCCGACCGCGATCACATCGACTTTGGAACCATTTCCCACGCGCATTGTCACCTCGTCCTTAGCCAATCTTCGCTTAATCCGTAGTCCCTGTTTCGAGTTGCAAATATTAGCAACAGAACCAGTATCAAATACCAGTGCTCTTTGCGAGCATTAGTAAGGTACACATCAATAACATGTAGATCACATATACCTTTGTTCACCTTGCCATCCTTCTTATCCGCCAAATACTTGGGGCAGTTCCACTTCCGATGACCGATGCGCTTGCGATGAAGCACTCAGTCTCAGGCTTAGGTCCAGACTTGGGTTTCTTCTCTTGAGTAGCAACTTTTTTGATGTTCTTCTTGAAGTTCCCCTTCTTCCCTTTGCCCTTTTTCTTGAAACTGGTGGTCTTGTTGACCATCAACACTTGATGCTCCTTCTTGATTTCTACCTCCATGACCTTTAGCATTGCGAAGAGCTCGGGAATTGTCTTATCCATCCCTTGCATATTATAGTTCATCACGAGCTTTTTGTAGCTTGGTGGCAGTGATTGAAGAATTTTATCAATGACACTATCATCCGGAAGATTAACTCCCAGTTGAATCAAGTGATTGTTATACCCAGACATTCTGAGTATATGTTCACTGACAAAACTATTCTCCTCCATCTTGCAGCTCTAGAACTTATTGGAGACTTCATATATCTCAATCCGGGCATTTGCTTGAAATATTAACTTCAACTCCTGGAACATCTCATATGCTCCATGACGTTCAAAACGTCGTTGAAGTCCCGGTTCTAAGCCGTAAAGCATGGCACACTGAACTATCGAGTAGTCATCAGCTTTGCTTTGCTCATGTAGCAGGTCTGGCACCTAGCGGTGCTTCTAGGACGTAATTCTTCTGTGCAGCAATGAGGATAATCCTCAAGTTACGGACGTAGTCCGTGTAATTTCTACCATCATCTTTCAACTATGATTTCTCAAGGAACGCATTAAAATTCAACGGAACAACAAAGACGGGCCATCTATCTACAATCAACATAGACAAGCAAAATACTATCGGTACTAAGTTCATGATAAATTTAAGTTCAATTAATCATATTACTTAAGAACTCCCACTTAGATAGACATCCCTCTAATCATCTAAGTGATCACGTGATCCAAATCAACTAAACCATGTCCGATCATCACGTGAGATGGAGTAGTTTCAATGGTGAACATCACTATGTTGATCATATCTACTATATGATTCTCGCTCGACCTTTCGGTCTCAGTGTTCCGAGGCCATATCTGCATATGCTAGGCTCGTCAAGTTTAACCTGAGTATTCAGCGAGTGCAACTGTTTTGCACACGTTGTATTTGAACGTAGAGCCAATCACACGGATCATCACGTGGTGTCTCGACGAAGAACTTTCGCATAGCGGTGCATACTCAAGGAGAACACTTTTATCTTGAAATTTAGTGAGAGATCATCTTATAATGCTACCGTCAATCAAAGCAAGATAAGATGCATAAAAGATAAACATCACATGCAATAAATATAAGTGATATGATATGGCCATCATCATCTTGTGCTTGTGATCTCCATCTCCGAAGCACCGTCATGATCACCATCGTCACCGGCGCGACACCTTGATCTCCATCGTAGCATCGTTGTCGTCTCGCCAACTTATGCTTTCTCGACTATCGCTACCGCTTAGTGATAAAGTAAAGCATTACAGGCGATTGCATTGCATACAATAAAGTGACAACCATATGGCTCCTGCCGATTGCCGATAACTCGGTTACAAAACATGATCATCTCATACAATAAAATATAGCATCATGTCTTGACCATATCACATCATAACATGCCACGCAAAAACAAGTTAGGCGTCCTCTACTTTTTTTGTTGCAAGTTTTACGTGATCGCTACAGGCTGAGCAAGAACCATTCTTACCTACGCATCAAAACCACAGCGATAGTTCGTCAAGTTAGTGCTATTTTAACCTTCTCAAGGACCGGGCATAGCCACACTCGATTCAACTAAAGTTGGAGAAACCGACACCGCTTGACCACACGTATTGCAAAAGCACGTCGGTAGAACCAGTCTCGCGTAAGCGTACGCATAATGTCGGTCCGGACCGCTTCATCCCACAATACCACCGAACCAAAGTATGACATGCTGGTAAGCAGTATGACTTGTATCGCCCACAACTCACTTGTGTTCTACTCGTTCATATAACATCTACGCATAAAACCTGGCTATGATGCCACTGTTGGGGAACGTAGTAATTTCAAACAATTTCCTATGCACACACAGGATCATGGTGATGCATAGCAACGAGAGGGAAGAGTGTTGTCCATGTACCCTCGTGAGACCCAAAGCGAAGCGTTAACTGCTTAGCAGTTGATGTAGTCGTCGCGTCTTCACGATCCGACCGATCCAAGTACGAGCGTCTGGCACCTCCGAGTTCAGACACGCTTAGCTCGATGGCGTCCCTCGAACTCCGATCGGTAGAGCTTTGAGGGAGAGTTCCGTCAAGACGGCGTGGTGACGGTGATGATGATGCTACCGACGCTGGGCTTCGCCTAAGCACCGTATGATATTATCGAGGTGAAATATGGTGGAGGGGGGCACCGCACACGGCTAAGAGATCAAGAGATCAATTGTTGTGTCTATGGGGTGCACCCCTCCTCCGTATATAAAGGGGGGAGGAGGAGAGGGCCGGCCAAGGGGAGGAGGTGCGTGAAGGGGGCAATCCTACTCCAAGTAGGATTCCCCTCTTTCCTAGTCCAAGTAGGAGAGGGAAGGAAGGGAGGAGAGAAGAAGAAGGAAAGGGGGGCCGGCCCCCTAGTCCAATTCGGTTTGGGCTAGGGGGGCCGCGCGCCCCTAGCTGGCTGCCTCTCCTCTTCCACCACTTGGGCCCATGAGGCCCAATAACCACCTAGTTCAATCTCGTTACTGGCAAGTCTCTTTACTCGTTCCGTAATACATCATTCCGCAACTAACTCATTAGTTACAATGCTTGCAAGGCTTATAGTGATGTGCATTACCGAGTGGGCCCGAGAGATACCTCTCCGACAATCGGAGTGACAAATCCTAATCTCGAAATCGCCAACCCAACAAGTACCTTCAAGACACCTGTAGAGCACCTTTATAATCACCTAGTTACGTTGTGACGCTTTGGTAGCACACAAAGTGTTCCTCCGATGGCAGGAGTTGCATAATTTCATAGTCATAGGAACATGTATAAGTCATGAAGAAAGCAATAGCGAGAATACTAAGCGATAAAGTGCTAAGCTAACGGAATGGGTCAAGTCAATCACATCATTATCCTAATGATGTGATCACGTTAATCAAATGACAACTCATGTCTATGGCTAGGAAACATAACCATCTTTGATCAACGAGCTAGTCAAGTAGAGGCATACTAGTGACACTCTGTTTGTCTATGTATTCACACAAGTATTATGTTTCCTGTTAATACAATTCTAGCATGAATAATAAACATTTATCATGATATGAGGAAATAAATAATAACTTTATTATTTCCTCTAGGGCATATTTCCTTCAGAGTACTCACGGTTTCTTTGCTCCCCATTTTCCCCCTTTCTATACTTGGTTGTCGCAACCAGATGCTGGAGCCCAGGAACCAGATGCCACCGTCGACGACGACTCCTACTACACTCGAGGTGCCTACTACTACGTGCAGGCCGCTGACGATGACCAGGAGTAGTTTAGGAGGATCCCAGGCAGGAGGCCTGCGCCTCTTTCTATATGTATCCCCGTTTGTGCTAGCCTTCTTAAGGCAAACTTGTTTAACTTATGTTTGTACTCAGATATTGTTGCTTCCGCTGACTCGTCTATGATCGAGCACTTGTATTCGAGCCCTCGAGGCCCCTGGCTTGTATTATGATGCTTGTATGACTTATTTATGCTTTTAGAGTTGTGTTGTGATATCTTCCCGTGAGTCCCTGATCTTGATCGTACATGTTTTCGTGCATGATTAGTGTACGATTGAATCGAAGCGTCACAAGTTGGTATCGAGCCATCGCTTGTAGGAATCCCTTCCACATTCCTTGGCGAAGTCGAGTCTAGACATTGCAAAACTTTTTACTAACATGAATGTGTGTCTTACGGGCTCACGTCGCCATTTGGGTGGTATTAGGATCTTTTTATTCCTCGTCTTTACTCTGGGATTCTAATCTTTCTTCTATTTGGGTTAAAGACTTTGCTAACTCTAACATTAGGATCTCGTGACCACATCCACCCGGAGAGCCCCTTCATTCCAGATGATTGACTGCTTCAACAAAAGATTCTGACAATACTCTCTGATGTTCTCCCGAGACTTTGTGCCATCGCTTTTGCAATTCCCTTCCATCGATAAACCCTATGGATAACCACGTACACTTTCCATTCATACAATCATTCCTCGTTGATCTTGTTATTACAAGATATCTCGAAATTCTCTCTATTGTTTCAAGAATACTTTGTGCTTACTGTCTTACAATTCTTAGCCACATGAATACCCTTACGGATAATTCCTCGCACTTATCGAGTATCCGCTCATTCCCAGTTGTTCATGTGTTTCACAAAAGCTTTCGAAATACCATTCAATTTTCCGAAAATCCTGAGCATCCTATTGCTCTTGAAATTCTTGCTTGCATTATGGTTAATCCCATAAGTCTCGTAATCTTATTGACATCTCTTGTCATTATCATTTTGAGTCCGTTGATTCAAGTTGTTATGAATGCTCGCAATCCTGAATCAGATCCTAGAATTCATCCTTCCGTCTCAGACGTCATTTTAAACATGAGCTGGTTCTCGCCAATCAAATTGTCGTCGATTGTTCCCCTAAGTATATTGAACTTATCCATCCTTGATCAGAGCATCTGCTTCTGATCCTTCGTTTGTAAATCATAATTCCTTTGCAATTGAGCTCTAAGTTATTCAGTTGTTTCTATAATCCAATGCCTTTGCATTGATTCTTCCTCTGGTTGTGTTCCGATACTCACATCAGATCCTTTGTTAGATTTTATCCGACAATGTCCTTCATATTCAATAACCTTGTGAGCCTTTCCTAGGATACATAATGCCTTTGCGAAATTGTATCCTCTACTTTCTCAACCATGCTCTCCTTTCGAGCTAGTGATAATTACTCTCGAAGCTTGTGCTATATGTTTCTAAGATGCCCCGATGGGTTGACCCTATGCCTTCCTTAATTTGTGTGAACCCGAAAGTTTTTCACGAGTCATAATCTTCTAGTGTTTTGGCAAATGAAATTTCAATACTACAACGTCTTTGAAAACAAGAAGTGAATGAAAGGTTATTCATTGCTAAAGTAGGAGTCAACCTTGAACTTTGTGTTCATGCCCATGGACACGATGTAGATCCTATCATGAAAGCTTCTAGTAATAATAACTATTTCCTTGATAAATATCATCTGGCATCTGTGAATTGATCCTTTGTAATTGTGGTTCTGACCATATGTTCTTCCTTGATCCCATCTCTCGGGCAGGTTTAAGCACTTGTCTTCCGTGTATCAATACACCAATCCAACCTTTACTTTGATCTTTCATCGAGTATTACACCCAGGTATCTCGAGATTATCACGGAACTGCATAATTTCTTATGAGTTCTCCATCAAGTACTACATTCTCATTGATTCCAATTTTTCCACGGGCTCTGAGTCATTAAACACTCAAGGATATCGATAACTGAATCGAGTCCGCATCGCGATTAAACAACCATTAGTAATCTTCTTTATTTACGAGTTTGTACTCGATCACGTCATTTCTAGCCTGATCGACTATATCAGTGTCGTGCTGATTTTAACTGTGCTACCTGGTCCTTATTCCCGGAGCACCACTTTCGGCGATGAGCTAAGCTTACGTCGATCTTCCTAGTCTTGTCATTTCACCTCGAACAGCAAGCTTGATTCCGAGTTGGTGTCGTATCCGTGGTTCCAATAATCTTTCGTTGCATTAGTCATGTTGCTTGATGTAGCTGCTGTTCAATTGCTTCTTCATGAAATCTCTTGAAAAATGTGTCATGATCATCATCAGCATTCTGAGCTCTTCCAGGATATCAATTGAATTCATGATGAGAAATACCATCCTTTCCCTCGATGATTTGTATTATCATCGACCACTTTATATGCTCATTCGCTCAACACAAACTTGTCCGTGTTTTGTGTTATACCTTGAGTTCCTTGCTATCCAGCATTTGTTCTTCTTTACCTTGGAGTATTACCATCTTTTATGCCAAGGATGTCGTGAGAATTTCACCACTTCTTAAGAATTCTTGATACAAGTGATACTTCTTGCCATCTCCATTCATTCCTTGGTCCCGTTGTTGTTTCTAACCGGAAAACCGACAATTGAACTATGATGTGCGAATCCAAAACTTCTAGCAACCCTATTGCTTTGAATTTAATGGTTGACATTTCATTCTTAGACCATTGGTTATCGAATCACCATTCTAACATTGATTTTGCTACCTAAGCCCATATGTCGGGTGGACCTTTCAACATTTTTTTTAATTGTGTATGATCTCCTCGAGCATACATCATTATATCATTTGATCTGACTAATGTTATCTCCTTGTTCACATAATTGTGGAAACCCATCTTTTGGAAATCTCGATGAATTGTCGCTGAGTTCATCAGCTACCTCCTTATCCCTTCATTGGTTTAATGATGAGCTCTTGTTTCGGAACTCGCTTCCATAGTACATTTCCCAAGAATCCTACAATGTCTTCTCGTCAATTTGTGTTGCACCTTTTTTTCTCAGGCATCCTGAGTCTGAGGTATCCTAACACTGATCAGATCTGAATCTCGGTCAGATATGATGGTTGGAACATATTTTCAAGAGTTATACCATTTGTCTTTATATGACCCAGTAAGGTGATGTCATGCCTAGCACACTGGCGGAGGACCTATTGTTATAGTTTCCTTTTTGGCAAGGTTAGCCATTCTTCCATGAGGAAATGGTAAGACTTATTCTGTAAGTTGTTCCTGATGGATCCTTAGAGTATCCAAAGTCTAATCTTTACCCAGTGACCATGTCAATGCTATCTCGAAGCATGTATGTGGTACTCCGTTCATCAACAAGAATATTTGGAGCGCAATGCTTATTTTTCTTGATCAATTATCCAAACACCGTTGTATGGGTAACGTCATGAAATTTGTCTCCCCTTACCTAAATGGTTTTCTTCGTTATATCATGTCATGGATATCATGCTCCGCTTGTCCTTGGGAAGGTATACCCCTGAAATATGTGTTTAAACACATTTTCCTTTCCATTGTTCTGTTTAATCCGATGATCACCTTTTTCTTTACATTGTTTTGTTTAAACCTTTCTTGTGATCTATATGATCTAAGCAGTAATAAATCACTGCTTATGTAAACACCACGGTGTACAACTCTGTCAGTAAGACCCTGTTGCTTTTGTTGATGGCATTAGGTAACCACCGATGGGCGAGAACTTTGCCTATAGGCCCGCCTCGTTTCAACGAGCAGGAAAATGGTTCACTTCGTCCCTCGCCCTTGGTTCCAATATTGTTGCCAACATAACTGGCAAGCTACCCTCTGACATGCCTTGCTTACATGATCGTGCAAGATGTCACTGCCCTTCCTACTTTTAACCCACATGGTGGGCCCATAACCCACAGTTCCACAGGATCGAAACCTGACTCTCCTATACACCCCCGGTTTCCAAAGTTATTCCTACCGCGTGGCCTCGTATGTAATTCACGAGCCACCTTCCGATGAGATCATCAATTTTGGTATTAGACACAATACTTATTCCCGTTGCTATGAACCCCTTACACACCCTGTTTCAGGCACCGAACGATTGCCTGCCCGCTCGAAACTTCTCATGATACCTCCTTACTTTGCTCTCGATATTTTCTAAGGTTTCAGTTCGAGAGTTACTTTCCGCCACCTTCCCCGTTGTTATCGACCAGATAGTCAACCATGCAGAGGTCCGTTCTCCCGGAATACCCCCATTTATTCTTTTGTAAGTACAATGGAGTTCCCGAAGAGATGATGCCGACTTCATCATGATGACCTGAAGCAGAGAAATGAAGGCATCAACGTAATGGATCGACCCCTTCGAGAAGAGCAACAAAGACTGAGAAGACTCGTTAGAATTTCGTAACCCAACCTCCCCACTACCCCACCTCTTAAAATCTCGGGACGAGATTTCTTGTAGTAGAGGAGAATTGTGATGCCTGGGTAATTAAGCTACAGTAACCCTCTTCTAATGATGCCACGTCACCTTGGTTACTGTTGATAAACTTGCGTCGGTCCAAAAATAAGTTCAAATTTCAAATTTAAAATAACATTAAATGGTAAAAGTTTTCAAAGATTTAAAACTAAAATGTTCATCAGGTGGCAAATACTCCCTATCTAATTTTGGTGGTGGAGCCAATCTTTTTCGTATTGTTTAAATGCCCTAAACTAATTAAGATCAGTGACTAAAACAATAATTTAATTGCCTTTTAAAATTATAAAATATTGGCTAACTTATTTTGGGTCTAAGCTAAGTGTGGTAGTGGCCTATATCAATGATATTGATTTAGGGGCTAACTTGGTATTTTATAAAGCTAAAATAAATGAGACTATTAGAGTAATCAGAAAAGAAAAAAAACAAATAAAAAGCCAAGAGGCCCCCTCCCCTGGGCCGTCCATCCCAATCAGCATCCAGGCCACCAAGCCGGCCCAACCCACTCCCTCTTAACCCCGAGTAACCAAACCCTACCACCGACACCTCCCACTCGTCCCCACTCCTCCCATGTTTTCCCTCACCCTCCTTCCCCAGATCCGGATCGGGGCATCATTTCCTCGCCGCCCGTAGTCCCTGCCGTCGCTGCCTCATCGCCTTCGTAGCCTTGGCCCAGCGACTTCGCCACCCTTTCCAAGTGCCACTGGACCTCCGCTCGACTCGCCTTGACTCCCACGTCCCGGATCGAACCCGAGGAGTACTGCGTCGCCACCGCGTCTCGGCGCCCGCCCACCTCATCGCCGGACTGCCTCCTCGCCTTCGACGTGTCATCTCCGTCCTCCTCCTCGACCCCCACTGCCCCGTGCCCTGCAAACCCCCCGTGAGCCTCGACTTCCTTCCCCCTTCCCTCTGCCGTCGCGGTGGCGGCAGCGAGCTCGCCTTCGGCCACGCTTCGCTGTGCCTCACCCACGCCATCCCGTAGCGCCCATCAATGCGCTCACGCGCGCCAGCAGCGCCACCTCCACGGCCACCACTCCCTCGGCATCGCCCGCGCCGCCTCCACCTCTGCGACAGCGCGCCCCACCGCCACGCCCGTCGCGCTTCGCCCGCTTCGCCCAGCGCTCCAGCGCCGCTGCGCCCTATCGCCGGCGAACCCTACCCTGGCGCGCCTCCTCTCTGCTGCCGCAGCTTCCCCGGCGATTGCACGAATCGCGCCGCCTCCATCAACCGCCCCCCCTGTCGCCCGCCTCGCCTCAACTCCGCCAAGGCCGAGGTCGCGTGGCGCCACCCCTCGCCGCTCGGCTACCTGGCCCGGCGACCTCCTCGGTCCTAGCAGGCGCCCGAGACCAGCAAGGCTGCGCCCGATCTCGGGCGCCCGTCGCCCTCCTGCCCGCTAACCCGCTAAGGCCCCCTGTGCCTTTATGACATGGGGGCCCCACGCCCCCAGAGCAAATTTATATAAAAAAGAGAGTTTAAAAATAAATAGTTAATCAATCAATTAGTTAGTTAAATAAATAATTAACTTAATTAAGTCATATTAATTAACCTAATCACTAATTAACCTAATTAACTACTGTTAATTAGCTAAACAGTCCCTGACAGGTGGGACCCACTTGATAGGTTGACCAGGTCAACGGTCAACGTTGACTGCTGACATCATGCTAACGTCATAATTACCTTTTCTAATTAAATTAATTATGTTAATTCTAGAAAAATATAAAATCCTTTTTAAATTAATATAAAATAAATCGTAACTTGGATGGAAAAACTTTGTACATGAAAGTTGCTCAGAACGACGAGACGAATCCAAATATGCGATCCGTTTATACGCCCACCACGTCCCTAAGCGTAGCGAACACGTTAACTTTCCCCCTCCGGTTCATCTGTCCAAAAACGTGAAACACCGGGGATACTTTCCCGGATGTTTCCCCCCTTCGCCGTTATCACCTCGTACTGCGTTAGGTCACCCCTAGCACCGCGTATTGCCATGTTATGCTTTGTGATGCTTTGATTGCTCTGTTATTTATTGTGTTCCCCCTTCGTTACTTCTTTCCGGTAGACCCCGAGACCGCTGCCGATACCCCCGTGGTCGACTACGGTGTTGACGACCCCTCCTTCTCGGCTGAGCAACCAGGTAAGCCCCCCCTTTGATCACCCGATATCGCCTATTCCTTCTCTCTACTGCTTGCATTAGAGTAGTGTAGCATGTTACTTCTTTCGGTTAATCCTATTACATTTGCATAGCCTTTGTCATTGTTGCTACTGATTTGTTACCCTTACACCGCAAGCCTAAATGCTTAGTATAGGATGCTAGTATTCCATCGATTGGCCCTACATTCTTGTCCGTACGCCATGCTATACTACGGTCCATGATCACTCGGGGAGGTGATCATGGGTATACTCTACATACATATTATATGATACATGTGGTGACTAAAGTCGGGTCGGCTCGTAGAGTACCCGCAAGTGATTCCGATGTGAAATTTGAAAGGACGGTGGTTCCATCCCGGTAGTGGTGGGCACAGGTTCTGATGGCTCCCATTTGTTACTTTGTGGCGGAGGCGACAGGCAGGTTGAGAGCACTGGGTGAGAGGTGGGCTGGCCTTGGTCGGCGTCTGCGGTTACATCAATTAACACGCTTAACGAGATCTTGGTATTTGATGCGAGTGCGGCCTTTGGCCTATACACACTAACCAACTACGCGGGAGCGATTATGGGCACTTTCGGCGTGCGTGGTATCAGCGAAGCCTTCTTGGCGTCGGTAGCGGCCTTGTGGCGCCGGTTGGACTAGAATGCTGCTCTTATATAAGGGAGGCTAGGTATGCTCACCGTCACAGACGTGCATAGCGTCTTGGTGTGCAATGGGCGATGGGCGGACCCTAACGTGCATAGGATTTAGGCTGGCGTCTTGACCTCTCTGTTGTGCCCTAGGTGGGCTGCGGCGTGTTGACCTTCCGAGGCCGGGCATGACCCAGGGAAGTGTGTCCGGCCAAAGTGGATCGAGTGTGTTGGGTAATGTGGTGCACCCCTACAGGGGAGTTGATCTATTCGAATAGCCGTGATCCTCGGACAGGACGACCCGGAGTTGTACCTTGACCTTATGACAACTAGAACCGGATACTTAATAAAACACACCCTTCTAAGTGCCAGATATAACCCGGTGATCGCTCTCACACAGGGCGACGAGGGGAGGATCGCCGGGTAGGATTATGCTATGCGATGATACTTGGTGAACTTACCATCTACTCTCTTCTACATGTTGCAAGATGGAGGCTGCCGAGCGTAGTCTTGACGGGACTAGCTATCCCTTCTTATTACGGCATTACTGCAGTTCAGTCCACCGATATTGCCCCTTTACATAGATACCCATGCATATGTAGTGTAGATCCTTGCTTGCGAGTACTTTGGATGAGTACTCACGGTTGCTTTGCTCCCCCTTTTTCCCCTTTCTATACATGGTTGTCGCAACCAGATCTTTGGAGCCTGTGAGCCAGACGCCACCGTCGGCTAATCCTACTACACTCGAGGTGCCTACTACTACGCAGTGTGCCGGCGGCAGCTAGGAGTAGTATAGGAGGATCCCAGGCAGGAGGCATGCGCCTCTTTCGATCTGTGTCCCAGTTTGTGCTAGCCTTCTTAAGGCAAAATTGTTTAACTTATGTTTGTACTAAGATATTGTTGCTTCCGCTGACTCGTCTATGATCGAGCACTTGTATTCGAGCCCTCGAGGCCCCTGGCTTGTAACTTATTTATGTTTTTAGAGTTGTGTTCTAATATCTTCCCGTGAGTCCCTGATCTTGATCGTACACGTTTGCATGCATGATTAGTGTACGATTGAATCGGGGGCGTCACAGCGTCGTAATCGTTGAAGCTTGAGTGTATGAGCCATAGGTCTTGGAAGAGTACTTGGCGTACTTGTACTCGTCTTGCACTTGTCGCTCCGTCTTGGTAGCTTGGTGCACTAGCTCGAGGAGGTTGTTGTACGGTTGGAAATCGGCGATCTTCTTGATAGGGTGGTTGAGTCCATTCAAGAAACGTGTCATAGTTTTCTCCTCATCTTTCGTGACATTGTCTTGTATCATTGCGATCTCCATTTCCTTGTAGAACTCTTCAACGGATTTAGTGCCTTGCTTGAAAAATTGCAATTTCTTGAAAAGGTCTCGGCTATAGTATGTAGGCACAAAGCACGCTCGCATGGCCTCCTTCATTTGATTCCATGTTGTGATGGGTGGATCGTCTTTGGCTTGGCGCCGCTCGATGACTTGCTCCCACCAAATGAGGACATAATCTTGGAATTCAAGTGAGCCCATGGTGATTTTCTTCTCCTCTTCGTAATTGTGAAGATGGAATATCTTGTAGACCTTCAATGCCCATGAGAGGTAGTCTTCGGGATCGTTGCTTCCGGAAAACTTTTGCATGTTGAACTTGAGCTTGTCATAGTGTTGCTCTTGATGTGTTGGGGGCGATGGTGATGACGCTCTTGCCGTGGTTGAGGGTCTTCAACCACTTGTTCATCGTCTTTCTGCTTGATTAGCTTAATGTTGAGGGCGTGGGATTCTTGCATGGTTCCTCATCTCTTGGCACTCCTCAAGGCATGCGGCTTCTTCTTGACACTCTCGTAGGAGGGCCTCTTCCTGTAGACGTACTCGGTGGTTGCGCTCTTGTACATTTTGAGTTGCTTCACATAGAGAACGTTGGGCTTCAAGGGCTTGTTCCTCGCGGCGTTGTTGCTCTTGTAGAAGGGTGTCACCATCTTGGTTCTCTTAGTGATCTTGGCGCCATGGAGCTTGCTTGTTCCATAGGATCATTAGCTTGGCGACGATGTGGACAAGCTCGGGGAAGACTTGCATCCGAAGAAGTGTCTGAAGAGTGTGGGCTTGAATGGCGCCGTCTAGATGATGACGATGTTGTAGAAGAGCAATTGACCATCAAGGAACGTATCTCTTCCATTTGTGATGATAGCTTGTCGTCAAGGTAGTACCATGTGCGTTGCTCAGATTGTCGCAAGTTGGTGCCGAGTTGATTGATGCGGTCGCCCAAATGCTTCATTCTCTTGATGTAAAGCTCGCTGCATAGTTGGTTTTTGGTGACGTAGTTGTTCGGTTCCTCTTCTTGCTCAATGAAGAGTGGGTTGGTCGAAGTACTTGGCCTATCCATCATATCAAGCAAATATGTGACTGGAAGAAAGGGAAGAACTAGACCAAATGTACCTTATCCGATGTTGAAGATGGATCAATGATCATCCAAGTTGGTATTATGGAAATAGCACAATTAAATGCGAATCTTGCCTATTCTCACAACTACACAAATAAAGCTTTTGGAGTAGCTTGGTGAGTATGGTGGCACAAAACTTATGCAATTATTAGCATGATTCAATAATGTTGAAAGAGATTCACAAATTTGCAAGTGAGACAAGTAGACCAATAGCAATGAGTGGCACACGAAAACACACACACACACAGATAGATAAATGGGGTCACGCAACCAAGAAATGAGCTCAAAATGTGGAATCCATGGAAAATGCTCTTGTTCCAGAACTCTAGAGGGACACTAGCACGATTGCTCAATAAGCGGAATCTGGAACTTGTGCACAACCTATAAGAGGCGAAGCATAACGACTTCTATCTCGTTTATGCTATGTATGTATGGCTCCCGGTGATGCTCTCATGATGATCCAAGATGATTGAGTATGACAAATTGATATGCAATGTGGTGATGCTATGGTTGTTGCTTACAAGCTCTTTGTTTTCTCTTTGCTTAAAAGATTATATTTCTCTTTTGATATTATCCTTTGGCCATTTATGCAAAATGCTCAAACCAAGCTAGCAATGGTGTATATGCCGGGGAAAATTATGAAACAAGAGATGATACGATGGTATATGCATGCTATGATAGCTATGCGAAACGTGTATCACTAAAGTACACAAGTTGAGACAATATTCATGTGACGCCCCGATTCAATCATACTGCGCAAACATGTACGATCAAGATCGAGGACTCACGGGAAGATATCACAACACAACTCTAAAAATAAAAGTCATGCAAGCATCATAATACAAGCGAGGGCCTCGAGGGCTCGAATACAAGTGCTTTCGATCATAGGCGAAGTCGGTAAGCAAATATCTGAGTCTGAGACATAAGTTAAACAAGTTGCCATAAGATGGCTAGCACAAATTGGGATACAGATCGAAGAGGCGCAGGCCTCCTGCACAGGATCCTCCTAAACTACTCTGGTCATCGTCGATGGGTGGCACCTTGCGTAGTAGTAGGCACCTCCGGTGTAGTAGGATTCATAAATCGACGGTGGCGTCGGCTCTGGGCTCCGACATCTGGTTGCGACAACCCGGGGAAGAAAGGAAAAAGGGAAAGGGGAGCAAAGCAACCGTGAGTACTCATCCAAAGTACTTCATAAGCAAGGATCTACACTACATATGGATGGATATTCATGTAAAGGGCAATATCGGTGGGTGAGCTGCAGAATGCCGTAATAAGAGGGGATAGCTAGTCCTATCGAAGACTACGCTCTGGCAGCCTCCATCTTGCGGCATGTAGAAGAGTGTAGATGGTAAGTTCACCAAGTATCATCGCATAGCATAATCCTACCGGCGATCCTCCCTAAATGCATACTGTGTGAGAGCGAGCACCGGGTTATATCTGACTCTTGGAAGGGTGTGTTTTATTAAGTATCCAGTTCTAGTTGTCATAAGGTCAAGGTACAACTCCGGGTCGCCTGTTACCGTGGACACGGCTATTCGAATAGATCAACTTCCCTGCAGGGTGCACCACATTACCCGACACGCTCAATCCCTTTGGCCGGGCACACTTTCCTAGGTCATGTCCGGCCTCGGGATATCAACACGTCGCAGCCCCACCTAGGCTCAACAGAAAGGTCAGCACGCCGGTCTAAATCCTAAGCGTGTAGGGGTCTGGGCCCATCGCCCATTGCACACCTGCATGTTGCGTACGCGGCCGAAAGCAGACCTAGCCCCCTTAATACAAGTGCAGGCTTACGGTCCAATCCGGCGCACGCCGCTCAGTCGCTGGTGTCAAAAAGATCTTCGGCTAATACCACGATGCCGGTTGCCCATATCTTGTCCCACGTGGCGGTTAGTGCGTATAAGGTCAATGACCCAACTCAGATCAAATACCAAGATCTCGTTAAGCTTGTTATTATGAAGTAACCACGGACGCCAACCAGGACCAGGCCCACCTCTCATCTAGGTAGTCTCAACCTGCCCTGTCGCTCCGCCACAAAGATCCACCCAGAGGGCCGTCGGGACAAAGGTCCTTTCAAATTTCAAGTGAATCACTCGCGGGTACACTAAGAGCTGGACCCGACTTTAGTCACCACAAGTATAATACATTATGTATATAAGTATATACCCGTGATCACCTCCCGAGTGATCATGGCCCGATAGTATAGCATAGCGCACGGACAAGAATGTAGGGCCTTGATGGAATACTAGCATCCTATACTAAGCATTTAGGATTGCGGTAAAGGTAGCAATGAGTAGCAAGGATAGGCTATGCATCAGGATAGGATAAATGGAAAGCAGTAACATGCTATACTACTCTAATGCAAGCAGTAGAGAGAAGGAATAGGCGATATCTAGTGATCAAGGGGGGGCTTGCCTGGTTGCTCTGGCAAGGAGGGGTCGTCAACAACGTAGTCGATCGGGGCACCAGCGGCGGCGTCAATCTCGGTGTCTAACGAGAGAAGAGGGGGAAGAAACAATAAATATAAAGCAAACATAAGCATGACGGTGCATGATATGACAATGAGCGGTGCTAGACGTGCCCTAACGCGATAGTAGGTGATACCGTCGAAGGGGGGAAACATCCGGGAAAGTATTCGCGGGGGTTTCGCGTTTTCGGACAAATGAACCGGAGGGGGAAGGTTGCGTGTTTGCTATGCTAGGGGTGTGTGGCAGGCGAACGGGCTGCGTATCCGGATTAATCTCTTCGTTATGAGCAACTTTCATGTACAAACTATTTTCATCCGAGTTACGGATTATTTTATATGATTTTCTAAAGTTTTAATTATTTTTAGAATTTATTTGATTATTTTAAATCAACATTATCCAGAATAGTTAAGCTAACGTCATCATGATGTCAGCATGACATCAGCAGTCAACAGGGCGTTGACTGGGTCAAACTGACGTGTGGTCCCGCATGTCATTGACTAATTAGTTAATTAACAACAGTTAATTAGCTAATTAGGTTAATTAAATGGGATTAATTAAGTTAATTAATTTAGTTAATTAACTAAATTTATTATTATTATTATTATCTCTTTTTTATAAAATCGTTCTAGGGATGGACCCCACTTGTCATAGGGCAGGGAGGCTTAACGGTGCGACGAAGTGGGCGATGAAGGCTGGGCGCCGAGCGCCAATCCGACCGGGCACTCCGCCTGGCTCAAATAAGAACACCGAAGGACATAGCGAACAAGGCAGACTGTGAGAGGGGCGAGGCCTGCGAGTGAGGCAGAAGGCGCGGCACGGCAACAAGGTAGCGGTGACGAGCGCAAGCAGAGGCGCAGTAGGCGCGGGCGCAGCGCGTGAGTTCGGGGCGGCGCGCAAGGGCGACGGAGAGGAGCACTCGCGGACGCTACCAAAGGCCATGGCGGGCTGGAGAGGCGGAGCTGGCAGCGCGGGTCGACGGCGGTTTGCTGGGAGCGGCGCAGCAGTCATCGGCCGCTGGTAGAGCGTGAGGCGGCGAGGCATGAAGCGCTAATCGCGGGAAGCAAAGATGCGGTCGCGCGGGTGGTGGAGCCAGCGGGCGGCACGAGCCGCGAATGGCAGGGATGGGGCGCAGGCGCGACCTGGGCCGCCGCTGGAAAGTTCGCAGCAACGGGCAAGTTGCGGGCGTGACTGCGTGGCGGTGTGGGAGGCGGGCGGTTGCGGCCGAGCCACAAGCGTAGTGGCGCGGATGCGGTCGTCTTGCTGGCAACAGAAGACGGCCTGCAAGGCGCCGGGGCTGCAGGTGCCGTATCGGGACGGGCGCACGGACGCCCAGGGAGCAGCGGAGAGGGCGCGGCCACGGCTGAAGCGGGCACGACAGAGAGAGAGGGAGGAGAAGCTCACGGGGCGGTAGGGAAAAGGGTAGCGAAGTCGAGGTGGTCGATGGGGGCAGCGGTGTTGTGGAGGAGGCAGGTGCCCGAGGAGGCGGAGGCTGGCCGACGAGGTTGCTCCAGCGACGGCGAGGTGGCCGTGGCGGCAGGCGACGGGAAGGAGGGCGATGGGATCGGGCTCCTCCCGATCCAGATCCAGACAAGGGAGTGGGGGAGTGGGGTGTGGGGCGATGGGGGAGTGGGTTAGGGTTTCAGGTGATAGGGGAGAAGGGAGTGGGGACGGGCCGGTCGGGCCAGTGGGCTTGCCAGCTGGGCCTTTTGGCCCATTTGGTCGGGGGCGGGGGGTGTTTTTTTTTGTCTTGCCCTTTTTCTTTTATTTATTTATTTTTTTCTTTATAGTTTTCTCTTATTTCTGTTTTATCTTTGTTTCCTATTATTTTAGTTTCTGTAAAATATATACTTAGCATCTAATTTAGTATTTCAGTTTAGTCCACTATCACAAAAAATCTAGTCCTCAAATAATTTAGTTTGATAATTTATTAACTAGTAAAGGCATTTAAATAATTAGGTTTGCTACTATTTAAATCATTTTAGTGCAGTTAAGCATTTCATAAAAGTTTGGTTTCACCACCATAATAACCTATGCATTATCTGGCACGACCCGAACATTTTAGTTTCAGTGTTTGAAAACTTGTGTTGTTTGCCTTGGTTTTGAAATTGAATTAGAATCGGTTTTGAATCAACGCGAGTTCATCTACTGAATGGCGAGGTGGCGTGACATAATTAGCGAGAGGGTTCTGTAACTTACTATCCCAAGGCCACGATTCTCCTCCACTACAAGAAATCTCGTCCCGAGATTTAAGAGGGGACTAAGGGGAAAGGTGCAGTTACGTAATTCTAAAGAATATTCTAGGTGTTGGTTGCAGTTCTCGAAGTGGTCGATCCATTATATGGATGTCTTCATTTTTCTGCTTCAAGTTATCAAGATGAAGTCGGCATGCTTTCTTCGGGGGTTCCATCGTACTTACGAAAGAATAAGGGGGTATTCCAGGAGAACGAACCTCTACAAGGTTGACTATCTGGTCGATAACATCGGGGAAGGTGGCGGAAAGTAACTCTCGAATTGAAACTTAAGAAAATATCGAGAGCAAAGTAATGAGGTTTCTTGGGAAGTTACGAGCGAGCAGGCAACCGTTCGATGCCTGAAACAGGGCATGAAAGGGGCTCAAAGCAATCGGGAATAAGTATTTCGTCCGGTAACAGATTTGATGATCTCTCGGAAGGTGGCTCGTGAATTACATATGAGGCCACACGCGAGGAACAACCTTGGGAACAGGGGGTGCAGGAGAGTCAAGTTTCGATCCTGTGGAACTGTGGGTTATGGGCCCACCATGTGGGTTAAAAGTAGGAAGAGGCGACATCTTGCAGTCCACGATAGCAAGGCATGTCGAGGGTAGCCTGTCGATTATATCGGTAACAACAACATCGATACCAAGGGCGAGGGCCGAAGAGAACCATTTTCCTTTCGTTGAGCGAGGCGGACCAATAGGCAAAGTTCTCGCCCATCGGTGGTTCTACCGAATCTTGCCGTCGACAAAAAGCAACGAGGTCCTACCGACACGGTTGTACACCAAGGTGTTTAGATAAGTAGGAGGATATTACTGCTTAGATCATATAGATCACCAGTAAGGTTAAACAAAACAATGGAAAGGAAAAGGTGATCATCAGATTAAACAGAACAATGGTAAGGAAAATGTTCTTAAACACATATTTCAGGGATATATCCTTCCCAAGGACAAGCGGAGCATGATATCCGTGGCAGGATACAATGTAGAAAACCCTTTAGGTAAGAGGAGAGAAATTTCATGACATTACCCATACAACAGTGTTTGGATAATTGAGCAAGAAACATTTAGCATTGGGCTTCAAATGTTCTTGTTGAAAAGCAAGTACCATAGACATGCTTCGAGATAGCATTGACATGGTCTTCAAGCAAAAGGTCGTACTTCGATACCACGAAGCGATTCATCAGGAACAACTTGTAGAATAAGTCTTACAGTTTCCTCATGGAAGAACGGATAATATTGCTAAAGGGAACTATAACAATAGGGCCTCCGGCCAGGTGGGCTAGGTATGACAACACCTTACCGGGTCATATAAAGACCATCGTTATAAATTTTGGAAATATGTTCCAACCATCATATCAGACAGAGATTCAGTTCTGATATATGGCAGGATACCTC
Source organism: Aegilops bicornis (assembly GCA_021605145.1). NCBI lineage: Eukaryota > Viridiplantae > Streptophyta > Magnoliopsida > Poales > Poaceae > Aegilops > Aegilops bicornis. The sequence continues at coordinate 259,731,976 of CM038669.1, read as the reverse complement.
AGACTCAGGATGCCCGAGAAGAAAGGTGCAACACAAATTGTCGAGATGACATTGTAAGGTTCTCGGGGAAATGAACTATGGAAGCGAGTTCCAAAACAAGAGTTCATCATTAAACCAAGGAGAGGATGAGGAGGTGGTTGATGGACTCAGCGACAATTCATCGATATTTCCAAAAAGATGGATTCCTACAATTATGTGAACAAGGAGATAACATTTGTCATATCAAATGATATAATGATGTATGCTCGAGGAAAAACATACACACTTAAACAAAGGTTGAAAGTTGCACCCGAAATATGGGCTTAGGGTGCATGATCAAGTTAGAATGGTGATCCAATAACCAATAGTCTAAGAACAAACGGTTGACCATTAACTTGAAAGCAATAGGGTCGCTAGAAGTTTTGAATTCACACATCATAGTTCAATTGTCGGTTTTCCGGTTAGAAACACCACGGGGACCAAGGAATGAACGGAGATGGCAGGAAGTATCATTTGTACCAAGAATGCATAATAGGTGGTGAAATTCTCATGACATTATTGACACAAAAGAACAATTGCTGGATAGCATGGATCTCAAGGTATAACACGAAACACTAACAAGTTTGTGTTGAACGGAAGGCAATAAAGTGGTCGATGATAACACAAATCATCGAGAGCAAGGATGGTATTTATCGTCATGAATTCAATTGATATCCTGGAAGAGCTCCGAATGCTGATGATGATCACGACACATCTGTCGAGAGCTTTCATGAAGATGTAATCGATCTGCGATGACATCAAGTCAAAGGAATGATGAAGCGAAAAGTTATTGGAACCAAGGGTATGACACAAACTCAAATCAAGCTTGTTGTTCGAGGCGGTAAACGGTAAGACAAGATCGGCGTAAGCTTATCTCATCGCCGACAATTGTGCTTCGGGAAGAAGGACCAGGTAGCATGGTTAAAAATTTGCACGAAATGATATAGCCGGTCACGCTAGGAATGACATGATTGAGTATTAAACTCCTCAACTACAAAGTACTAGAAGTACTGAATTGTAGTGCAGATTCGATTCACTAATCGGCATTCTCGATTGACGACAACCCAGAACCCGTGGAGTGACAAGGACAGGGAAAGGTACTACTTCACCAGCAATTCATAAGATGTAGTGCAATGGCATGATATCCTCGAGATACCAGGGGGATAATACTCGAAGGCATATCGAATTAAAGGTTGGAGTGTGGTGTATTGATCTATAGAAGACAAAGCGCTTTAACTTGTCTGAGAAATGGAATCAAAGGAAGAAATTATGGTCGGAACCACAATCATAAATGATCAAACCATGGATACAAGATGAACTTATAACAAGGGGGTAATTATTTTTACGAGCAGCTTCCATGATAAGTTCCACATCGCGTCCATGGGCATGAACACAAAGTTCAAGGTCGACTCCCACTTATCCAATGCATAACCTTTCATTCACTTCTCATTTTTCGAAGAATTTGTAATGTTTAAATTTTATCTAGCAAAACACCATAAGAGTATGACTCGTGATAGCTCTCGGGTTTACCCGGAACTAGGAAGGCATAGGTTCAACCCTTAGGGGTATCTTGGGAACATATACCACAAGCTTCAATAGTAAATAACACAAGCTCGATAGTAGAGCATGGGTGACAAAAGGAGAGGATACAATTTACCGAAGGCATTATGTATCAAGGAAAGAACTTCTCGAGGTTTTTCTATACGAAGGACACTGTCGGATGATATTCAACAAAGGATCCGACGGTCCATAGCGGAGCTGATGTGAGTATCTGCACACAACCAGAGGAAGAAACAATGCGAAGGCATTGGATTATATAAGCAACTGACTAATTCAAAGCTCACATGTAAAGGAATTATGATTTCCAAATCAAAGGATCAGAAGCAAACGCTCTGATTAAGGATGGATAAGTTGAGTAAACTTAGGGGTACAATCGACGGCGGTTTGATTGGTTGATAACCAGCTCATGTTCAAAATGACATTTGAGCCAGAAAGATAATTTAAAAGGATCAACCAATGATTGCGTGTATTCGCACTCATGTTGGATCAATAGGATCAAAATGACGATGTCAAAGGAGACTAATGAATATTGCCAGACATATGGGAAGCATCCAAAATGCAAGCAGACAAGTATTTGCATAGCAATAAGCTCCTAAGGATTTTTGGAGGATCGAATAGTATATCGAAGACTTTGTTAAAACACATGAACAACTAGGGATGAGCGAATACTCGGTAAGTGAGAGGAATTATCCATGAGGTATTCATGTGGCAAAGAAGCGCAAGGCGATGAGGCACAAAGTATTCTCAGAACAATAGAGAGAATTTCGAGGTATGTTATATTAACAAGATCAACATGGAATGATTGTATGAATGGCAGGTGTACATGGTTATCCATAGAGGTTCATCGATGGATGGAATTGCAAAAGCGATGGCACAAAGTCTCGAGAGAACATCATAGAGTATCCTCGGAATATTCTGGCGCAGCAGACGATCATCGGTAATAAGGTGCTCTCCGGGTGAAAGTGATCGCGAGATCCTAATGTTAGATGTAGTAAATTCGTTTAACCCGAGTAGAAGAGAGTTCAGAGTCCCCGAGTAAAGATCGAGGAATAAAAGATCCTAATACCACCCAATGGCGGCGTGGGCACGTAAGCCACACACAGCCATGTTAGTAAAAGTTTTGTAATCTAGACTCGACTTGACCAAGGAGTTGGAAGTGGATTCTCTGAGCGATCGGCTCGATACCAACTTGTGGCGCCCCGATTCAATCGTACACTAATCATACACGCATAAGCGTGTGCGATCAAGATCGAGGACTCAAGGGAAGATATCACAACACAACTCTAAAAATAAAATAAGTCATACAAGCATCATAATACAAGCCCGAGGGCCTCGAGGGCTCGAATACAAGTGCTCGATCATAGGCAGAGTCGTGAGAAGCAAATATCTGGTCTGAGACATAAGCTAAACAAGTTGCCATAAGATGGCTAGCACAAAGCTGGGATACTGAGATCGAAAGAAGCGCGGAGCCTCCTACAGGATCCTCCTAAACTACTCACAGTAAATGCGTCGGTGGCACACTTGCGTAGTAGTAGGCACCTCCGGTGTAGTAGGAGTCATCGTCGACGGTGGCGTCTGGCTCCTCGGCTCCAGCATCTGGTTGCGCCAACCAGGAAGAAAGGAAAAGGGGAAAAGGGGGAGCAAAGCAACCGTGAGTGCTCATCCAAAGTACTTGCAAGCAAGGATCTACACTACATATGCATGGGTATCTATGTAAAGGGCAATATCGGTGGACTGAACTACAGATGCGAGAATAAGAGGGGATAGCTAGTCACATGAAGACTACGCTTCTGGCAGCCTCCATCTTGCAGCATGTAGAAGAGTGTAGATGGTAAGTTCACCAAGTATCATCGCATAGCATGATCCTACCCGGCTATCCTCCCATCGTCGCCCTGTGTGAGAGCGATCACCGGGTTATATCTGGCACTTGGAAGGGTGTGTTTTATTAAGTATCCGGTTCTAGTTGTCATAAGGTCAAGGTACAACTCCGGGTGCTTTGTTACCATGGACACGGCTATTGAATAGATCAAATTCCTAGCGGTGCACCACATTACGACATGCTCGATCCCTCTGGCCGGGCACACTTTCCTGGATCATGTCCAGCCTCGGGAGATCAACACGTCGCAGCCCCACCTAGGCTCAACAGAGAGTTCAGCACGCCGGTCTAAATCATATGCACGCAGGGGTCTGGGCCCATCGCCCATTACACACCTATCGTTGCGTCTGGCGGTAAAGCAGACCTAGCCCCTTAATACAAGTGCGAACTTACGGTCCAATCCGGCGCCGCCGCTCGATCGTGACGTCAAAAAGAGCTTGGTGATACCACGGCGCGGTTGCCCATATCTTATCCCACGTGGCGGTTAGTGCGTATAAGGTCAGCGACCTTTCGAGATCAAATACCAAGATCTCGTTAAGCATGTTATTATGAAGTAACCACGGACGCCGACCAGGGCCAGGCCCACCTCTCACCTAGGTACTCTCAACCTGCCCTGTCTGTCCGCCACAAAGATCCACCCAGAGGGTTGTCGGGACAAAGGTCCTTTCAGCCCCCAATCCGTGAATCACTTGCGGGTACTCTATGAGCCGGCCCGACTTTAGTCACCACAAGTATCATACATTATGTATATAAGTATATACCCGCGATCACCTCCCGAGTAATCACGGCCCGATAGTATAGCATAGCAGACGGACAAGAATGTAGGGCCACTGATGGAATACTAGCATCCTATACTAAGCATTTAGGATTGTAGGTAAAGGCAACAACAGTAGTAGCAAGGACGGGCTATGCATCGGGGATAGGATAAGCGGAAAGCGGTAACATGCTACACTACTCTAATGCAAGCGATGAGAGAGAAGGAATAAGCGATATCTAGTGATCAAGGGGGCTTGCACGGTGGCTCACGGCAAGGAGAATTAAATCAACAACGTAGTCTGCAAGGGCACCAAGCCCGGTGGCGTCGATCTCGGTGTCTAACGAGAAGAAGAGGGGAAGAAACAATAAATATAATGCAAACATAAGCATGACGATGCATGACATGACAATGAGCGGTGCTAGGCGTGCCCTAACGCGGTAGTAGGTGATAATCTGGTCGAAGGGGAAAACATCCGGGAAAGAATTCCCGGGGGTTTCGCGTTTTCGGACAAATGAACCGGAGGGGGAAGGTTGCGTGTTTGCTATGCTAGGGGTGTGTGGCGGGCGAACGGGCTGCGTATCCGGATTTGTCTCGTCGTTCTGAGCAACTTTCATGTACAAAGTATTTTCATCCGAGTTACGTATTATTTTATATGATTTTCTAAATTTTTAATTATTTTTAGAATTTATTTAATTATTTTAAATCAACATTATCTAGAATAGTGTGGTGACGTCATCATGATGTCGACATGATGCTTGATCGGCCAGGCGTTGACCGGGTCAAGCTAATGGAGTCGCATGTCATTAACTAATTAGTTAATTAACAATAGTTAATTAGGTTAATTAAACAGGATTAGTTAAGTTTATTAATTTAATTAATTAATTAATTAATTAAATTTATTATTGTTATTATTATTATTATTTTTATCCCTTTTTATAAAATCGTTACGGGATGGACCCCGCTTGTCATAGATAGGGCAGGAGGTTTAACGGGTGGCCAGGCGTGGCGGTGGAGTCTTTGGCGCCCGGCGCCCGGCAGCCACCGATCGGTCAGCCCAGCTTGACAAAGCAGCTTGAACCGAAGAAGGCGAGGCCAGTGCGAGGCATGGGCAAGTAGAGTAGCAGCGGCGAAAGCGAAACACGCAGCGGCTGTGTGGCGAGCGAAGCCTTGAGGCGTAAGCGGAGGAAATTCGATGGCCGTGGCGTCGACAGACGGAGGAGCACCAGCCAACGCGGCGAGCCATGGCGAGCGAGGAAAGCGGGCGGAAGCGAAATCGGGCGGCCAGCGTCGGCGTGGGCAGCGATACATCGGCATGAGGTGGAAGCCTTGCGGCGAAGCTGACGAAGCAGCGGCCTTGGCGTCTGGTGGTGGAAACCCGGCGGCAATGGGAAACAGCGAGATAGAAGCGCGGCGCGACCAGCGCCATGAGTACTACGGCAACAACGAAGCGAGTTGCTTGAGTGTGATCGTGCGGCGAGGCAAAGCGGCGGTTCTTGGCCGAACCACAATGACGAAGAAGCGCTTGATAATGAGCGTCTGTATGCAGCAACCTGGCAGCGGCCTTGGCCTTGAGTGCCGTGTGCGTCTGGACAGCAGCGATACCGCAGAGGCGAGGAAGCGATGGGGAAAGCGGCAGCCCGCAGCAAGCGCACTGCAGCGAAGAGGAGGAGGAAAGCTCACAGGCGGTAGGGAAAAGGCGGCGTGAGGTCGGGGTGGTCGATGGTAGCAGCTGACAGCGTTGTTGAGGAAGCGAGCGGCGAGGTTGTCTCACGGTGTGGCGAGGTGGGCCAGCGGCGGGCGACGAGAGGAGAAGGCGATGGGATCGGGCTCCTCCGATCCAGATCCTACGAGAGTGAAGCGATGGGGTGTGGGGCGGCGGAGTGGGTTGGGGTTTCGAGTGATTGGGGATAAGGGAGTGGGGACGGGACGGTCGGGCCAGTGGGCTTGCCAGCTGGGCATTTTGGCCCATTTGGCCGGGGGCGGGGTGTGTGTTTGTTTTTTTCTTTGTCTTGCCCTTTTTCTTTTATTTATTTTTTTTTCTTTACTGTTTTCTCTTATTTCTGTTTTATCTTTGTTTCTTGTTATATTAGTTTCTGTAAAATTTACTTAGCATCTAATTTAGTATTTCAGTTTAGACTGTCACGAAAAGTCTAGTCCTCAACTAATTTAGTTTGATAGTTTATTAACTAGTAAAGGCATTTAAATAATTAGGTTTGGTACTATTTAAATCATTTTAGTGCAGTTAAGCATTTCATAAAAGTTTGGTTTCATCACCATAATCACCTATACATTATCTGGCATGACCCAAACATTTTAGTTTCAATGTTTTAAAACTTGTGTTGTTTGCCTTGGTTTTGAAATTGAATTAGAATCGATTTCGAATCAACGCGAGTTCATCTACAGTAACTGAGGTGACGTGACATAATTAGCATAGGGTTACTGTAGCTTAACTATCCGGGGGTCACAACTCAATGGCTAGTCTCGATAGGAAAGTGACGCAAAATGGGCTCGGGGTTAACAATTCAATGGCAAGGGAGATATACAATGATGACGTCGAGGTTACCATCCTTGCTTACGATTGATGATGTCAAAATGGTGAAGTGATCATTGTTGATGTCGAGGCCGTGGCGAATTTGAGCGGCGGTGACGTCGATGAAGAACCGTCCCTAAGTAGCCAAAACACGTGAGGACACAGAGAACCGCAACTCAAAATCTCAAATGGAAAATGACAAATGTTGGTAGCGGAAAGTGTGGTGGTGTTGCGGAGGTTCTATGAGGTTGTGGAATGGGAGTGATGGATTTTGGAGGTGGCAATGCGGAAGTGTGGGCGGTGGCTGAAAATTTCCGTAGAAAAATTCAGTTTTGTCAGGGTTTGTCGGACGTCCAGAGGTTGTCGGACCACCAGTGTCTATCGGACGTCCGGTATCGTTCGAATGTCCGGTGACTGGGAAAAATCTCTTCGTAATGAACTCGAGGACTTCGTGGACAAAAGAAAAATTGGGGTAAATATTGGACGATTTTTGTGAATGGAAGTGATGGAAAGGATGTGGGAAAGCTAGATCCGCTTGAAACGCATCAAATCCATAGATCAAAATCAAAAAAAAAACATCATCAAACCAACAAATCACAAAAAAAATTGGTATGGCTATTTTTGTGGAGATTTTTGAAATTGGAGAAAAACACACAAAATCAAGCTAGAAAGTGGGGGTAGGGACTCCAAATTAGTGATCAACCATGGCCCATGATACCAAGATGATGTATGGTGGAACCCTAATGGCCGATATTTCAAGATTTGGAGGGGGTCCCGAGAAGAACACGAAGAACACGAGAGGAAAAACACTCGAATAGACAAAATCCAATCACACATGTCCTAGATCCACATACATAAAGGGGAGATGCAAGATCCAAAGTCAACAAAGGGAGATACAAAGGGGAACTAGTTCATCCCAATCCTTGAAGGAAAGAGGACTTGAATCCTTGGAGGATCTTCTCACAAGGGGGTCTTAAATCCACTTGGGGGATCTTCTCACATAGAGGCCTTGATCTCCATGGAAGTAAGGGTAAAGTGGATGAGCAAAGCGCTATCTCTATCTTGAGCTATCACAATGCTAACTCTAAAACGTAGGAGGGGGATTATATATAGTCTTGGGGGCTAAGGGGTACATGGGCCTCGGCAGGAATCCTTTGTCTGCAGACGAGGCGTCAGACGTCCAGAAGTTACCGGCCATCCGGTGGCTCGCGAAGGCCCAATGCTCGGAGGGCTACGGATGTCCGATGATTTAGCTCGACAGTGTCGCCCGGATGTCGTGGACGTCGGACATCCAGATGTCTGGGTCAGTCCGAAAACTTCGGACTTCTGATTAATTCGTACTAGACTGGTGGTGCCAGATATCCAGAGTCGGTCGGACGTCCGGACGTTGGAGGGTGTCGGGCATCCGGTATTTGTCGGCCGTCCGTCTGTTGTAGCGTCCGTCGTGTTGGCCTTTTGGCTGGCTGATCCTCCAGGCATCGGACATCCGGTAAGGGCCGGTTGTCCGATGGTTGTGACATCTTGTCAGCCCTTCCTCCTGGTGCTCGCACTTGGTGCCCTCGCCATCTTGTTCGTTGGTGGTAGTAGCTTGATGGCCTTCCTCCAAATACCTGATCACACACAAAATCTTGGTTTAAGGTAGTAGCCATGTCTCATATGTGAAATACTCCCTCCTTCCTAAAATCTTGGGCATATTAAATTCTGCATGCAATCCCATAATACAAGGCGCGTACAGCCCCACTAACCATAGCTACTTTTGTGAGGAAAAAGAAAACACGAACGAGCATCTCGTGCAGTTACCTCTCATCGTTTGAGATTGGGTCGGTCAACAAAGAGTGGGTCAAAGGAGATCGTGCATGCTCCGTTCGTTTTTTTTTTCAGTTACCTCGTGCGATGGCTCATGTAACCATCAATGCGTTAATTTTCATGCTAATACCTAATACGCCCAAGATTTTGAGAAGGAGGGAGTATGTAATTTCGAAGAGGAACGAGTTCACCTTAGTTTTGATAGCCCTAACTTGAGCTTTAGTCATTGGTTCACGTGGTGTTGTGGAAGACGAAGGTAAGTCTATAGAGATGACCGTAGGATGCTCCACATCACTATATCTCTTTCTTTCCCAGTCTAATTGATTTACTTCCCACTAAGAAACAAATTATTTAAGAGTAATTTTGCCCTAATATCTCTATAATTTGGTGTCTTGATTACCGTACCCAAAACAATACATTTTATATAAAGGAATGGAAGGAATAGTTACTAGACTACTAGTGATATAGTTACCGGATTGCTAATGACATAGTTACCAGGGTGCTCATACTATAGTTACCAACTGTAGCAGTTATGTAGTGTGTTAGAGTTACCAACATGACTATTATGTAATTACCGGGCTGCACGTGTTATAGTTACCAACATGACTGTTATGTAGTTATTACCAGACTGTTAATCATATAGTTACGAGGCTGCTCATGTTAAAGTTACAACTTGACTACTAATGTTATCGGGATACTAAGCTATCATTATCAGAAAAGGTTTTCACCCCGCTTTATATATAAAGCCATGATCAACAACGCCCGATACAACCGCACTCACCCACAACACACGCACACACACCCAAGGCAGGATACATAGGCGTTGAACGCAACAACACAATCCTAGCACTGCAAGAGCCGCCGGGGCTTCAACCGTGAACACGTCACCGTGAAGAAGTGAAGCCGCATATGACGAATCGTGGGCTCCAAGGCGGCTCCGTCAGGAAGGATACGACACCGGAGTGCCGCCACCGCCCGATCCGAAGATCAGAGTTTCCCTTGGAGCAACACGACGGGCAATGAGAGCCGCGACGACGCCTTCAAGAAGGGAGCACTCTTTGCCGCCGCCCAGTCCTTGAAAGATAGAGCGGGTTTCACCCGACCACCACTCACCGCCACCGAACGCCACACCCGGCTACCACGCCGCCTATTACGGGCCGTGGCAACCGGCAAAGACCACGGCTTTAGCTCGGTCAGAGCATCACGCCCCACCACCGTGGTCGCCTCCCTAATCCAAGACCTTGACACCAAGTCACCACGAGACCCGCCGCTACCCCAACCGAAGAAGAGGCGGCGGAAAGGACCCGCCTTCGTGACTCTGGTCGGATCTCGCACCGAGACCCAATAGGTCGGCCACAACTAGCCTCCATCGAAGTCGTCCCTCTTTGCACGTCAGCGAGGCAGCCGCGATCGATGACGTTCGCGAGGCAGGCAGTCTGCGGCCGGCGCGAGCAGGCTTCGATCCTATGGCACCGGCGCGAGGCAGTCGATGGACCGCGGACCGAGAAGAAACCCGGCCTTCCGTGAGAGAAAGCGAGCGACGCAGCAAGGAGTAGGGTGAAGGCCGACCTGAGATAGCCTACAGACAAGCCGACGCCAGAACAATCTGGCCGCCGCCGCAATCAACCTGCCACCACCACATCACCTGCGCCTCCACGTCCTGGTCAGATCCACCCGAAGCCCTGCCACCCAGCACCGGAGCAGCGTGGACACCGGCCACAACACCACCACCTCCACAGGGTCGCCGGGAACCCCGCCATCGCCGACCATCACATCCACCGGATCTGGGCAGGGATGTCCAGATCTGCCGCCAGCATGTCCGGGACCACCAAACCCCACGAGCACAGGTGGGAGGAGGAGGCAAAGACGGCCAGCCACGAGTACGGAAGGAGCGCCGGGCGAGGCCGAGACCATGCCGCCATGAGCGAAGCGCCCATGACGCCATCCATTCGCTGCTAGAGGAAAACCGCCACGGGCGCCACTGGCAGCCGAGGGATGGGCATGCTGGTCGGGAATGGCTACAAGAGGGTTGTCTCCCGACGACACTCGCGAGAGCGCCTCGGGAGAGGAAGGGGAGGGGAGAAGAAATTGCAGAGCTCTAAGCTATCATTATGAGACTACCAATGCTAAAGTTATCAACATAACAATTGTACTTTGGGTCATGACTGTTATGTAGTAGTTATTACCAGACTGCTAATCATATTATTATGAGGCTGCTCATGTTAAAGTTATCACTTGACTACTAAAGTTATCAGGATACTAAGCTATCATTATCACTTTGGGTCTCTATAAGGGGTTTATTACACCCCCTTGTTATTTTGGGTCATTTGACCTTATAAATTTGATTTGCAAAGGATAATACTTACTCCTTCCTTCTTCCTCCGTCCCATAATATAAGACATGTTTTGACACTAGTGTAGTGTCAAAAATCGTCTTACATTATGGGACGGAGGGAGTATAATATAAGATGTTATCACAACCAATGTACTCATATATTATTAATTGTAAGTAACATCTTATATTATGGGCGGAGAGAATGTCATAAAATTTATACTGTGGATTCGTATTGGAAAGAAGTTCTCCTAAAACTGACTACACCCGAGGGCAATTTCTAAAGTCCCAACTACTAATGACAATGCTCATCAGAAGGCCGTTCCCTGGAATGCTCGCCAATTTCTTCCAGGGAGGAACATACCAACAATAAATGAATCCCAATCAATCCCGTCCACACCAGTTAGATAACAACGAGCATCTGCTTCCAAGTATTGCATTTCCCTGTTGCAAATTGCAGATCCTGGCAGAATGGAAGCAAATCTAAGCATTTTCGGATGATGAGTCTCCCGAAGATTTGACTCCTTAGACCTCCTAGTTTATTCTTCTCCTTCAACTAGTCTTCCACGTACCCATCTCATCTTAGACCTATTAGCAGGTGAGGACACATTCTCTAGTGGCTCTGCTGAAATAAATTCTGTTGTATCTGCTGCAATCCGGTCGATCTGGTCGTTATTGACCACTTGCTCACTGATATATAGATCATTTGTTCCAAGATTTCCGTTCACATCTTGAGCTGTTGAAAAAGCTGAAGGAAGCAAATAAGCTCTTTCTATGGAGTTCTCTATCCTCTGAAACATACTGAGTTGTTCCTTTTCACCTAGTGCAGACACATCAAAATAGAAATCCATGCCATTAACAGTCCTTGGAGGTAACTTCATTCCATTTACAGATTTATTCTCTTGTTTAATAGGGTCATTTTGATTCTCCAACTTGTGCAGTTCCGATACACCTGAGTCATCCAATGTATCATCAGAAGAACTTTCTGCTGGCCCATAATTATCATCAACACCTTCGAGTGACATTCTTGCCTCTGTAACAAGCTTTCTAGCTTCTATAAGTGATGCTTGAGCAAATGGAATTTTCGCTGCAACAGGCTCAAGAGCATTTGCAGCTTTCTCGGCTTCTACAATGAGTGACCTGATGGTAAAAGAATAAGAAAACAACTTACAATGAGACAGTTAAATTTTAAATTGTCTTGCATGTACAGATGGCATGTTAGTTTTCTGACAGGAAATAGTGTAAACTAGGTATGAAGTAAAAGCACCCCGGAAAATTCAACTGCTAGTGTGATTGCAGTGCACTAATGCGATATATTCATATGTTATTACTTATGTCTTTCTTCCCATTCTTTCTTTTTCTGGAAAAAACTTCCGATCCATTCATCAAACTCTATGGCAGTACAAAGAACACAAGAAATAATAAAAATTACATCTCTGCCCGTAGACCACCTAGCGATTTAGTACAAGCAACTTTGGAGCGAGCGAAGGCTGACGCCACCATCATCGCCCCTCCTCACCGGAGACAGGCAAACCTTGTCTTGACATGTATATTGTTTGGATTTTCCAAAGACTTTTCACAGATATGTGGTCTTGATTTTTCCCAATAGTAACAATACCCTCATTAAATTTTGCTTTTTTTTTGCATCATCATGTCGTCATGCTTAAACTTGAAATGAGGTAGCTAAAACCCTCAACCCATTAAACCAAACCCAAACCATAATTACTTTTATCATTTTATTTTATTAGGGAATTACAAAACCATTTCCCTTTTTGGTGTTTTGCATGATAGCCTTTCAAACTTTGCACATAGCCTTTCTACAATACTTAGAGGCTACCCAATTTGTTTCATAATTTAATCCCTAACCTATCACCTACATTTAGTTCAAACCCAAAATTGATTTTAAATGGATTTACATTCCAGAAAATATAAACATGATTCCAAAAATTATGAATCTTTTTGTGAGGCTTTGATATATTCCAGAGAAGGTTCACAGAAGTTTGCATAAAGATTGGATTTCATTTGAACCTCCAAAACATTTTTAAACAGAAGATATTCCATTTTTTGTAAAAGAAAAAGAAAAAGGAATTCTTTTAAGTCACACAGCCCACGGCCCAAATACCCCTTTGCACTGATTATTCCCTACCTCTGTATGGTAGCACGATCCCACGATCACGTTGACGGCAACGTCAATTTGACGGGCTGAACAGCGTCGTCTCGGCCTATATAGCTGCCCCCGACCTAGCCCTAGCCACCCTCTACCCTCCCTCGACGTTGCCACTCTCCACCTACAGAGGCCCCTATTTTCCGCATGTCCTTTGACCGATCCAAGCACACCGTTGTGTTCATGGTGAGCTACTATACTGAAGCCCCCTATTTTCTGCAATGTTTGGTAGCTCTAGGACACTTAGCGCGTAGTCCAGTAGCAAGCCGTCACCCGCTCGCCGTTGTTAGAGGTCACGGACGTCGGTGGCAAGCAAACCAGCGTGCCCAATGGAGCCTCGAGGACGTATACGTCCTTGGATCATGCTAGTTCGCCGTAGATCACTGGCCCACTCACGCACCCGAGCACCGGCCATTGGTCGTCGCCGACGACGTCTTCTGTTCATTATTTCTACACACAGAGTTCTGCTATTTAGCACCCGCTTGACTCTCTTTGCAGTGCTAGTTGTCGTACTTGTCAGTGTTGCCAGGCTGTCCAGTCCAACTTAGAGTTTCATCACGTCTACAAGAGTTCTTTTCTCGGCTCCGTAAGGAGTTTGATCCATGGCGTGCTCTGTTGTTTGCTCGTGGCCGTAATTCTCTTATGTAGGCGCTTTCTAAGATTCATGCCAAGGAGACTCACCTCCCTAGTGCTGGTTTACTTTGTTAAGGAGTATTAGTATTAGATCTAGGAGACCTGGCTATGTTTCCTTTCCTTGTACCCCAAGTCTTATGTAATAAATATAAGCCCCATGGGCTGCACGATAAAGATAGCATGCAAACATGGTATCATGAGCCCGGGTTTAAAGATTTTTTATTGGGCTCCACAACTCGCCCTCCCGGTCCAATCTTGTGTTGCCGTCGATACAAATTCTCCTTCAGGTTGGCTGCTGCTCTTCTTCCGGTTTAAGGATTTTTATAGATGATTTCTCTCGCTACACTTGGCTTTATTTATGTCTTCTTGCAGTGAGGTCCTGCCTATATATAGGCATTTTGCTGCTATGACCCACACTCAAGTATCTTGGCCTATTCGTGTGTTTCGTGATGACTCCGCTGGTGAGTATATCTCCAAGATGTTGCATGGTGTCCTTGCTGAGCAGGGTACTCCTGCTCAGTTTTCTTGTCCCAGTGCTCATGCTCAGAATGGTGTGGCTAAGCGTAAGCATCGTCACCTTCTTGAGACGCCTCAGGCATTGATGATCGCCGCCTCTATTCCACCTCACTTCTGGGCTGAGGCTGTTTCCACTTCCACCTATCTCATGAACATCCAGCCCTTTGCTGCTTTGTAAGGTGGCATTCGTTTGAGCGTCTTTTTTATGAGTCTCGACCTTTTTGTAAGGTGGCATTCGACACTTCATTTGTTTGGTTGTGTTTCATATGTTATCCCCCCCCCCCCAACCCACCAAACCAACCTCTCAAACTGGCAGGTCCATCTTTCTCGACCTTACTACCCGGGTCCATCTTTTGATGAGTCTCGTCCTTACTACTCGGGTCCATCTTTCTCGACCTTTTCTGTGAAGGATATCTCTTTCCTCACTTTTCCCCGACACTTCTATCACTAATGTTGAATCCTTGTCCACCCATCCCACTCTTCTACTAATTCGACTGTTGTAGATACGACGTTGTCATCTCCTATGGTTTCCTCACCTCACTTGTCACGGGATCACCTTCATCGCCAGTGGTTTCCCCGTCTCCATCACCTGAGCCTATCCTGGTGATTCCTCGTATTCTTCCATCTTTTCCTCAGTATTATACATGTCGTTCACGTGTTGTGGATGCGTCTACTAATGTGCCATCTTCCTTGTGCCAGCCTACTTATGGCTTACGTACTCACCCCTTGATCGCTATGGTTTTTCTAGCGCTGGCGCTGCAACTTCTTATCATGAAGTTGTTCATTCCAAATGCCATTTTTGAAGGAGTAAGCAGAAGTATCAGATTTGCCCACAGCACATTCAGCAATGAGCTCCTTGATCTTACTATCCTGATGGTAACTTGCTGTGACCTGCTTGACCCAAGTAGGAGAAGTGGCAGTTGCAGTTAGAGCATGTATCACATGTTTCACTCTAGATAATGCATCAGCCACCCTGTTCTCCTTGCCTTTCTTGTACTCAATTGTGAAATTATATCCTAGCAACTTCAGCAGCAGCTTATGTTGAATTCCTTCTGTAATTTTCTGTTCCTGAATATATTTCAGACTTTCCTGATCAATTCTGATCACTAAGGATGTTGCTAAGAAATAATGTTTCCATTTCTTAACTGCTTCAATTATGGCCAAGGCTTCCTTGTCATAAGTGCTCATTGCAGCTGCTTTGGGGCCAATGCTCTTGCTGAAGTAGAAATAGGCTTTCCCTCTTGCATCAACACAGCTCCCAATCCATACCCACAAGCATCAGTTTCCAAAATAAAAGGTTTGGAGAAATCAGGCAGTGCTAACACAGGTGTGCTGGTAAGCTTGTTTTTCAAGGTCACAAATGCTTCTTGTTGCTCTTTCTTCCAAGAGAAACCATCCTTCTTCAAGCAGTCAAATAGTGGTCTACAAATTACTCCATATCCCTGGATAAACCTTCTGTAATATCCACTTAGCCCGAAAAACTTCTTAGTTCAGTGACAGTAGTAGGAATTGGCCAATCTCTAATGGACTGTATCTTAGATGGGTCAGTAGAAACTCCCTCAGAGTTAATCACATGACCCAAGTACTCAATCTCTTGCTGACCAAAAGAGCATTTTTCCATTTTTGCATATAGCTTGTTTGCTTGTAATATATCAAACACCTGCTTCAAAATGGTCCTTATGTTCCCTTAATGAAAAGCTGAACACCAATATATCATCAAAGAAAACCACTACAAACTTGAGATGGCCAACAGTAAATTCATTAGTGCTTGGAAGGAGGGAGGACCATTAGTTAGTCCAAAGGACATAACTAAAAGTTCAAACAATCCCATGTGAGTAGTGAATGCAGTTTTTGGAATATCCTCTTCTGCCATTCTGATTTGGTGATATCCATTTCTTAGGTCAATTTTGGAAAAAGATCTTTGCTCCTTTCAGTTGATCCAAAAGGTCCTCAATTACAGGAATGGGATATTTATTCTTGATAGTTATAGCATTCAGTTTTCTGTAATCAGTGCATAACCTCCAAGATCCATCTTTTTTCTTGACCAGTAGCACAGGGGAGGAAAATGGGCTTGTGCTAGGTCTGATTATACCATTTTTCAGTAGCTCTTTAATGATTTTCTCCAAAATCTCTTTCTGGTGGTGAGGAATTCTGTAAGGCCTCTGGTTAACTACTTTTGCTCCTTCCACTAGTGGGATTCTGTGATCACAGGGCCTGCTAGGTGGCAATTCAGTTGGCTCTTGAAACAACTGTTCATACTGGTCCAACAGTGGCTGCAATTCAGTAGGAATTTCTGTACTAGCAGCTGTAAATTCAGTACCAGAGGTTGTGAACAAGAAAAACCCACAAACAGCTTGTTCTAACAGTTTTTCAGTGTTGTCCTTAGCTTCAGCTACAGGGGCCATGGGAACAGTCTCATCCACAAATGTAATAAACTGTCCAGAACTGTCAGAAATTTTCATTTCCATTTTAACAAAGTCCATTTGTATTGGACTATACTTCCTGAGCCAATCAACTCCCAAAATCATGTCATATCCTTTCAGTTTGAGCACTCTGAAACTGTCAGTAAAGAGATGGCCTTGAATTTCATAAGGGCAGTCCTTTGCTTGAAATTCAGTCCATAGTACTCCCCCACTAGCAACCACTACCTTTATCCTGGGTGTAGGGCTTGTACTGACAGGTAATATAAATGTGTTCTTGGTTGCTCCTATTCCCATGGCAGCATGCATTGACACTTTCAATACTGCTTCACCAGATGGTTGTTCCAGTGTTTCCAAATCAGGGTCATCAAAATCTGTAACATAGATTGTTTCAGGATTTTCAACTTCATCAACTTGCAGTGCTTGGATCTGAGCTCTCTGGCTCATTTTACAGACCTGTCTATGACCAGGCACCCAAGGCTCTCTACACTTATAACACACTTGGTTTTGTTTTGCCTGCTGGATAATAGTGTTTCTGTTTGGTGTGACAGTAGTAACAGGGGTTTTGGGCTGATCAAATACTACTTGCCTTCTAGGTTGAGGGACATAAGGTTTAGTTTGCACTACAGTAGCTGGTACCTGAGCTTTCTCCATCCTCCTAGCATACCACACTGCAGTCTGCATATCCTTAGGCCTGAAGCACTCCACATGACTTTTAATATATGGGTTAAGCCCTGCCACAAAGCTAGAAACATAATAATCATCAGGGATTCCAGGGTTTTCTCTTCTCATTATGTTCATTAGCTGCTCAAACTGCTCCACATATGCAGTAACTGTAGTAGTTTGTTGAGCTGCATGGAAGGAGCTGACAATGTCACAGACAGAATCCACAGAAAATCTGTCAGAGATGTAAGAGCAAAACTTGTGCCATGGAACATTGCTAGGAGCAAATCCTGTTCCTCTCCACCATTGTACAGCAGGCCCTTTAAGGTAAGAAATGGCCAGTTCAGTTCTGTGCTCAATAGGAGTTCTGGCTGCAGCAAAGTACTGCTCCAAATTCTGAATCCAAGACTCTGGGTCCTGACCCTCAAATTCAGAGATGTTTAACTTAGCTGGCTTTACTGTTAGCACATTTCTTCGTGCCTCAGCAGGGAAATTGGGCCCTCTTCTGTATTGCTGATCCATAACCTCCTCCTCTTGCCTCTCTTCCAGTTGGATTACATTGCTTGGTGCTGTTTCCTTACCCTGACCAAAATTTGGATGTCTGTAAGGAACTTTCAGAGTCCCATCCAAGTTGAGTTCTTTTCCAGTGTGATCTCGCAGAGTTGCATTTCCCACTGGCACAGGAGGTGCTTTCTCTGGCAGTGTTACTGATGGAGGTGTTGGAGCTTGGAGTTGCTTGGGTCGTCCAGGAGCTATTTGAGGCGATTGGTTGTTATTGTCCTTGATTTGGACACTACCCTGACCCTCTTCTCTTTCTTCCCCAGTAACTGGCTTCGGATCTGACAGCAAGCGCCTGAAGTTGTCTTGGATCTTCTCAAAAAAATTCTGCATCGTGGCGAAATTTCTGTTCACAATCGCTTGGAATTGCTGAAACTCTTTGCGATCTTCCTCTCGGTCACACTGCAGCACCTTGATGTCTAACTCCAGTGACTCTAGCTGTAACTCTGCTTTGGAGCCAGAATCAGCAGGGCCCGTCATGTTAAGGCCGTCAGAAATCACCACCATAGAGGGTTGGGAGGGTGGGATGAACTTGCCGCCGCCGCCAACACCGTCGCCAGCGCCCGCCTCCGATGGTACACGGCCAGATCCAGGAGCTGGAATTTTACCACTTGAGAAATACTCCCAAGCAACCAGGCTGTCCTCTGACTGTACCCGAACACTGCCACTCCGGCCGCCGCCTACTGCCTCCGCCGCCCGATCTGAGCTCGAAGAGGGATTTTACAGCTCAAGCAAACCTCTACGCTGCCTCGATCAACTACCGCCGCCGAGGAAAGACTGGCCTCTGATACCAATTGTCAGGATCAGAGCTATGATCTAAGCAACTTAACGCACACACCAGGAAATTTAGCAGAAGAACAGAGCAAATTGCTAGGGTTCTTGTTGAGAGTTGGGGAAAGTTGGTACAGCACGCCCACAGTGACTAGGGTTTACACCCAAATCACAGAGTCATGTCCTCTCACACGCAGGGTGGTTGGCTTTATAGCCATTACAAGAAGGAAAGGTGAAAGAAAGCAGAAAGCGAGCACACATGCGCTTGTCGGATCAGCTACAGCTGTGTCTCAAGCATCGCCCACCCTTGGATAGCAGATCGACGGAGGAGAGCTGCCCGCTTGATCGAACCGTTATCTCCGGCTTGAGCCACACGATGACAGATCTACGGACTACTGATGACTTCGCACGATGGAGCAGGGGAATGCTATGAACTGGGCACGACGGTACGCATGTCTCCGATCACAGATACATGAGCTAGCGATGCTCGGATCGCCGTTCACTTTTTGCTTACTGTGTTCTTTTTGTTGGTTCTCTCATTGCCTAGAAGACGGAGCAACAAATTGCAGTTTCCTGCTCGAGTGCAGAGGCTGAGTTGCAAGCTATGGCTCTTTTAACGGCAAAGATGACTTAGTTATGGTGGTTACTTCAGGAGTTTCGTGTGTCTGTTATTACACATACTACACACTTGTCTGATAATACACGTACTAGAAGTATTGCGCGCGATCCTATGAAACATGAGCGCGCCAAGCATATTGGTGTTGATGCTTCTTTTGTGCGCCCTCGTGTGTAGGATCAGGTTATTGCTCTTCAGTATGTGCCTTCCAAGTTACAGTTGGCGGATTTCTTTACGGAGGCCCAAACTAGAGCCGAGCATGGATTTTATCTCTCCAAACTAAGTGTTGTGGATCCACCATGAGTTTGAGGGGTGGTGTTAGAGTTATATTATTTTCCATGTATAGCCTGTTTTATTTTCCTAAGGTATGAGGGGTTTCATGCATATTTACCACCTCTACATGTATATATATCGGCCTAGGTCCACCTGGAAATATAAGTTGCATATTTCCTAACAATATCTACTTGATGCTGCTATGGGTAGTTGAACCTGGCTCTGATACATTTATGTTAATATGTAATGGATATACTTATGTTAATATGTAACGAAGGCAAAGGTGGGAGGCCATGTTTTATGCAATCGGTGTTTTGTTCCACTTGGGCCGACACTAGGACCCGAATTTTATCTTGATCCAAGACCGAGCTTACTCAACCTCTCACTGGGGAATTTATGGGACCCCTTGCGACCTAGACATAAACCTCAAACCTCTCCATGGGCCACATAGTTCGGGCTTTCCTTTACGTCTAGTTGTGTTGCCAATGAGATATGTTTATGATGATGATGATGTTGTTAATGTTATAGCTAGTCGTTGCATACATATAGGCAAGGTTGTTAGAACCGTGATTCTGAATTGGATCGAAGCTTTGATGGTAGGATCGCAAATCATAGAATCTTCACTATCAGAATCGTAGAAACGTAGATACAAATAATCAAAATCATAGAATCATAGGGTTTCATTTGGATCGTAAAGTGGTAGATGTTAGGAATATGCAACTTGTATTCCAACAGGGCCATAGGCTAGTATATATACATGTACAGGTGCAAGACATCTGCAAGAAACCCCTTATACAATGGGGTAAAGACAAAAGGCTACATGGCTATATATATACTACTCTAACAGTAGAATCGTACAATAGAATCGTGATTCTGACAACCTTGCATATAGGAATGTGGCGCGGCAACCGTTCATCTTGCGGCCTCTAGCCGCTCACAATGGTTGAGTATGTTTCGGAACATCGGCTAGACTCACAATTCAGGCACAACTCAGTTGGGTGGCTCCTTGGACTTGTTTGCAACATATGGGAAGTGTCGTGGCCACTCTCCCTCCGCTGGCACACCCCGTGTGTGCTATTCTCGAGGGCATTAAGGGGTTGTTTGGTTCTCGCCAGTGTCGGCCATGCCAATGTTGGCGAGCCAAATACTTGGTGCAGGATCTGGGTGCTCGAGATTTGCCAATGATTTGGCATCAAAGTGAACTGGAGGAGCCTAGGTGGGCTGGGCGCACCAAAAAAATTGGTGCCCATCCCAACGGGACGCCAAGCCTGGTCAACGACCAAAATTTTGGATCGGCAGGTGAGGGTTGTAATCCAAACAGCCCCTAAGAGCGTTTGGCGTTTGTTAGGGTAAATTGGTACGCCCCTGCAGAGTTAAATCTATTTGAATAGCCCTGTCCACGGTTATGGACGACTTCAACATTTTGTACTTAATCATAGAACAACTTCAACAAATATTTAATAAACTTGCCACCGTGTGAGCATTGTTTGTAAAGCGTCCCTGAGAGCGCCCTCCAGGCTCAAAGCATCCAGCTCACTTTAGACATGTATCTAAGGCGCGCCTTAGACATTAAAGCGTCTAAAGCGCCCGCTTAGGCGTCCTGATTGGCGCTTTAGTACAAAGAGGACGCCATAGACTTGCCAAGCAGGGAACAGAGATTTCTGTCCGGGAAAAAAGGGCTGGGCGGGAACACAAGGGCGGGAAAACTGGGTCACATGTGAAACAGTTACAGGAGAGGAAAGAGAGAGGGAACCAAAACCAGGGCGTGCAAATCTCCAGGCTTTCAGCTCTCTCCTCTCCTCTGGCAGCAGCTTCCTCCTCTCGCTCCTCTTCTCCGGCTGCAGCAGCTCCCCCCCTCCTCTTGCGCAACCACAATTGCATGGCTCCTGCCCTCTCTTCTCCCCCTTCCCCTCCCTTTGCTCTTTCTTACATGCTCAGATCTGCACCAGCTTGTCATGCCTTTCCTGCTCTGTTATGTGTTATGCTATGCACAGCTCCTCTGCTATTAGGTGCTGCTGCTACCTCTCTTATAGTAGTTGTCTAGTTGCTTACTGCTTAGTGGATGGATTAGAACAATGGCTACTAATGCATATGTGCTCACCGGTGGATTAGAAGCAAGGTACGTATGTCTCACTAAATGGTACTATTCTACTGTCCATCAGGTTCAGAGTCTAAAGCGTCGCCACGCTTTACGCTTTAGCGTTTAAGCAGTGAGGCGCCCCGTCAGCGCCTCGCTTCCCTTTGACGCTTTAAAAACATATGGTGCGAGTGCCTTGTGGATTCTTCCTCGTGGGAGATACAAGGTGGAATGACAGGCAGTGCACTCTCTTTCCTTATCTCTATTAGACGCCAGTTGTAGTGTATCTATAGGAGCAAACCACATACCCTTTACTTTGAGATGATGCATACTCAGTGTAGATCTAATGTAAGTCTTGCAGAGTACGTCATGTACTCACCCTTGCTATTCAAACCAATTTGCTGCAGAGGACTTCACCGACATTGCAGGCGGCTACTTCGCAAAACTTACTGACGACGAGTTAGATATAAGGTCCCAGGTGGCAGTCTGAGCCTTGGGAGGGCTTTTCAGTTATCTCCAACCTCTTGGGCACATTTGATATTTTGCCTATAACCAGACTATTCACTTCGTTGAATGATGTAATGTTGGATCATGTTGATCTCTAGTTGTAACAATAACTTATTAGCTCATGTGAGCTCCATACCTTATATATGTTATCGTTCGAGTTCTATGATGATACTTATTACATTTCACCCCATAGCGTGTCATAGTGCGTGTATGTACGAAAGTACACTTTGCGGGTAGGATATGGCTTCTATTCTATACCTTGTAGGCAATTGCGCTAAACTTGGAATAGTACCGAATCCAGGGTCTCACAATGTGGCTGTTATTAAGCTTTGACTACTTTTTATAAATTAAACACACTGGATAGTGCAACAATCAAACAGAAATTATAAGGGGGAGCTTAGCCAGCATAGCCGGTCCCAAGCCCGGGTAAAGGAGGAGGGTTGTGATAGGCTTGGCGAGCCAACGTAAAAACTAGCCAGTCTTTTGGGTATGAAACCCATTTGGGCGAGAGTAGTACTAGGATGGGTGACCTCCTGCGAAGTCCTCGTGAAAGGGTTTCATATCTAGCCTACCCCAACTTGTTTTGGGATAACAGGCTTCATAAGTAAGGATAAGTAAGCTTAGCCAGCATTGTTGGGTTATTTTGTATTATTTCCATATTTGTCAAAACTAGTCAAAGTCTAGTTGAAAGAACACATCAAAGTGCAGTAACAAAATTTTAAGCACGGAAAATCAATAGCTGATATTTGTTAGCAAAGATGTGCCTCATGCAGTTTACCCTTTTCTAATTGCAAATAAGACAACATACCTGGCTCTTTCAATAGCCTCTTTCTTCTCTATTTCCAGTGCTGTCCTTTGGGCTCGAATCTTCGTTATCATCTCTAGTTTCTCACCTGCCATAGGATCTTTGTAAGGAGTTGCACTTTTTTTTCTCTTAACCGGAGCAGTTTTTGCATGTGCATCGTCCATGCTGACAGCTCTGTGTTGAATAGATTTCTTTTTTTCACGCTTTGCACCTGGTTCTCTCGGAGTTCTTTGTTTACGCGGTACTTTAGATCCAGAAGATGTTCCATGATAGCTATTAATTGCACTGCAAACACGTTCACGGTATTCCTGCAAGAAAATCAAACGTTTCTACCATTAGTTTATGGAATATGAATAAGCCATATATTGCCCCGAAGACATTGGAATGAGAGGATGAGAACCATGAAATATGTTCAGCAAGGGATAGATAATCTTACTCGATCCAACCACTTCGCAGCAATGGCTTCTGCAATTTTTCTCCTCTGCTCTGGAGTTTTTGGCGCTCTTCTATTACCTGTCGGCCTAGGCATTGATCTTCTTTGCTGGACTTTCTCCAACCATTCCTGCCGCAGTTGCTCAGTCAATATTTTATGTGAATTCCATTGGAAGGCAACTCCACCAGCAAAGCCCTTCCTGGCTGCATCTGCTATCATTTCCGCCACTCCACAAAGCAGCCATCCTGAACCATTAGCTTCTGTAGACGCAAGCTCCACCCACGCCTCACTCCCAATGATATCTTAATTTTGGTCTCTTCACTGTATTAAGTACAAACAAAAAATAGCAATTACTAAAAAAGCATCTACAATTAAATCGATGTGGGTAGTTCTAGAAATCATGAAACTAAGGAACTGCCGTTAACTTTTTTTTTGAAAAAAAAGAACTGCAGTTAACTTATTACACTACTATGTAAGCACTAAATATTCTTGCTTTGAAGTTAGGTTCCTGGGTACTTCAGAGTTTAGACTTGTGGGTTGTGGCACAGTTGCAGGTTTGGATATGGCCGGGGGGAGTATGAAGTGGCATGTGCAAACATTGCGAAATCAAGCGAACGAGCTCTTTGGATCAGCTCGCTATAGTGCATGAGCTTGTGTAGGCCACGCTCCATCTCTTGAAGTGCATGTGCAAACACTTGAATCATGCCGAAACTGAGACAAGCTCGAGTAGCTTGTCGAGCTCAAGCCATTTGAACATCCCTATGTTTGAGGAACAAACTTGCCAACAAAATAATAAGTCAGATCAAGAATCAGTACACGCTGTATGCACAGAAGTACATGGCCCCACCATGGCACTTCCCAATCATGGGATGAGATCCCCAATCTCCATGCTAGGCAGTCTACTTTCGAAATTAGGGAGATATGTTTTAGCATAGGCCTTGAGCCAATTAAGATAAGATCTATGATATGTTACCTATGTTGGATTGTCTGGCCACTAAATAAAGAAGATTCCCTATGAGGAATAAAGCAAGCAAGAGTTAAGAGGAGTAACTCTTTTATCATGCCCCAGGGGCAAAAGCCCCCATACCTCATTACACCCTAATGCATAACACTTTTGGTATCAGAGTCAACGATCTCCATTCCGCCAGTTGCCACGACCTTGCCCATGGATCTAAGCACCCTGTCTCCCTGGCATACTTTAAACTATGGGCCAACTGCCATCCTTGCTGAATATTATGCTTGCAATTCCCAAGCTAGCAGCCAGGTTGTGTTATCTGAGAGGGGAATTTGGGGAGGACGAGAGTAGGTAGGAGAAGGGGAGAGACCGAATTGACTTGTTCTTTCATTAGATACCCAGTACATTGGAGAGGTTTGGCCAAGTACCCACACACACGCTACCACTGGTTACAATGGGCCACAGCCGGCCCATGGACTCATTGGGCTCAGCCCGTACTACCCTTCTCCCTAATCAGTCCACCGCTACGCAGTAGCAGGTGTGACAATTGCCCCCTCTTGAGCGGAAGCGTCGTCCTCCCAGATCGGTGCCGTAGGGTAGCGTTGCCTCAGAACTGTAATCTTCCCAGGTTGCAGACGCCTCCGAGAGGGATGACCACTGTACTCGGACTTGCACGATGGAGGCGTTCCCTTTCTTGACCATGTGGCGCTCCAGGATAGCTTCCGGTACGAGTGTTGCAGCTGTGAGATCTGGTGTCTTGGGCAGTTCAGAGAATACTGGTGTGTAATCTGGAGTGAACGGCTTCAGCTGGGACACATGAAAAACGTTGTGAATGAGACTGTAGGTGGCAGAGTTAACCTGTACGCCATGGTGCCAATGCGTTGCTCCATTGGAAAGGGGCCAAAGAATTTGTAGGCCAATTTTGGACAGGGACGATTGGCCACTGTTGACTGAGCATAGGGTTGCAGTTTGAGCAGCACTTGTTCTCCCATGTTGAACATTCTCTCTGTGCGATGACGATCTGCTTTTGCTTGCATCGGTTCTGAGCACGTGCCAATTGAGTACATGAGTCTGCCATTGTGTTGTGCCCATTCCAATTCTTTGTCTTTGCTGTCAGGCAGATTGGCTGAGATGTTGGGCAAACCACCCAAATTGGGTTCTTGACCATAAAGAGCTTTGAGCGGTGAAGTATCGGCGAGGAGTGATGAGTAGTATTATACCAGAATTCTGCAGTTGGAAGCCACTGGCGCCATTGTTTGGGGCTGTCATGTACTGCACATCGCAGGTACATCTCCAGACACTGATTAACCCGCTCACTCTGGCCATCCGACTGTGGGTGGTACGCCGTGGAATAGCTGAGCTTGGTACCTGCAGCCTCGAGTAGCCCTCGCCACATAGCACTGGTGAAGACGCGATCTCGATCTGATACGATTGAGTAAGGCACTCCATGTAGTTTGATAATGTTATCCCAAAATGCTCAAGCCACTGTTGCTGCAGAAAAGGGATGTCGAAGGGGGACAAAGTGGGCATACTTCGTAAAACGATCCACCACAACCATGATGACTTCGTAGCCCTCCGATGCTGGCAGTCCCTCGACAAAATCCATAGTGAGATCACGCCAAGGTTCAGTTGGTATGGGCAGCGGTTACAACAAGCCTGGTGTCTTGAGATGCTCGTGCTTTGCGTGTTGGCAGGTTGCACATTGACGCACAAAATCCTCCACCGCCTGTTTCATGCCACGCCAAGCAAAGAGCTTCTTGATCTATTGATAAGTTGCTGTTACTCCAGAGTGGCCACCCACGGCGCTGGCATGGAAAGCACTGATTCAGCTTGGTCTGTAGTGTTGTGTTAGCACCGATCCAAAGTCTGTCATGGAAGCGAATCACTCCTTGTCGTAACCCATAGCCTTGCTCATCTGGACTGCACAGAGCGAGCTGTTGCAACAAATCTTGGCTGTCGGCATCAGTTTCATATGAATTAGCAACCTCCTGTAGCCATTGCGGTTGGCACACTGACAGGGTATCGAGAGAGAGCAAATGCCCGACGCGGGACAGGGCGTCTGCTGCGCCATTGTCGGTTCCACGCCGGTACTTGAAAGAAAATTGCAGTCCCACCATCTTCGACATAGCTTTGCGTTGGAGCTCCGTCTCGAGCTGTTGGTCATCGAGGTGACATAAACTCTTGTGGTCAGTGACAATTACAAACAGAGTTGTCCACGCCATCATCACCGCGAGGAATTCCTTCTCGTAAATCGATAGCCGTTGATTCTAGCCTTGCTAAGGTATGCAACCGGGTGTCCGTCCTGTACCAGGACAGCGCCCATGCCGGTGTCACAGGCGTCCGTCTCGATGGAAAAAGGGCGACTGAAATCCAGCAGAGCCAAAACTGGCGTGTTCACTGCCTCTTTGAGAAGTTCGAGTGTTGACTGAGCCTGCTCTAACCAGGAGAAGCCCTTTTTGGTGAGAAGCTGAGTAAGAGGCTTAGCCAAAATTCCATACCGTGGTACGAATTTTCGGTAGTAGCCAGTAAGACCAAGAAATCCGCGCAGCTCGGAGGCATTCGTTGGAGCCAGCCAAGCTCGCATGGCGCCCGTCTTGGTGGCGTCTGTCGCCACGCCCTCATTGGAGATGACTGTGTCCGAGATACTTGACGCGGGGCTGCGCGAAAGAGCACTTGGATTGCTTCGCGTATAATTGGTTCTGGCACAGAATCGAGAAGACCGTGCGCAAATGTTCTTCATGCTCTGGAAGTGAGTAACTGAAGACCAGAATATCATCCAAGAAGGTGACGACGTACTTGCGGTTCGGGCCGGAGAAGACCGAGTTCATCACACACTGGAAGGTGGGCGGTCCATTTGTGGCTCCGAACGGCATGACACGGAATTGAAAATGGCCATGATGTGTTTTGAATGCCGTCTTTTCCTCATCGCCTTCCCTCACTCTAATCTGGTGATAACCGGAGCGCAAAATCGATCTTGGAGAAGAACGCAGCCCCGGCCAATTCATCCAGCAGCTCATCGATTATAGGAAGAGGAAACTTGTCCTTGATGGTGACTTGATTGAGACGTTTGTAATCCACACAAAAACGCCACGTCCCATCTTTCTTCTTGACCAGCAAAACGCGAGCTGCAAATGGACTCATACTGTGAGTAATTACTCCAGTTTTTAACATTACTGACTTGCCGCTCTATTTCATCTTTCTGCAGCGGTGAGTACCGATATGACCGACAGTTCACCGGCGCAGCACCTGGTTCCAACGTGATAGTATGATCATATTGCCGAAGCAGGGGAAGTTCAGTTGGTTCCTCAAAAATGTCACTGAACTCCGTGAGCAGACGCTGAACTGGTTCCTCTGAATCTGTATTGGTTGGTGTCAACTGTATTTCCAGTAGTGCCACTCCCCAAATTTCATTGGCCTCATGCATTTCCCAAAGTGCAGCTGCACCCAGAGCGGTGAGTGTTGCTTGCTCGTCAGACCATACTCCTGTTAAGTGCACCGCCTTGCCCTCCTGGTTGAACTCGATGGTCTTTTGCTGCCAATCACACTTCATTTGACTGTTCTTAGCCAACCAGTCAACGCCCAGCACGGCGTCATAGACCCCAAGGTTTAACACCCGCATATCTCTTGTGAACTGATGATCCTGAACATTCCACTATAGTTGTTGCACCATGGCAGTGCAACTTAACTTCTGCCCATTGGCGACACGCACTGCTATGGGAGCAATGCTGGTGGTTGGCATGCCGATCCTTGCGGCAAATGAGGAGTTGGCAAAGCTGTGAGTGCTTCCAGAATCAACAAGGAGGAGCATGGTTTGGTTCCGACTGTTGCTCGCAAACGGATGGTTTCGGCAGTTTCCGTCCCCTCCACGGCATGAGCCGAGAGCAAACAGCAGGCTACGACGGTTGTTCCTTCTGGTTCGTCCAACAGCTGCAAAGCGCGGACAGCTTCTTCAAATAATACTTCTCCATGATCACCCACTTCAATTGTTAGCAGTTGTGCCGATCTTTTGCACTGATGATCGTGCGAGTACTTGTCTCCACATCTGAAGCAGAGGCCATTCTGGCGCCGGTAATCCCGCAGCTGTCGCTCGCGCCCAAAGTCATCCGCAGCTGGCTTGGGTGTCGGAGCCGCCAGGAGCGGGCACATGCGGCAGTGCTGGTGCTGGAGGCGGACGAGCCATCGATGGAAACGCTCCTGACAGGGGCGGTGGTCGTCCCGCCGAAGCTGATCGAAGACAAGGACGCTGAATGTCCAGCTCCTCTTCCTGAATGCGAGCAAATATTGTTGTCCGTGTGATGCTGTTGGGTGCCTGCAACGTACTGCTGCGCGCAACTCATCCTTCAGGCCTAATAGAAACTGAGTGACAAAAAATTTGGTGCTCAAAAAGGGATCCAGAGCCAGTAGATTGTACATATGAACCTCAAATTGCTGCCGGTACTCAGCCACCGTGCCGGACTGACGAAGCTGCAAGAGATTTTGCATGGTGGACTCAAATTCCTCCAGGCCAAATTGTTCCACCACGGCTCGACGAAATTGTTCCCAGGTGATATCCACATGTGTCTGACGGAAGCCCGAAGCCAGAGCGCAGCGTGTCCGTCGGCAACGTAGAAACGCCGTTGCCACCCAATTGTGCAGTCGCACCTGATACAGCTCGAAGTACGCAAGGCAGCAGTCCAGCCAAACCGCGGTAGTTCACCGTCGAAGCGGGGGAAGTTGTGCTTCGGCGGCTTGGTGGCGTACTCCTCTCGTGGCCGGGGAGCATGCTCGTGGCGCTGTAGTGGATGCTGAAACCGCTCCACCGCAGCCGGCTGTTCTGGCGAGCGAGCAAGGGTGGGCCTTCATTGCAGAGTCGCGCGATGGGGCCGTGGCCCGTGATGGCCTGTGGAATCAGCAACGCACTTGGATGAGGTGCGGCGCGCTGCTCTGGGAGAGGTGCGGGTTGCTGGAGGCCGTTGGTGGGCGCCGGCGTGCGGGGACCTACTGCGGAGAGGTCGTCCACCTGCGACGCCGATGCTGTAGCGGAAGAAGCCATCAGAGAAGCCGCCTTGCGCACGTCATCCACGTCGGCCTGCGTGAGCCCGATCTGCTTGGACAGGCTTTGCAGCTCGGTGGAGACGTGCGTGTTGAACGTGGCCTGCGCCTCTGCGCGTTTAGTCGCTAGAGCTTGCTCTTCATCGAATCTGGACAACTCCATCAGGGCTGTGAGATTCGCTGTTTGTTCCCCCATGGCAGTGAGGAGTTGCCGGGCCTGGACGGAAGGCTTGGACGGCGCCGTGGTACCCGCCCCGAACAGATCGAACCCCGTTGTGGATTCCGTGGGATCTCACCGGAGCGAATTCCCAGCGGTGGCCGGATGTTATCGGTCGAGGGAGTTGAGGATGCCGTCGCCAAAATTTTGGGGAAATTGTTGGCTCACGATTACCAATTGTGACGGACCGATGGGGAGAATCGATTGCACGAGAGGGGAATTTGGGGAGGACGAGAGTAGGTAGGAGAAGGGAGAGACCGAATTGACTTGTTCTTTCATTAGATACCGATTACCTTTGGAGAGGTTTGGCTAAGTACCCACACACACGCTACCACTGGTTACAATGGGCCACAGCCGGCCCATGGACTCACTGGGCTCAGCCCATACTACCCTTCTCCCCAATCAGTCCACCGCTACGCAGTAGCAGGTGTGACACTAGTCCTTTATATAGCATGTGATATTCCCCACTGTTATGAGGGGTTTTAGAACAGGCTTGAGGTAGAGAGGCATAGAAGAGCTGGTGTTGAACACAGGATACTTTTATTTCTGAAGTTGTAGTTCGTATTACTGTTGTGAAATCTACACCCCCTAATCCTTGTGTGTCTACCTGGCACTGATCTTGACCATTTGAATCCTTGTGCTGAGCTCATGGAAACGAACTTGCCCTAATGCCTTTGTTAGAGCAACTCTAGCAGATCCGCTATATCCTCGCCAACCCGTAAAATTCCGGCCGTTTTACAGTTTTCGCTTTTTTTCTGGCCCGAACAGGTCCGCTAAAAGTCCACGGCCCGTAAAATTTACAGGCGGACCGCAAATCGCCCATCAGAATATGTATGGGGTCGGGGACTTTTTAGGGTTAGCGTATCAGATAAGCTCTGCCACAATCCACCGCTAGCGAGAGTACTTCGGCGAGCAATTAGCCGCCCATCTCCTTTCCTTTATCGCCTTCGACCGAGGATCCATGGCCGGTGCTGCTCACGGGCATGGTAGCCGTCAGTGGTCACCGCCAGCGCCAAGCTTCGCCCGGCCAGCAGGCCGGAAAGCTCAGCTGGTCCGCCCGGCAAGCCATGGCGGTCAAGCGAGCGCCACGACCGCAGCGGCCTTTCTGCGGCGGGGGAAACACGTGGGCGGCTTCAGCGACCTCCTGGCGCCCTTTTCCGCACACCCTAAGGTGTCGAGAAGGGCGAATCTGGCTTCCTCGTCCTGAAACCGCGATGGCGGCCAGAGAAGTAGGCGCCACCAACAGGCCCGTCGCCGCAAAGGAGGATAAGGTGTATGCCCACACGTGCTGCAAGTCGGCGGAGAAGCTCTACCTCGGCATCAACGATTGAGCGAGCCTCCCCTAGGTTTAATTTGTAGTATGATGTTTGTATTAGCTATGTATGACTCCGGTTGTGTGATGAACTTTGTAGCGCGAACTCGTTTTAAAATTTGCAATACGAAATATACCGGATATGTTCTGCCAGGACCTTCACATTCCCGCGAAATAGGGGGAACTCTAAAACGATTCGATGTTGCGATAATAGATTATACTGGGATCTCCTAGAGGTGCTCTTAGGATGTCTGCGAGCTGGTCCTTGATGCCAAAAGAAATCAGCGAAGTTGCTCCCATTCTCCAAGCATTCGCGGATGAAATGATACCGAATGTTGGTATGCTTGATCTGCTCATGGAAAACTCGGTTCTTGCTGAGTGCCAGCACGGACATGGTGTCCCTCTTCCCCTTCATATCACCAAGCAACCGTGCCAGCCAGATGGTTTGGCTCGCCACCGTTGTTGCAGCAACGTACTCTACTTCACAGGAAGACGCAACCAAAACTCGCTGCTTCGCAGATTGCCATCTTACCAAGCTGCCACTGAGGAAGAATAGAGCTCCAGACATGCTCTTCCTTATGTCGATGTCGCCGGTCTGATTGTTGTCCGAGAAGCCAACCAATTTTGCGTCCTTTGAACTACGTGGGTAGGAGAGACCATAGTCAATCATGCCGGCTGTAGCGTAGCAGCTGCTTCACGGCGCTCATGTGTTCCACCGTGGGGTGCTCCATGAGTCTGCTCATGCAACCCAACAAGAAGGCAAGATCAGGCTGTGTGTGGACGAGGTACTGCAGACTTCCAATGATCCGCCGGTATGTTGTGGCATCAATCTCCTCTGCGGTGCTCTCACAACTCAATTTGAGTCGCTCCTCCATGGGTGTGGACGAGGGATCGCAGTTCCTCAGCCTAGCTATATCGAGATCGCTGGCGCTTTGACGACTTCCCCTGATTCAAAGTGTCCCATCTTTGCCTTGGGTGTAACTCAATCCCATGTAGAAGGAGATGAGCTCAAGATCACCTATAAGGAATTCCATCTTCATTTCTTCCGTGAATCGGGTGATCTCATCATGGTCTAATCGGGTGCCTAATCTGGTGATCACTAGATGGTAGACATTGATGCCAATGAGCAAGAACACCCTGCCATGAACGCGTCCGTACATCGTGCTCATGGGCGCTCCGCTCGAAGCCAAGCCACTTCAGTGAGGCATGAGGCATGCCTTACATGCACGTAGGGCTTGGCACAGTACAGTACCCCCTCATAGTCGCAACACCTTTCCTTCTTCTCAAGTGACAAAGAAACCAAGTGGTTGCGACACATAAACCTCCTTGGTGCGGAGGGTGCCTCCGGATATCACCATGTCGTATGCCCCATCGTCAAAGACACGCATATCTCCCACATCATACATATAAAGGTGAATCTTCTCTTTTTCTTGTGTTTACTTGACCCCTTCGAGGACGGTATACTGCTTGACCCTCCTCCCTCGTGCATACATAGGTTTGAGTGGAACTTCACACATGTCAAGGAGTGCAAGCACGAGAGTATGCCTACACCATCCGCAAGGGAAGCTTGGAAGCAGCAACGAATAGAGAAGGAGAAGAGGCTCTTGACGATCGGTGCGGATTTGTCTAGACAACTTCTCGGAAGTCAAACGATGCCTCGAACATCGATACCCAAACATTAAGCCCGGATGAAAGGGTCCTCGACTTCTACATCGGCATTTTGTCTGACCATCGGCCGGACTGTCCCCATCAAGCAGTGGAACTTCACACATGTCGAGGAGTGCAAGCACGAGAGTACGCCTACACCATCCGCAAGGGAAGCTTGGAAGCAGCCACAAATAGAGAAGAAGGGGAAGAGCTGTTGAAGATCAGCTGCCGGATTGTCTGGACATCATCCCGAAAGTCTGGCTTGATGCCTACGGGCATCAGTACCCAAAACGTTAACCTGGATGAAAGGGTCCTCGACCTTACATCTGCATTTTGTCCGGCATCCAAGCGGTATGCATCTAGAACAGCGCCCGTTAAGCGACTACACCAACCCGACGCCCAGAAACTCGGTCCCAGGCTGTCGACCCGAACTGCAGCCTTGATCTAGCCATTGGCGATGTATCCCCTCCTCACTTACCCTTCGTGCCTAGGACTATATATAGCCTTTCTCCACCTTAGATTTAGGGTTAGCTAAGAACAAAAGACAATGGAGCTTAAGTCATGTACCTCCCCTTGTGGGATTACCCCTTCATGGAGATGGCTCCTCTCAAGGAGATGAAGACCTCTTGAGGGATGACTCCATAGGAGTACCAAGACCTCCACTTGTGGAGAAAATTCCTCCATGGAATTCAAGCCCTCCTTGTCCTAGGACTTGGGAAAGAGCTTTATCTTGTTCCATCTCTCTCTTTTGATGATTTGGATCAAGGATCTATCTATGTGTATCTTTAATTAGTTTTCCCTATGTTTCCTCTGTGTTCTTCGCGTTCTTCCTCAAATCCACCTCCAATTCATGAAGATTGGGCACAATTAGGACTTGGTCCCATATCATTTGGTATCACGAGCAAGGTTGCCACGAATTGACTAGTTACTATATTAGTTGATCTACCTTCCTTTGCATTCCCATTGCCCAATTCTTTTTTTTTCCCATCAATCTCGAGTGATAAATCAAGTTTTTCCACCCAAAAATCAAGTTCACAGCCTTGAATTGCGATCCCCGGACTGTCTGGCCTTCTACCCGGACGTCCACCCTTCCCCCGGACTGTCTAGGTAGGTTCCTCGACTATCCGGCTACCCTGTACCTTAAAAACAAAAGGTTTTCACCTTCAAGCCATACTGTCTGGCTTCCAACCCGGACTGTCCGACCCACTGGAAATCTGTTGCGGTTGTTTCACCGTTTTGGCCATAACTCTTAGATCCAGACTCCGATTTGAGTGTTCATGGGCTCATTTTGTAGCTATTGATGTGCAAGTATTCATCATATAGGAAAACATCAAGTTTGTGAATCAGTAGAGTGGTGCCAAGTGACGAATCTGTTGGCCTCTGCATACAATCAAGCTAGTGTCTCTCCTTGTGTTTGTGCAACACAAGCTTTTAGTCTTATCTAGTATGCTCATTCCTTCGGTTGCACAAGCCCATTATCTTTGCCTATGTGTTCCTATTGTTTTCCTTCCACATCTTGAGATCAACTTGCTTTGAGTTCATTTGGATCTTGCCCAATCATTTCAATATATTGATCACTTATTGCTTGAATTTGGTGCACTAACCTTCTGAGCTCCACATATAGCCTTGTTGTGAGTTTGTAGGTGTGCGTTAAAGAACACTTATCAACAGCATTTTGCTCTATTGGTACACATTGGACGATCTTCGATCCTTTTCATCCAGGGAGTGGAGAACGTAACATGCTATTGTTCTTTCCTTAGCCACTTACTTTTTGTGCTAGTGCCATCATGTATAGGGAGAGTGGGGCAAACATGGATGAACTTGCAACGAAGCCTCAAAAGCTTCATCGCTATCACTCTAGGAGAGAGTACCACACAAGCAGTAAGAATGATGGTGGCCATGGCAACTCCACTAAGAACAATAAGTCAAGTACCTCTACATCAAGACGGTGCAACGACAAGGCCATCACCGAACTCATCCACAAGTAAGGATGCATTTGGTTACCTGCATTAGGCCAACCCAAGCCCGCGCAGGCAGTTTTCAACCTGTTTGGTTGATCAGGTCACATCTAAAAGTTGACCCCACGGAACTTAAAGCACCTCGGGCCTGCATCCAAAGGAACGCTCAAATCGGCCGTTTTTGTGGAACCAGGCCCGAGCGGTGCTACCTTAGGCACGTGGGCGTGGGTGGTTGCACGCGTGAATGCGGTCTCGAGACATCGCGTTGTTTCCCAAAGTCGCGTCATAAATTACCCTCACCGCCCCCCCCCCTTCCTCATCGCTCTCTCCCCTCTTCCCCACTCACACCAGTGACGGCGACCACCGGAGCGTCTGCAGGACAATCCAAGACGATGGCAACCACCGGAGCGACTACAGAACGATCCAAGATGGTGGCGACCATTGGAGAAACTATAGAACTCCATGGGAGTGCATCAGCCATGGCGGTAAGTCCTTGCCCTTTCTCTAGATTTACTGCTTTCGACCCGGGGTAGATTTGATTTGTGCACATGATTGAAGAGTTAGGGAGGGGATTAAACACATCGGGGGTGTGGGATTGGATTAGGGGCAACACTGTCGATGAACACTCGAATCCATCGATTCTGCACCGACAGCTTCTAGGTTTCATACGGTCATTCTTTATTACATCAGGGGTGGGGATTGAGGTACAAACTAGCCGCGAAGACCTTGGAGTCACGTCCAGGGCCAAGGCCGAGGAAGTAGCCATCTTCTTTTCTTCCATCACACCAGCACCCGCAGTCTCGTCCTCATCGTCTTCGTCAAGAACGATGGTCTTGCACGGTCGCCTGCCGCTGGCGCCCTGGCCACCATCTGCACCGCATCATAGTCCTCTTCTAGCGACACCAACGTCCTAGTCCGATGCCTTTAGCACGCTGGTCTTGAGGCGCCTGTACTCCACATGCCCATCTTGCCCTCTGCCCAGCGTCGCCGGAGTCTGCCTGATTCATGGCCCAGCGCAGGATGTCCACTGACATTGCGCCCTTGTCTGTGTCAGGAATCAGTGTCTTCAACTCATCCGCTGTAGCCTTCTAAATCACAGCGACGGCCTCCTTGTGCATGTCTTCGATGCTGCTGAAGTTCAAGCACACCTCCATGATGTTCTCGAACTTCGCGCGGTCGCCGAGCAAGCACCCGAGGAAGAAGGCCCTCCATCCAATGCCCCAGGGGAAAGGGTTGGGGTTAGAATTGGAGTTGGAGTTCATGTCGAGGGAGGTGGTGAAACAGAGAGGTGGTGAAATAGAGAGGGTTTGAGTGCGGTGCTGGTTAAGTAATGTGGGTAAATATAGGAGCGTTAGGCCGATAGGAATGAATGTTGACCTTTGAACTACATGTTGTTAAGCTAAAAAAATTGTGTGTTGTTCATAATGCAGATTGAGAAGGGCAAAGTGGTCGTGCCACCATTGGAGAAGGGCAAAGAGGTCATGCCGCCATTGGTCAAGGTGCCAGTGCAGGAACACCCAACAGCCAAGCGGAGTAACTACGGGCACTACCATGAGGAGTCAGGACCAAGCCACTTCTGCAAGGTTATCCTTGCTCCGAAGCTGGAGAGCCTCCCAATGCCTCTGGAGTTCACGAGCACTTCCCAGTCCCTCTGAGTTCAAGCTCAAGGCAGACACACAGTGCGCATGGAGGTCCACGGTGAGGGTGGTCGACAGCGAAGTGCGCCCCTTGATCAGGGTTGGGCCACCTTCGCCGCTGTTCACTAGATCATCATCGAGTACATGGTGACGTTCAAGTTGCTGACCCCCGACACCATGAAGGTGATCATCTTCAACGACAAGGGCGTGGAGGTGGTCACCAAGTGCAAGAAACTGACAGCGCCTTCGCCGTGACCACCTAAATGAGCTCATGTTGCCCGTTCGTTGAAGTACTATGTTAAACTTCTATGCGTGGTTTAGACTTTGATGTGTGTTGCAATTTTGTTTAAGTACTTTGCCAAACTTCTATGTGTGGTTAAGACTTTGATGCGTGCCTAAGTTTGTTCTGGTTGCTATAGTTTTGTTTTTACCTTCCAATGTGTGCCTCTGATAACCTAACCACATCGAGGAGGAGGCTACCACACAATTGTCCTAGATGTAACCAAACAACCGGACTTGTGTTTCCCCTGAAACAGATCGGCAACCAAAAAGCCTGCCTTCCGTTTCGGCCCATGCAGGCTAGAGGGGATGCATGCAACCAATCAACATGCAAATGTTGGTTTTTTGCCTGCATTTGCTCAACCAGGCCCAACTGGGACAAGTATGCAAAGGGCAAAAAACGATGCAGGTAACCAAACGCATCCTAGGACATCGACAAGCACCTCAAGACTATGGACAAGAGAAGCTTCCCAATCTCAAATCCACTAGTCCCACGAGCTACCTCGACTTCGACACCAAGTACGAGATACTTCCTCCGTCCGGAAAAGCTTGTCCCTCAAATGGATGTATCTAATACCAAATTAGTGCTATATACATCCATTTGAGAGACAAGCTTGGGACAAGCTTTTCCGGACGGAGGGAGTACTATTTTATGGGACTCATGACCTCGAAGAGTACCTCGTGTGGGAGCAAAGAATGGACGACTACCTCAAGCTCCATCAAGTCCCATCCAAAGATCAAGTGATGAGCGCCACAAGACACTTCCACTACTACGCTTTGACAAGGCGGCTTCACCTACCTTCGAAGGCATACCACACGGATTGGTCCAAGATGAAGAAGGCTATAGGGCGACAGTTTGTGCCATCCAAATACTCGAAACATCTTCGTCACAAATTGGAGAACACCCCACAAGATCCAAGTCCCTCGACGAGTACTTATCTCAGCAAGCCTTGCGACGAGTCGGTGAGGACGATCCCAATGGATGAAGTGCCACTTCAAAGCGGGATTGAACGACGACATTGCCAAAACTACCTCGCTCAATAACTACAAGTCTATCGACAACCTTTACAATGTTGCTCTCAAGGCGGAAGGAGATATCAAGAAGGCGAAGGCTACTCGACCCCATGCACACTTCAACGACCAAGCTCCAAGACGGCGAGTATTAGGATAGTTCCACTAAGATGTCCAAGCCCGACGCCATAATGCTCCGAGATGACGCTCCAAAGTTCGACTTCACCGCCATCGCGCTTTGTCATCATGACCCTTTTTCAAGACAGCACGACAACTATGACTATGGACCCATTCGAGGACCAAACTTTGGAGGCAAGTGACTTGGTGGCGAGCGAGGAACAAGCTTCCACTTTTGGAGGCGATAGTGAGATGGTCGAGCATGGGATATTCCCTTCGGTCATGGAGGCGAGTGATGATGTGCCACCTTCTAGGACCTTCATCCTTGGCAACGGTGACGAGATGCTTAAGGATGGGATTTTCCCTTCAACTATGGCGGCGTATAGTGCGACTTCAGAAATATGTGCACGCATATTGAGAGTGAGAGTTCACCACTAGCCCCACATATGTCGATGCCCCAATTCCTATGTGAGGAGAGCCACAACCACCACCACCACCACCATCACTTGAGTGACTCCATCATATCTGAGTTTGAGTGCGGTCCATCCACCTTAAGGGAAAGAATGAACCACAAGAGTTGAGTGAGGTAGTCGATAGGTCATGTTAGGCCATTTGCAATGCAAACAACTTAACCTCTACCTCTATTGTGTCCTCTCCTTTGGTGCTAGGTCTCATGGATGATAACACCTCGATCCTCAACAACTTCGGCCCTCCTTTGGACAAGACAATGGCCATGGTGGAAGAAGATGCACCCCGCACATGGTTCCATCAAGATGATGACGTTGGCCACAAGATGGTCTTTTCCACCACACCTACTTCACATGAGTGCGACTCCCAAGGTAACAAAATAGGTGATGGTGATGTGCATGTCCCTCTAGTGCATATGGATTGCTTGCATGATAGTGACGCTCCTATTACTATGTCACATGCTATTAGGCCTTCTACATGCTTTGATTTGCCACCCGTCTATGATATGTGTGATGATGAGTATGTTATGTTGAGTAGTTGTGATACCGTGCTACATAGGATATCTTGTCATAACTTCATATATTATATCATGTTTGATAACCCTCTTGCTTGGTCATATGCTATGAATGAGATTTCGAAATTCAAATATTTGCAATGACTATGCCATCCCCATTAAATTCAACTTGAGTTGTGAATATGGCATAGATGACAAGCTTTTGCTCTATGGTATTTGCATATCTTCTGATGATATTGGCGTGCTCCCTTTGCATCATTTGAGCAATTCCCTTCAAATGTCATGCCATGAACAACTTGCTTTGTACATGCATTGTTTAGATGTTGTTCAATTTCTCCTTGTTTTACTTCAAGTCTTTGTCTTGCTTGCAACCATGCTTATACTATTGCCCATGAGGACACCCCCATAGTTTCCTCATACATGTTAGAGTGCTCTATCTTTTACTTTGCATGCTCCCATAATTGCGTGCGTAATGTGCTTTACATTGATGTGAATGCTATGCATATTAATATTGATGCATCATATACTTGTTACACCTTGTGTCCCACATGTGTTGAGCATAACAAGTATCATTGCATCATGGATATCGTATTCTTTTATCGTGCATCAAATTTACTTGCATATCTTGTGCTAACTCCCACATGCACATACACATCATGATGGATGATGTGTACATGTACCACGTGCCCACATTCTTTCGTTTGTGTCTATGTTGTGTAGGTCATCATGCTTGTTTGTCAACTTCCAAGCTCATGAGTTGACAACACGAGCTCTGGAGAGCTACATTTGGAGTCCGGGGCCGTATACCAACCTAGGGGTCCTGTGCCAATCTGATGGGCCGACTTTTGGTGGCCAAAGGAAACCCTGGGCCATGGCACCGTCACTGATGTCACACAATTTTATCGAACGGGTATCAATAATTGAGGTGAAAAGGAAGCACACATGTGCGAAGAAATCTAGTAGGCTTTCATCACACCACTGATAGATATATTGTTCCTTAGTCTAATAGGTGTGGCCGGCATTTAAATATTCAATAAAATATAGAGAACATGTTGATGTAGAAGTGCTTTGATACTCGTATTAAAGATGTTTACATAACAATTATTATCTTATCACCAAAAGGCCAAAATTGCTAACACATCTTTTACAATGCAAGCAAGGACAAAAAAGGAGACATTTACTTACAAAAGTATTATTTTCCATGAACACAATCATATATCTTAAGAGTCTCTAAATGTGGCGGAAAACAACAACAATTACTTCATCAAGTCATGCATGGCTCGCAACTCTAAGAGCGTCAATCCAACTGGTATGGTTCCAAACTCTAAGAGGCGTCGATCCAATTTGGTATGGTTACCGCCTCTAAGGCGTCGATCCAGCTGGTAAGGTTCGCAACTCTAAGGCGTCAATCCAGGTGGTATGGTTAGCAACTCTAAGGCGTCGATCCGGATGGTATGATTACGCAACTCTAAGGCGTCAATCCAGCTGGTATAGTTTGCAACTCTTAAGGGCGTCAATCCAAGCTGATGCAGTTCACAACTCTTATACATCTTAAAGTAAACCATGTGGGACTAAACCCCACCATTACAAAGCACCTGACACAGGGTGT
This sequence comes from Aegilops bicornis, assembly GCA_021605145.1. Classification (NCBI taxonomy): domain Eukaryota; kingdom Viridiplantae; phylum Streptophyta; class Magnoliopsida; order Poales; family Poaceae; genus Aegilops; species Aegilops bicornis. Next base: position 259,691,907 of record CM038669.1, on the reverse strand, counting down.
TATACTTATGGAGGATAATGGTTCAGGCCATCTCAACACGGCGCTACAAATGGGCGCTAGGGAATAAATTCCCAGCCATTGCTCTCCAATCCCGGTCACATAGTTGGTGTTGAGTGCCTGATTTAGAGGCGACGCTTAGGTGGGCTTTTGGTTCAAATTAAATGGTCCAAGCGCCCATGGATTTATTATGTGCGTTGGAGACTACGGCTCTTACGTGAGTGCTTCATCTTGGTATTTTCTATTTTCTTGTGCAACTTCTTACTTAGGGCATCTCCAACAGAAGAAGCTTATATGAGCACCTAAAAAAACAAGGGGGGCAGCCCAGTGCAATAGACCCAAGGCGGTCGGACCCTTCCCCGAACCCTGCGCAAGCGGGAGCAACATGCACCGGGCTGCCTTTTTTTTTAGGTGCTCATATAAGCTTCTTCTGTTGGAGATGCCCTTAGTAAGACGTTGCACAAGAACATAAAAAAATACCTTGCCGATAATAGTTAATGTTTTATCAATGTACTGCATAAATCTCAAGAATAAGTAAGGGCCTACCTCTGAGCATGTCCGAGATTCATCAGCTTTTTCTTAACCTGCACAGCAATCTCTTTAGCCAAGCTAAACAATGCATTAACTTGTTTCTGACAAAAACTTGAACATACTGACACAGTATTAATGAGCCAAGTAAATAATGCAAGAAAAATATAGGCTTTGATAGGGATCACACCTAGTACCTTACACTAATGCACCCACTGGTCCTTTGCAGTTGGACCAAGTGTTACATTTGTGCCTGCTATGGCATGTGTGTTTAGTTTGTAATACCAAACCATTATAGTTTATAAGTAATTAAACCAATAATAATAACAATAATCATTTCCCATTATATACTCCACGACGAGTAATTTGGAACGGAGGGAGTATATATGTAAATATCTGTATTACCAGCCATGCAGTACCCATGTTGCTGCAACATATCGACATATTACTGCATATTTCATGTAAGATCCCAATTTTAAAGAGAACTATAGCAAACGAATTCAGGAAATTACATCTTAATACATACTTCAATACATAACAACAGCAGCAGCAGCAGCAACAAAGCCTTAGTCTCAAACAAGTTGGGGTAGGCTAGAGGTGAAACCCATAAGATCTACTTAACCAACTCATGGTTCTGGCACATGGATACCAAGCTTCCACGCACCCTGTACATGGCTAGTTCTTTGGTGATAAGTAAATTTAGATGCCCTGGAACCATTTATGAATACTATTCAGCATGCTTTACCTGGCAAGGTTGCAAAACATACCCAGTAGAAAGCAAAAAGAAATGATGGTATGAATATTCCAAGTTAACTGCTTCCGATCAGCATATGATTCAATAAATTAGAGAGTGTCTCAAAATAAAATGTGGTTGGATGAACATTTCATTGCAAACATGCCAGATTTCTAGCTATGATGTCTGCATTTGTATGTATCCACAGCCAGAAATGTGGAACCAAGCATACGAAAACGTACATTTTTACAATAATCTATCCAACTCACTGTCCTGAAATTTTTCATCCTTCCTTTGCATTGCAAAACAAACAGCTGCATAGAAGCTGTATGGTGACAATCTATTACACCATGAACTAAAGCAACTCCAGAACGTTGTAGCACCCCAAGACATAAGGGCGTTTGTATTGTCCAGTTTAGTTAGAGATGGTTGATCTCCTCAGAGGATGCAAACTTAAGAGGTAGAGACCATGTGTTACCCAAATGCAATTGTTCCCAGGCATTCAATCGATCCAATATAAGATAACAATTTTAGCTTGTAGCAATATTGCTATTAATTAAATGTATTCAGTTAGCTATCTACCATCCTACATTATGAAATAGTTAGCTCAAGTAACACTACGCAAATACCAAGGATTAAAAGACATGACACCACATATAAATAGCAACAACAATTCTTACATGACTTCACCTTGGGGTTCTGCATAGCAAGCCGTGTCCTCTCCCGAATCCGCTGGAGCGTCTCTGCACATGCAAGTTAAATTTAATAAGGCGTTGCCGTTTCCTCAAATCAATATGCAACTCTTATCTAAGCCATTTACTAGATCCATTTAAACCTTCATCGTTGCAGTTATCCCATGTTTTTCTGGAACAGAACATCTACATGAATTTTCTAAAAGGTGGCCGTTGGCATGTTGAGTTCTCACGTTGCTATCACACAGTTTCCACCTACCAGTACCAATCTGCCTCTTTTTCTTCCATTTTAATCAAAAATTTCCACAAAAGTTACCATTGAAGGATTAAACTAGGGTGCAATCCTACCTGGGCTGTGCTTCCTGCCCTTGTTCCACGGCGTATTCCCCTTGTTCGCCTGCGATATCCGCATCCGCCTCATCATCTCCCTCTCGTCCACTGCCTCGCCGTCTTCCTCATTCCCCACACCGTCCTCCTCAGCCGGAAACTGGATTTCCAACGCCTTCGCACCGCGGTCCAGGGCCAGCGCAGGGTCCACCTCCGCTAACACCCTGACTGCGCCGGCGCGGCAGCGGGGCGGCCCAAAGCATATCACCCGGCGCTGGGCGTGGGATGCGCAGGGCCACGGGGGAACCTGCGGGAGCCGGGGCCAGGAGGAGACCCAGTAGTAGCCCAGGAGCTGCGGCGCCATTAGACGTCTGTGTTCTTCACGGCGGATGGTTGGCCTAGCAGAATGCCGCCAAGTAGCGCGTGGAGACGCGATGCGAGGAATGGAGGGCGGCTGAGGGAAGGATTGGCTCGGCCGCGGCTGATGGAAGGATTGGTTCGGCGGCGGCGACCGAGAGATAGTCGAGCGAATTGGTGACGTCCTATGCGGAGAACGTGGAGTGGAGCAGGGATAAGAGCGGCAGCAAACCACTCGGGTTGGGCCGAAAACCGCGCACCGGGGGCGATACCGGCCGATTTTCCGTCGTTTTCTTTCCCTTTCCCTCCATTTCCCTAGTGTCGTCTCCCTTCTCGCTCGTCGCTCCCGCAATTCTCTTTCCCAAATCCGCCCACCATATCATCGGAGAAGTACGGCCCCTCGCCTAGCCACCGATTCCATCCAACCAAAACAGAGGAAGCCGAGGACGTCAATAGCAAGGCCCCAAGCTTTTCGAACGCCCAGTGATCGCTGGGAGGTGGTCACCGCCGACCGGCAGAACAGGCTCGTCATAAAGAAGGCCAGAGACGCGACGGCGGCGGAGCAGGAGGAGGTGTCTCGCGCGGGGATGGCAAACCTTCCATCTCAACAGGCCGGCCAGTGCCCACAAGCCGCGTGGGGAGCGGCGAGCGTCGTCCGCGTCGCCACTATAGAGTGCAGCGCCCTTGCACGACTACGGCGGCGGCAGCGTGGCGGCTTCAACCCCAACATCACCTTCCTGCATGTGTGCTGCATCGCGCGCGTCCCCGTCTGACTTCAACCACGACCCGCGCAATCCCTCCCCCGTGTTCGCCGTCGGCCTCAACACCCAGTGCAACTACTCATCACCGACTTACTCAGGTTCGCCTGCGCCGCCTCTGCGCTGTAGTGCCTTGCCCTTCGCACACGGCTCGGCGCCACACTTCAGCAGCACCGACACCGACATGAACGAGATGATCACGAGCGGCTCGGGCGCCGCCTCTTCGTGCCCCGGGTTCCACACGCAAGACGAAACTCTTGACGCCGCCGTCGACCTGGAGGACGAGCTCGACGACGTCGAGTAAGAAGTGGAGGAGGAAGAACCGGCGGAGGTGGAGCCGGCGCCCAAAGGGAGAAAGAAGAAGCGGGCGGCCAACGCCAGGACGGGCGAGCCTCGCGTCAAGTGGACGTCCAAGGAAGACAAGTGCCTCGCCAAAGCATGGAATACCGTCAGCATCGACCCGATCACCGGCTCGAATCAGAACACCGACACGTACTGGAGAAGGATTAAGACGGCGTTCGACGAGCGCAAGTTGGTTGACCCCGACTTCGCTAACATCCACATGGACCGTGGCGAGAAGGCCATGGTGAACCATTGGGCGACCATCCAGGCGCCCTGCAACAAGTGGCATGGGATTCAAAGGAGATCACGGCTCGCCCGGAAAGCGGCGCCAACGTTGAGGGTCAGGTATGGCCATCGATCGCTGGCCCAGTTCTTCGCCGTGTACTTCGCCGACACTTTTGTCTTTGGCTGTGCAGATGGTTCGAATGTTCAACATGTTTCGCCAGGACAACAACGACCAAGAGTTCAAGTTCCTTCATGTGTTCACCAGGATCGAATCGTGCGAGAAATGGACGAAGTGCCGGCTCGCTTGATACGTCTCCAAACGTATCTATATTTTTTTATTGTTCCATGCTATTATAGTATCTGTTTTGAATTTTATGGGCTTTATTATACATTTTTATATTATTTTTGGTACTAACCTATTAACCCAGAGCCCAATGTCAGTTTCGGTTTTTGTTCCTTGTTTCAGTGTTTCGCAGAAAAGGAATATCAAATGGAGTCCAAACGGAATGAAACTTTCGGGAGAGTTATTTTTCGAACGGAAGCAATCCAGAAGACTTGAAGTGTACGTCAGGGAAGCAACGAGGTGGCCACGAGGCAGGGAGGCGCGCAGCTTGATGTCTACTACACAACTTTCTTTTTGTAGACGTTGTTGGGCCTCCAAGTGCAGAGGTTTGTAGGACAGTAGCAAATTTCCCTCAAGTGGATGACCTAAGATTTATCAATCTGTGGGAGGTGTAGGATGAAGATGGTCTCTCTCAAACAACCCTGCAGCCAAACAACAAAGAGTCTCTTGTGTCTCCAACACACCCAATACAATGGTAAAGTGTGTAGATGCACTAGTTCGGCGAAGAGATGGTGATACAAATGCAATATGGATGGTAGATATAGGTTTTTGTAATCTGAAAATATAAAAATAGCAAGGTAGCAAGTGGTAAAAGTGAGCGTAAGCGATGCGCAATGCTAGGAAACAAGGCCTAGGGTTCATACTTTCACTAGAGCAAGTTCTCTCAACAATAATAACATAATTGGATCATATAACTATCCCTCAACATGCAACAAAGAGTCACTCCAAAGTCACTAATAGCGGAGAAGAACGAGCGAAGAGATTATGGTAGATGCGAAACCACCTCAAAGCTATCATTTCTGATCGATCTATTCTAGAGTCCGTAGTAAAATAACATGAAGCTATTCTTTCCGTTCGATCTATCATAGAGTTCGTACTAGAATAACACCTTAAGACACAAATCAACCAAAACCCTAATGTCACCTAGATACTCCAATGTCACTTGAAGTATCCGTGGGTATGATTATACGATATGCATCACACAATCTCAAGATTCATCTATTCAAACCAACACAAAGTACTTCAAAGAGTGCCCCAAAGTTTCTACCGGAGAGTCAAGACGAAAATGTGTGCCAACCCCTATGCATAAGTTCACGAGCGGAACCCGTAAGTTGACCACCAAAACATACATCAAGTGGATCACGTGAATATCCCATTGTCGCCACAGATAAGCACGGCAAGACCTACATCAAGTGTTCTCAAATCCTTAAAGACTCAATCCGATAAGATAACTTCAAAGGGAAAACTCAGTCCATTACAAGAGAGTGGAGGGGGAGAAACATCATAAGATCCAACTATGATAGCAAAGCTCGCGATACATCAAGATTGTATCACCTCAAGAACATGAGAGAGAGAGAGAGATCAAACACATAGCTACTGGTACATGCCCTCAGCCCCGAGGGTGAACTACTCCCTCCTCTTCATGGAGAGCGCCGAGATGATGAAGATGGCCACCGGTGAGGGTTCCCCCCTCCGGCAGGGTGCCGAAACAGGGTCCTGATTGGTTTTTGGTGGCTATAGAGGCTTGCGGTGGCGAAACTCCCGATCTATTCTGGTCCTCGAAGTTTTTAGGGTATATGGATATATATATAGGCAAAATAAGTCGGTCAGGGGAGCCACGAGGGGCCTGTCGTGGTTCTAAGTCTGACAGTACAATAGGGGGTAGGTGATGTATAGGCAAGATCCTAGCTATGGAGGAGTTGTACACGCAAGTTTTACGAGTTCAGACCCTTCTCGAAGGAAGTAACAACCCTACGTCTCGGAGCCCAGGCGGTCATTTGGATTATATCTTGGCGTGAGTTCTGAGGGGTGCGAACCCTTGTCCCAGAGGAGGGGGTGGCTTATATAGAGTGCGCCAGGACCCCAGCTCCCCTCTGTTACATAGGATTCAATGTACATAAAGAGGTGGCGTTACATGTAACGCCTGCAATTAAGTGCTACAAATGATCATTAAATATATGAGTAAATGCCCGACCGTTGCTGGCAGAGCGGCTTTAGGTCTTCTTATATGTCGAGTGGTTTGATGGTCGAGTGACCTGAATAAAGAGGGGTCTCCGAGTGAATGGTAGGTCGAGTGGACTTCACTCGACATCTTTGATGGATCCCTTCTTCTGATTCTTGAATTTCTTTGCTCTTAGGACAAGGACCTTAGGTAGGACGTATAGGTCAGGCCTGTTACCCTACCCCAGGTTTGTGTCCTCATCATTAGCCCCCGAATGGATTGAGGTTTGAGTGAAAAAGAAGGATGAAGTTGACCTTGCCTTTACTCTTGCTTTGACTTGTCTTTATCTCCAAATGGAGGCCAATTGTTAGGACTTCAGCTTCGTTTCAGTCGCCTCGATCGATTCAGAAATTGCCGACTGGTTTATACAATGTCATCCGTCGAGTGATATCTCTGACATGAAATCTTTGGCGTGATCAGTTGTAAAGGATCCCGGATTTCGCGGGATTCGAAATTTTGGTGGAAGCGCGCTAGGCAGAGCGCTCCACGGCAAGTGGAGTAGATAAATAGGATGTTTTGATTTCCGTGCCACCTTTTTCGCCACGTATCCCGTGTGCGACTGTTGGGGGATTTGACAAGATCGCTCGGGCCCATGCGTCAGCCACTCAGAAGCAGGCCTTTAAAAGTGGCGAGGCCGAGGCGCCTATACTGTGCGCGTCCATTTCCCTTCTTCCTCCCCTCGCATCTCCACTTCGTCCAGCCTCTCCATTCTCGACGCCGTCACTCCGCCGCCATGGGGAAGGAAAAAACGGCGCTAGAGCGTCTTGAAAGAAAGCGGCGAGGATGGCGAAGAACAAGAAGATGAATCGGGGGTCTTCATCGTGCTCGGGGCTGCCGTCGGGTTGGATCCAAGGAGACTGGATCCGATCTTCGCATCGGCAGGAGGACCTGGACGATATGGCCGAGTTAGGGCTGATCGTCCATAAGTCTGCGCGTCTGCAGGGGGGGGGGGGGGGACGGAGCCGCAGCCGCGACCGGGTGAGTGTGTTCTGCTTGCCACTCATGTCGACTGCGGCTTCTCGCTTCCACCACATCCCTTCTTTCGAGGTTTCCTGAATTTCTTTGGGGCCCAACTCCACCATTCTACTCCCAATACCATCACATATCTTGCTGCATTCGTATCCATGTGCGGGAATTTCCTGGGGTGTCGACCGCACTGGGGTCTTTTCAAGCACATCTTACCATCCGCTCCCAAACTGTGAAGAAAGCAAACTCGAACGACGAGAAAACACACGTTATTCAGATGTGTGGGGGTCTGGGTATTCAGAAGAGGAAGAGGAGTTCCTTACCTTCGATGACTCTTAGGAGTCGGTCCGGCTGGCGGTCGACACAGTTCTCTGCCAGGATATATCGCGACCCAGGGCGATCATTGGGCTTCCCCTTCTCTTTTGATCGTGTTCAAACTCCATCTTCATTGAAAGTGACTGCTGCGGAAAAGGCAGAGACGGGCATGCTGGTCGAGAGAGTAGTCCAAGCCCGATCAACCAAGGTGTCACCGCATGGACACCTTTCGAGGTGTTCCTCAGTCGGCGGATTCAACCTCTCCAAGCTCGTGACCACTCCATGTGGATGTACTCCGAGGCTGGTGACACTGCTCGGGTTCATCCAGAGGAGGTGGAGGCCAAAACAGTGGTTGAGGGGTATCACCGGGAACAAGGACAACCCCAGGGGCGCCAGGAGAGTCGACCCTTTCAGCGACAGCAACCTACCAGACAAGGTCTGGTCATCACAACTGAGTTTTTGAACGTATTTTCCGACTATTTGTTGATCCGACTGACTTATGTTCGGTCCCATGTTTTGCAGATCTACACGGAGATGTATTCAATGCCCAATGGTGAACAAGCTCTGGAGCAAGATCAAGAGGGTGAGGACGGTCACGGAGAGAGGCGAGTGGGAGTCCCCGGTGGCGGTGATGAATCTGAGGCGGCAGGTCGGACGATGAGGAGGTAGCCGACTCACCGCCTTGTTCTCGAGCGTCGATCCAAGCGGCGCCATGATCCCGCCATGACGGTAGCGACAAAGTCGTGGCGTCGAATGCTCCACCTCACAAGCGCTCGGTCCTCGACTCGAGGTGGTGAGAAGGTCACCAAGCAGCCCAAAATTAATCCTTGAAGGCTCGGAAGACCTTGCCTAGAATCAAGATGGACGTCCCTGTTGCCTCTGGGTAAACGTTCTTCTCATATTTTCTTGTTCCGACCGGTTTTCTTGTTCTGACCGAGTGGATGATGAACCTTTATAGCCCGACCTCAGCTGCGACTGATATGGACATTGACAAGACTCCAGACGACGCCGCTACCTCCAAAGCCAGTAAGTCTGCCCGATTCGAATTTATTTGGTCGATTGGATGATTTGCCAGTTATCCTTATGACTTTCTCCGTTTATTGCAGTTCCACGAGACGTTGTTGTGCTCCCGGACGATGAAGAAGAAGTACCGCTGAGAGGGAGGAGGAGGAAGGACAAGGCCCCGGGCGAAAGGCGCTGAAGTCCGGAGTTCCTCGGTCTTGTGGCGCTTTGGGGCAGCGATCGGCGATCGACAGATCCGGCTCGAACCAACGTCACCTTCACTGTTCCGCTGTTGACTGATTGCCCATCAGGATCAACTATTTAGACTTCTGCTGCGCCAATACAACTCCACGCTTCAGATCCGGCGGCTTCTTCGATTGCTCTGCCTTCATCACTTTTCACTGCATATCAAACTCCGGACGATCCACCGGCTGCTGCCAAGGAAGCTCTTCTTCAGTTGAATCTTGTGATGGGGCAAATGAAAGTGGTGCATGAGGCTAGTCAGGTAGCCTTCAACGCCGGAGCTGCTCTGCAAGCCAATGTCCAGGTTAGTTGATTTCCGATTGACCATATTTCTTGTCTGATCACCCACTGGAGTGTGGCTGTTTTGAAATTGTATGTCTCTTTGTGTCGATTCGAGCTGAATCTTTGCACTAGTGGGGCACGCCGAGTGCACCCACTTGAGTGTAGCTCGAGAGACCATAGTTGACTGAGCGATCGACTATGGTCCGAGAATAGGAACCTTTTTTGCAACTTCGAGATGGGCGACCACGCCGAGTGGAACCAAAACCAGTGGGGGAGACGCAGTGCACCCACTGGGTGTAGTCCCAGAGACCATAGTTGGCTGCGGGCAGTCGACTGTGGTCTGAGAATCTGAACTTCTTCTCTTTTTTTTTACAAAATCAGTGGGGGCACGCTAAGTGCACCCACTGGGTGTAGTCCCCGAGGCTGTCGTTGAATGTTTGATTCGGTGGTAGTCTTAGAGTAGCTATCATTGTGATGTCTTTTATCTCGGTCGGTGATATGGCTTTAAGCTGCAGAAATCTTGTGATCTTGGGGCTCGACTTTCTACAATGAACAAGCGACAAATCAGCCTCAACCTTGACACAGAATTGGCCAAGAAGAATCTCAAGACCGCTTCGTGATGAAGTAGCTGCCATGGGAGGTAACCAATGCATCAGTATATCCCACTTTGGCACTTTTCCTTTCCATTTTTGAACCGAGTGACTCCACTCGAGCGGATGTATGTAGTGAAAACCGCCAACTCCAAGCCCGTCCGAAGAATGTTGTTTCTTTAGAGAAAATGAAGCGAGCTTTGGAGAAGAAGGATCTGGATCTTCTTTATGACGTAAAGAAGCGAGAGAAAACAACGCTTGCGACAAGAAGCTCGCTTCATTGGCAAGTTAGAAGAAGAGAACTCAAGTGAAGATCATTGCTTCGACGCCAATCGGGAGGTCGGCGGCAAGAAGGACAAGGACAAAGCGGTGACGAGCTCGGAAGTCTCGGGGCCAAGAATGGCGAGCCGTAGTCTTATCTGGGCCGACTTAACAAAGCTGGTCTTAAAACTTGAAGGTCTTGATTAATCTGTCTTATTTACATATTGCCAAGTCTAATTATACCGTCGACTCACCATTTACTCGACTATGCAGAGTTTTGCCAAGACTTTGAAGCATAAACTGGGCGGGTCGAGACGGGTCTTGATCCCATAATCTGTCTAGTCAAGGATGATGTTGCGATGAATGTGCTGCGGTTGGAATCTCGTATGGACAGCGTGGTTGCTTATCTTGCCCGCCTGAAAGCTGCGATGACTCGGGTTGATCTTTGAACTCTGCCTCGGTAGAAACTGTCTCAAGATCTTGAGTCCTCGATGGCTCGGTGAATCAAATCGGCGAGTGCAAGAATGGAAGAAGTCATCCGCTCATTGTGGCGCTGATGTCGCGTTGTCCTTGGTCCGAGTGCACTGCAAAGACGTCAAAGAAGACAAGCTGGCGGAACTCAAGGTTGCTAACACAAAGAGACACACTTTCCAGTCCTTCATGGACACTTTCCTTGATGCCGCCACTCGTATTGCAGACAACATAGACCTTGACAGTTTCTACAACCCAGCCAGTCCTTCTCCTGATGCGTGACCGAAAAACATTATGCTCCACCTTTATTTGCCTTAGAATGCCGAGTGATTGTGTAACCGTTAAACTTCTTCGGGCTTGATGCTCGAACACTTTTGATCCGTCGTCCGAAACTTTAGGATTTATCCGAACTTGGTTTATTTCCGAATATGCTGGCGTTTGCCTTCGAGTGGAATTTGTTCTTCACTCGGAATAATCTTTGTTCTTGAGATGCAGCTCTGAGGTGGAGACTCCAGTCGACCTGCACTTCATCATCCTTGCGGATAGGGATGGAGCATGTATTGCAGTCGACCTGCACCTCGTCGTCCTTGCGGATAGGGATGGAGCGCACATTGTATTTGTGGCGCAGCTCCTAAGGAGAAGGTTGCAGTCGACCTGCACATCGCCGTCCTTGCGGATAGGGATGGAGCGCACATTGTACTTGTGGCGTAGCTCGAAGGAGAAGGTTGCGATCGACACGCACCTCGTTGTCCTTGCAGATAGGGATGGAGCGCACATTGTACTTGTGGCGTAGCTCCGAAGGAGAAGGTTGCAGTCGACCTGCACCTCGTCGTCCTTGCGGTTAGGGATGGAGCGCACATTGTATTTGTGGCGCAGCTCCTAAGGAGAAGGTTGCAGTCGACCTGCACCTCGTCGTCCTTGCGGATAGGGATGGAGCGCACATTGTACTTGTGGCGTAGCTCCGAAGGAGAAGGTTGCAGTCGACCTGCACCTCGTCGTCCTTGCGGATAGGGACGTGTTTCAAACTTAGGCGAGTACTGGACTGCAGCTAAGCCCCCGAGTGGGAGAGTTGCTCTCCACTCGGTAGGATTTTTCAAACTTAGGCGAGTCTTTGAATTGCGGCTAAGCCCCGAGTGGGAGGGTTGCTCACCACTCGGTAGGATTTTCAAACTTAGGCGTAGTCATCGATCTGCAGCTAAGCCCCAGTGGGAGGGTTGCTCACCACTCGGTAGGGTTTTCAAACTTAGGCTAGTCTTGGACTGCAGCTAAGCCCCCGAGGGGGAGGGTTGCTCACCACTCGGTAGGATTTTTCAAACTTAGGCGAGTATTGGATTGCAGGTAAGCCCCCGAGTGGAAGGCTGGCTCACCACTCGGTAGGATTTTTTCAAACTTAGGCGAGTACTGGACTGCAGCTAAGCCCTCGAGTGGAAGGCTGGCTCACCCCTCGGTGGGATTTTTCAAACTTAGGCGATCTTTGAATTGCTAAGCCCCCAGTGGAAGGTGGCTCACCACTCGGTGGGATTTTTCAAACTTAGGCAGTCTTGGTGCCTAAGCCCCGAGTGGGAGGATTGCTCTCCACTTTCGGTAGGATTTTCAAACTTAGGCGATCTTGGACTCTGACTAAGCTCCCGAGTGGGAGGATTGCTCTCCACTCTGTAGGATTTTTTCAAACTTAGGCGTAGTCTTGGATCAGCTAAGCCCCGAGTGGGAGGATTGCTCTCCACTCGGTGGGATTTTCAAACTTAGGCGAGTCTTGGTGCAGCTAAGCTCCCAGTGGGAGGATTGCTCTCCTTTCGGTGGGATTTTTCAAACTTAGGCGAGTCTTGGATCCAGCTAAGCCCCAGTGAGAGGCTTGCTCACCACTCGGTGGGATTTTTCAAACTTAAGTGAAGCGGATTCGCAGCTAAGCCCCCGAGTGAGAGGCTTGCTCGCCACTCGGTAGGATTTTTCAAACTTAGGCGAAACAAATTCGCAGCTAAGCCCCCGAGTGAGAGGCTTGCTCGCCACTCGGTAGGATTTTTCAAACTTAGGCGAAACGGATTCGCAGCTAAGCCCTCGAGTGAGAGGCTTGCTCACCACTCGGTAGGATTTTTTAGACTTGGGCGAAACGGATTCGCAGTGAAGTCACCCACTAGGGGATTTCCAACGCAAACAAAAGCAACAACAATCGTTTAGGAAGATTATAAAGCTCTTGTCTTCGATAAATAAACTACAAAGGTATTTCTTATTACATCTCATCCGAGAGAGTACTTAAGTATAAAAGGGGTGGAGCAACTCCGCGTTCCAAGCTCGTGGCTCGTCTTTCTGATGCTCGACATTGTAAAGTTGATATGCTCCATTGTGGAGAACTCTGGTGATAATGAAGGGGCCTTCCCAAGCAGGGGCGAGCTTGTGTGGCTTCTGTTGATCCACTCAAAGAACCAAGTCTCCCTCTTGAAAGGCTCGACCCCTCACGTTTCTGGCGTGGAATCGACGCAAGTCTTGCTGATAAATGGTTGACCGGATCAAGGCCATCTCTCTTTCCTCCTCTAAGAGGTCGACTGCATCCTACCCGGCCTGTTTCGCCTTCCTCTTGAGAGAAGAGCTCGACTAAAGTGCGTTGTGGAAGCGGGTAACTTGGCGAGTAACAGCTTGACTCCATAAACCAAAAAGAACGGAGTTGACGATCGACCGATTGGGAGTTGTCCTCAAACCCCAAAGAACTGATGGAAGTTCATCGACCCAGCCGCCTGCTGCGTGCTTGAGATCACGCATTAGTCGGGGTTTCAGTCCCTTGAGAATTAAGCCATTTGCTCTTTCTACTTGTCCATTCGACTGAGGGTGAGCGACTGAAGCATAGTCGACTCGTGTGCCTTGAGAAGCACAGAAGGCTCTAAACTCATCAGAATTGAAGTTCGACCCGTTGTCAGTGATGATGCTGTGCAGAACCCCATATCTGAATGTCAACTCTCTGATGAAACTGACAACAGTGTTGGCTTCAAGATTCTTGATAGGTTTAGCTTCAATCCATTTGGTAAACTTGTCGACTGCTACAAGCACATGAGTGAAGCCGCTCCTACCAGTTCTTAGTGGTCCAACCATATCCAATCCCCAAACGACAAAGGGCAGACGAGGGAATGGTCTTGAGTGACGCGGCTTGTGAGACATATCGAGTAAAGCTGGCGGCCTTCACATCCATCGACTATATCTTTCACCATTTCATTTGCTCGTGGCCAATAAAATCCGGCTCAGTATGCTTTAGCCACAATGGCCCGAGAGGACGCATGGTGACCACAGGTCCCCGAGTGGATGTCGTTGAGGATCATTCGACCTTCTTCTGGCGTTATGCATTTCTGACTGACCCTGGTCGCGCTTTCCCTGAACAGTTGTCCCCTTATCACAGTAAATACTTTGGATCGACGGACGATCTGTCGAGCCTCTTCTTCATCCTCTGGGAGTTCCTTCCTAAGGATGTACACAGTGTATGGCACTGTCCAGTCGGGAGTGATGATCAGAACCTCCATGATTAGGTCGACCACGGCTGGGACCTCGACTTCACTCGGATCTGTGGCGTTCTTAGGCTGCGGGGGCTCTTTAGTGAAAGGATCTTCCTAAACTGATGGTGTGTGAATGTGTTCCAAAAACACGTTGCTGGGAATGGCTTCTCTCTTGGAACCTATCTTTGCCAAATCATCGGTTGCTTGATTTTTCAGTCGGGGTATATGATGGAGCTCTAACCCCTCAAACTTCTTTTCCAACTTCCTCACCGCATTGCAGTAACCGATCATGGTTGGGCTTACGGCGTCCCACTCTTTCATCACTTGATTGACTACCAAATCTGAGTCGCCATAGACCATGAGGCGACGGACGCCGAAAGTGAGATGGCCTTACGCAACCCATATAAGAGTGCTTCATATTACGCCCGTTATTGGAGGAATCAAAGTGAATCTGGAGGACATATCTGAGCTTGTCTCCTCGGGGATACTAGACCACCCCAAAGACCGTAACCATTCAACATCTTGGAACCATCAAAGAACATGGTCCAGTGCTCCGAGTGAACTTGAGTCGGCAGTTGTTGTTCGATCCACTCGGCGAGGAAATCTGCTATTGCTTGGGACTTGATAGCTTTCTTTGCCTCAAACTTGATATCTAAGGGAAGGAGTTCAATCGCCCACTTTGCCACTCGGCCGATTCGCCTCTGTTGTGTGTAATCTCGACAAAGCGTCACCGATTTAATCGTAATTGAGTGATCAGAGAAGTAATGTGCAACCTTCTTCATGGTCATATAAATCCCATAAACAAGCTTCTGATAATGTGGATATCTTTGCTTTGACGGAGTCAAAACTTCAGAAACATGATATACTGGGCGTTGAACTTTATAAGCTTTTCCCTCTTCTTCCTTTCGTAGTAAATCTTTGTCTTGACGACTTGTCCGATGGCTGCAATATAAAGCAAGACGGCTCTTTCTTGATTAGGCGACAAGCACCCGGAGTGGAAAGCGAGCTTTTAGCTCTGTAAATGTTGCATCGACTTGAGAGTCCACTCGAACTTATCGACTTCTTCATCGATGTAGAGAGGCGGTACCTTCTCACCGAAGTCGAGAAATGAATCGACTTAGGCGTGCCAAGCAACGATGGCTTCTGGACATCATGCACACGCACGGGGCGTTTCATCCAGAGTATGGCACCCACTTTCTCGGGGTTAGTGTCGATCCTCGTTCGGAAACGAGAAAACCGAGTAATTTTCCTCCTAGAACTCCGAATGTGCACTTCGATGGATTAAGCTTGATATCATACCTTCTGAGATTGGCAAAGATTTCAGCAAGGTTAGCCAGTAGGTCGGAACCTTTGCGTGACTTGACCACAATGTCATCCATGTACGCTTCCACATTCTGACTGATTTGAGTGAGTAAACACTTCTGAATCATCCGCATGAATGTGGCTCCAGTGTTCTTCAGGCCGAATGGCATAGTGACATAACAGAAGCACCCGAATGGGGTGATGAAAGTTGTTTTAATCTCATCGGGTCCATATAGACGGATCTGATGATACCTGGAATAAGCGTCCAAAAAGGACAAACGTTCGCACCCTGCAGTCGAGTCGACTATTTGATCGATGCGAGGGAGAGGAAAGTGATCCTTCGGGCAGGCCCGATTGATATGCTTGAAGTCAATGCACATGCGAAGTGAGTCGTCCTTCTTAGGGACCATGAAAACATTAGCTAACCACTAGGAGTGGTAAATCTCTCGAATAAACTCAGCTGCCAGAAGCCGAGCCACTTCTTCACCGATTGCCTTTCTCTTCTGTACGTCGAACCATCGAAGATGTTCTTTGACCGGTTTCACTTTTGGGTCGACTTCAAAGCGATGCTCGGCCGGTCCCACAGGAACACCGGCATGTCAGAGGGTTTCCATGCAAAGATGTCCCAGTTCTCGAGCGCTTCTTCCTATTTGGAGTCGAGTGTTGTTGAAATGTGAGTTGGAGCAGCATTGCGATCGGTCGGGTGAATATGAATCGGTTTCGTTTCACTGGATGATTGAAATGCTGAATCTGTGGCAGGCTTCTTAGGTCGCAACAAATCACTTGGATCTGCATTTTTCTGATACTCCTGCAATTCCACTACTGCCATCTGCGCATCGGCGATCTTCGAGCCCTTCTGGAAGCACTCTTCTGCCTTCTTTCGATTGCCAGTGATGGTGATCACACCTTTAGGACCAAGCATCTTCAATTTGAGGTACACATAGCATGGTCGAGCCATAAAACGTGCATAAGCTGGCCTGCCCAGAATAGCGTGATAAGCACTCTGGAAATCCACAACTTCAAATGTCAACTTTTCTTTGCGGTAATTCTTAGAATCACCGAAAACCACATCAAGAGCAATTTGGCCGAGTGACTCAGCCTTCTTGCCTGAAATGACTCCATGGAAACTCATATTGTTTTCACTGAGTCTGGACATCGGAATGCCCATCCCTTTCAACGTCTCTGCATGCAGAATATTCAGGCCACTGCCACCATCCATCAGAACTTTAGTCAGTCGAGTGCCTTCGACGACTGGGTCGACCACCAGTGCTTGCCTCCCAGGGGTGGCTATGTGCATCGGGTGATCGGACTGGTCGAATGTGATAGCAGTATGAGACCATTTCAAATAACTGGGTGTCGCTGGAGCGACCATGTTTACTTCTCTGTTGATGACTTTCAATCGACTTTTGCTCTCAACATCAGCAAAAATCATCAGAGTGGAATTGACTTGAGGGTAACCATCATCACTTTCCTCCTTGTCCTCAACTTTGTCTGACTCTTTCTCCTTCTCTTTGGGATGTTTCTCTCGGGCTATTTGGATCGAGGAGCCGACATCGCCGAGTGGTATGCTTCGGGTAAATGAGATTACCCTCTTCATCTTTATTTGTGTGAATGTGGCATGGCAAATCCAACACATCGTTCCCATCTTGATATTTTACCTTCTTAGGGTTCCATGGCCCCTTGGGCTTCCCCTTGGACTTTCCTTGAGTCACGGCTAAGGCTTCTCCAGGAGCAGCTGGCTCGGCTTTGCGCTTCTGCTTCCGACTGGAGTTCCCTCCTCCGGTTTCGTGGACGACTGTTTTGTGCTTGCCACTCCGGAGCCGATCCTCCTCTTCACCATTGGCATACTTGGTGGCAATCTCCATCATCCGAGTCAGAGACATATCTCCGGTCCGACCGAACTTCAGATTCAACTTTTGATATTTGACGCCTTCCTTGAAGGCACAAACTGCTTGGTGATCAGACACATTTTCCACCGTGTGGTGCAACGTTATCCATCTTTGGATATAATCCCTCAAAGTTTCATTTGGCTTCTGCACACAAGATTGCAGCTCTGTCAACCCTGCTGGGCGTTTGCATGTTCCTTCAAATGTTCTGACAAACACTCGGGCAAGATCTTCCCAATCAGAATATCTGCCGGGCGCTTAATCGATTTAACCATGCTCTCGCCGAACCCTCCAACATCAGAGGAAGTTGCTTCATGGCCACTTCATCATTGCCGCCGCCAATCTGAACAGCCACTCGGTAGTCCTCAAGCCAAGTGTCAGGCTTGGACTCACCAGTGAACTTGCTGACTCCAGTCGCCAACCTGAAGTTGGGAGGAATCACCGCAGCCCTGATGGCTCTGCTGAAGCACTCTGGACCTGAGACATGCACTCTGCTACTGGTTGGAAAATCTCTGTCATGGACTTCTCTGTGAGCTGTGTTTCTGTCGACCAAACCTTGTACGAGAATAGATCTAGCATCAAAGCCCGGTTCTCTAGGGTCGACTGGAATCCTTTGCCCACCACTGTGAGGGCACCTGTCATCATGTTGCCGAGGCATGTATGACCCACTCCTTGGGGGAGGCGTGGGCACTCGACGACGATCATCGTGATCGAGTCGGTGATCATACTGCTCACGGTTTCTGTACTGATCTCGTCGGTCTCCATGTCCATCACGCCTCGGGGGCGATCTTGGGCTGTGGGCCGACTGGACTGTATCTGCTACAACGGATCTGTTATGGATCCTATTTCGCGACTGAGACACAGCTGTATTCTGTTCTCCTGCTGCCCGGAGTAAAGCCCTGATCTGCACTAAACCTTTGCCAGCTTCTGACTGGGATGGCTGGATTGACTCTGCTATTTGGGTTGCGGCTGTGAGATTCTGGATTGGAGTTCGATATACCTGAGTTGGAGGCGGAAAAAGCTGTCGTCGACTGGATTCAGGAATCCCTTGTCGAGCGCGCTTGTCGAGTGCGTGCTGGAGATTCTCTAGTCGAGTGTGCTCGGCTAAGTTTGCCAGGCGCACTTCCTCTAAGGCCTGGGCCTCGGGGGTTTCTCCAACGATAGGAGTGTGGAGTGCATCCATATTGCGGCGGCGGAGCTCCTCTCTCTGCTGTGACGAAAGAGGCTCGGGGCGGTATTCATCATGAACACGCGGCGGATCGCCACCACCATCGCCGCCGTCACCGCGGGGGAAGCCAGGAGGACTGCGCAGTCCATTGACCATCAGGACTTCCACCGCGGGGTCATCTTTGTCGCCTTTCGGATCACGATCTCTGCGGAACCGGTCGGCAATTCGAGCAGTAGTAGAGAGTTTCGTCGGGCTCGATCGCCGCGACTTGGGGGGTGGCCGACTGGCGAGCCACCGCATGCCTCACCCACCGCTGAAGCCTTGATCGACCGGAACGCTTGCGCCAATGGGCGACAGGGAGGGAGGACGCCACAGGAGTCGACCGATACTGGGTCGACGGCTGCCGTAGGAGGACGCCGTGGACGCATGCGCGGAAGTGCGTTGCCCCGCGGACGGGGAGTGCGTCGACGTCGAGTGGAGCCTCCTGAAGCCAAGCGGAGTCGTCGGCGACAAACACGAGCGCGCCGAGATGGATCTCGCGTCCCTCTGCCAAACCTCCGCCTAAAACCATGATGAAGGGGATCGGAAAAATTGCAACTTCTCCAACAAGTCGCTAAGACACCTGCCCCAAGGTGGGCGCCAACTGTCGTGGTTCTAAGTCTGACAGTAGAATAGGGGGTAGGTGATGTAGAGGCAAGATCCTATGATGCACAACATCCCTCACTCATCCCCATGGACGCACCTACATCTTCCTCAACACCACGTGGACCCCTGACTCGAGCCCGAGCTAAGGCTATTGAAGATAAGGTGAACTCGCTACTCTCCGAAATCCCTCTTCCTAATCATGAGACATGGCTACTACCTCATTCGGAAACTTTATGTGTAATCAGGTACTTGGGAATGAGCCAAGGAACAGCTACTTGCAAGAGCCAAGACGCATTTAAGACCCCAAGCGTGATGGAGAAGAAGAAAAGCTGCTTTGGCTTCTGGCGTCGGACGACCGACCAAGTCCGGACGTCCGACGACCCCCAGGCCACGGACGACCGACGCCCTCCGGACGTCCGGCAGCTGGGCACCCGAATGGAAACTAAGGAAGACCGAAGCCACCGGACGACCAGACGACCCGTACGAGAGCTGAATCTACGGACGTCCGACGATCCACGGACGTCCGGCCCTTCCCGAATCCCCGGACGACCGGCCCTCTCCGGACGATCGACGCACCCGAGTCCGAGCCGAATCTACGGACGTCCGAGCCCGGCCGGACATCCGGACTGTCACGAGCCTCCCGACGTCCGACGCCTTCCGGACGTCCGGCCCCTGAGTGATCGCGCCCGCGGGCTGGAGCCCTTGTACCCCTTCACTTCGCCCCCATTTGCACTAAGACTATAAATAGACCTCATCCTCCTCCTAGTTAGGGTTAGCAAAGGATTAGCTCATATTTGTGTGAGAGCTTTGCTCATCCACTTGGTTACCTTCTCCTCGGAGATCGCGCCTCCTCGGAGAAGTTCCTTCCAAGAGGATTCAAGACCCCCTTCTAGGGTGGACCCCCATCAAGACCTCCTCACGGAGAAGAACGGCTACTCGTGTATCTTTCCTTTGTTGATTTTGAATCTTGTGCTACCTTATGTGTTCGGTGATCTAGCCCTTGTGTGATTGATACTTGTCGGTTTAGTGTTCCTCTTGTGTGTTTTTCCTTGTGTTCTTCCGCTTGTTCGTTGTGTTCTCCTCGTAGGATCCTCTCCAAACGTGAAAGATCTCCGACTAGGGCTCCGCCCTACATCATCTTGGTATCATGAGCCACGTTGATCACGTTTTGGAGCCCCTACCCCGTGTTTTCTAGCTTGATTTTGTTGTTTTGTCCTAAATCCGAAAATTCCCCACCAAAAATAGCCCCAATTTTTTTTGTAATTTGTTGGCGAGTTGAGATTTTGTTGGATTTGGTCCATGGATTTGAGTTGCTACGTGTGGATCGAGCTTTTCCCACCCTCCCCACCCTTTTCCATCCATCAATCCGCTCAATTTTGACCTCACCATCTTCTTCCACCTCAAAATCGCCCCGGCCCAACCTGCGTTGACCCCGACCACCGGACGTCCGACCTTTCCGGACGACCGGAACCCCTGTCCCGATTCAAATTTACGGACGACCGAACATTGCCGGACGTCCGACGGCCCGACGACCGGAAAAACCGGACATCCGTGAAACCCTGATAAAACTGAAATTCCTCAGTTTAACCACCACCACCCCACCTTCCACCACATCTTCCAAAACCACATACACCACCATCCTCCCCAATACATCCTATGACGATTTTGCCACATTTTGGTCCTCGAGATTTTGAGTTGTGGTTCCTGTGTCATATTGTGTTTCGGCTATCTAGGTACGTTCGACTTCATCATCGCCTCGGCTCATCTTTGCAAGGGTCACATCATCGCCAAGGATGGTAACATCGTCGACATCTTTGTCATGCCTTGCAATTGCATTGATACCCACATGGCCTTACTTTTGTGTAGCTTACCCATCGAGACTAGCCATTGAGTATTGCCGGCAACGTGACTTGTGCACATTAGTGATCATACTCCATAGCATACATACCATACCACCGTGGTGCATATCTTGGGATCCATTTGTGTGTCACAAAGTTGTCATAGCATACACAATTGCTATCTTGGTTCATGAAGTTTTGCATGAGAAAAGAGCTCAAAAGTGAAAGAGCCACCCAAGCTTTTAATCAAAGAGGAAAGATAAGCAAAGAGCTTATGAGCAAGAACCATAGCATCATATTACATTAATATTGTCATATTGGATCATCTTGGATCATAGCACCGAAATACCATACATATACCATACATATAGCCAAACGGAGGTGGCGAACCGCACACTATCCACTCTACTTCATGTCTTGATCAATAAGAACATCAAGGAGTGGGAAGCATGTCTACCCATCGCCGAGTACGCCTACAACCGTGCAAGACATTCGACTACCGGCAAGTCCCCCTTCGAGGTCGTCTACGGCTTCAACCCGTTGTCCCCATTGGATATTCTACCTCTTCCTCTACAAGAGCGCACCAACATGGATGCGAGTGCACGGGCAAGCTACATCAAGAAGATGCATGAGGAGACAAGACAAACCATCGAGCACCAAGTACAACGACTAGCGACCAAGCTCAACGTCAACAAGCAACCCATGGTCTTCAACATTGGTGATCTAGTGTGGCTACACCTTCGCAAGGACCGCTTCCCCAAAGAACGCAAGTCCAAGCTTCTTCCTCGAGCCGATGGACCTTTCAAGGTGCTAGCACGCTACAACGACAACGCCTACAAGATCGACCTACCTCGAGACAAGTACAATGTGAGCGACATCTTCAACGTCAAGGACCTCGCACCATACCATGGAGATGAAGCTTTTGATTTGAGGTCGGATCTCTCTCAAGGGGGGGAGGGGAGATGATGCGGAGCATCCCTCACTCATCCCCATGGACGCACCTACATCTTCCTCAACACCACGTGGACCCATGACTCGAGCCCGAGCTAAGGCTATTAAAGATAAGGTGAACTCGCTCCTCTCCGAAATCCCTCTTCCTAATCATGAGACATGGCTACTACCTCATTCGGAAACTTTATGTGTAATCAGGTACTTGGGAACGAGCCAAGGAACAGCTACTTGCAAGAGCCAAGACGACGAAGACCCAAAGCGTGATGGAGAAGAAGAAAAGCTGCTGAAGCTACAGGCGTCGGACGACCGACCAAGTCCGGACATCCGACGACCCCCAGGCCACGGACGACCAACGCCCTCCGGACGTCCGGCAGCTGGGCACACGAATGGAAACTCACGGAAGACCGAAGCCACCAGACGGCCCATACCAGAGCCGAATTTACGGACGTCCGACGATCCACGGACGTCCGATAATCCACGGACGTCCGGCCCTTCCCGAAGCCCCGGACGACTGGCCCTCTCCGGACGACCGACGCACCCGAGTCCGAGCCGAATCTACGGACGTCCGAGCCCGGCCGGACATCCGGACTGTCACAAGCCTCCGGACGTCCGACGCCTTCCGGACGTTCGGCCCCTGAGTGTTCGCGCCCGCGGGCTAAGAGCCCGTGTACCCCTTCACTTCGCCCCCATTTGCACTAAGACTATAAATAGACCTCCTCCTCCTCCTAGTTAGGGTTAGCAAAGGATTAGCTCATATTTGTGTGAGAGCTTTGCTCATCCACTTGGTTACCTTCTCCTCGGAGATCGCGCCTCCTCGGAGAAGATCCTTCCAAGAGGATTCAAGACCCCTTCTAGGGTGGACCCCATCAAGACCTCCTCACGGAGAAGAACGGCTACTCGTGTATCTTTCCTTTGTTGATTTTGAATCTTGTGCTACCTTATGTGTTCGGTGATCTAGCCCTTGTGTGATCGATACTTGTCGGTTTAGTGTTCCTCTTGTGTGTTTTCCCTTGTGTTCTTCCGCTTGTTCGTCGTGTTCTTCTCGTAGGATCCTCTCCAAACGTGAAAGATCTCCGACTAGGGCTCCGCCGTACATCATCCTAGCTATGGAGGAGTTGTACACGCAAGTTTTACGAGTTCAGGCCCTTCTCGGAGGAAGTAAAAGCCCTACGTCTTGGAGTCCAGAGGCGGTCGACTGGATTATATGCGCGTGAGTTACACGGGGTGCGAACCCTTGTCCCAAAGGAGGGGGTGGCTTATATAGAGTGCGCCAGGACCCCAGCTCCCCTCCGTTACATAGGATTCAATGTACATAAAGAGGTGGCGTTACATGTAATGCCTGCAATGAAGTGCTACAAATGATCATTAAATATATGAGTAAATGCCCGAACGTTGCTGCGCAGAGTGGCTTTAGGTCTTCTTATATGTCGAGTGGTTTGATGGTCAAGTGACCTAAATAAAGAGGGGTCTCTGAGTGAATGGTAGGTCGAGTGGACTTCACTCGACATCTTTGCTGGATCCCTTCTTCTGATTCTTGAATTTCTTTGCTCTTAGGACAAGGACTTTAGGTAGGACATATAGGTCATGCCTGTTACCCTACCCCAGGTTTGTGTCCTCATCAGGGCCCACGAGGGTGGGGGGCGCGCCCAGGGGGGCAGGCGCGCCTCCCTGCCTCGGGGCCACCTCGTTGCTTCCCTGACGTACACTCCAAGTATCTTGGATTGCTTCCGTTCAAAAAATAACTCTCCCAAAGGTTTCATTCCGTTTGGACTCCGTTTGATATTCCTTTTCTGCAAAACACTGAAATAGGTAAAAAATAGAAACTGGCACTGGGCTCTAGGTTAATAGGTTATTCCCAAAAATCATATAAAAGTGCTTAGTAAAGCCCATTAAACATCCAAAAGAGATAATATAATTGAAGAAAGTATGCCCTAGAGGCAATAATGAAGTTATTATTTATTTCCTTATATCATGATAAATGTTTATTATTCATGCTAGAATTGTATTAACTGGAAACATAATACTTGTGTGAATACATAGACAAACAGAGTGTCACTAGTATGCCTCTACTTGACTAGCTCGTTTATCAAAGATGGTTATGTTTCCTAGACATTGACATGAGTTGTCATTTGATTAACGGGATCACATCATTAGGAGAATGATGTGATTGACTTGACCCATTCTGTTAGCTTAGCACACGATCGTTTAGTATTCTCGCTATTGCTTTCTTCATGACTTATACATGTTCCTATGACTATGAGATTATGCAACTCACGTTCTGGGAGGAACACTTTGTGTGCTACCAAACGTCACAACGTAACTAGGTGATTATAAAGGTGCTCTCTGTGTGTCTCCGAAGGTACTTGTTGGGTTGGCGTATTTGAGATTAGGATTTGTCACTCCGATTGTTGGAGAGGTATCTCTGGGGCCACTCGGTAATGCAAATCACTTAAGCCTTGCAAGCATTGCAACTAATGAGTTAGTTGCGGAATGATGTATTACAGAACGAGTAAAGAGACTTGCCGGTAACGATATTGAACTAGGTATTGAGATACCGACGATCGAATCTCGGGCAAGTAACATAACGATGACAAAGGGAACAACTTATGTTGTTATGCGGTCTGACCGATAAAGATCTTCGTAGAATATGTGGGAGCCAATATGAGCATCTAGGTTCCGCTATTGGTTATTGACCGGAGATGTGTCTCGGTCATGTCTACATAGTTCTCGAACCCGTAGGGTCCGCACGCTTAAAAGTTTCGATGACAGTTATATTACGAGTTTATATGTTTTGATGTACCGAAGGTTGTTTGGAGTCCCGGATGTGATCACGGACATAATGAGGAGTCCCGAAATGGTCGAGACATGAAGATTGATATATTGGACGACTATATTCGAACACCGGAATGGTTCCGGGGGTTATCGGATATATATTGAGTACCGGGGTTCTTGGAACCCCGGGGATTAATGGGCCTACATGGGCCTTAGTGGAGAAGAGGAGGGCGGCGGTGTAGCGACCCGACCTCGTGACGGTCAAGTCTCGTGTATTTGTGCCATCCTCGATCAGTATGTCGGCACACACAAGACATCAATGTATATATCAAAGTGCAATCACATGTATAAATAACGTAAAACTGATATATACCTCATATGTCTCAATGAAACAACAACGGGTGTGGAGTCCCATCAACGCCATCGGCAGTTGAGTGTAGACCGTAACCCTATATCGTAACTCTTACTGTCGAGGAAATATACGCAACATGATACGTTGCAGTAGTGTAGGTCAAGACATTGAATGTACCCCAAGATCACAATAAGAGAAAACAGATGATAAACTATACTATATGCGGTATGGCTTTGTGGCTCAGATTCGAGTTTTGTTTATGCGTAAAAGCTGGTTTTATTTTCCCTACATCAAAGGAATATCGTGATTACGTGCTATGGAGTTTTCTATCATGACATGGTTCCACCAACCGATGTCTCATAGCCCAAATCATCATAAGTTGCCCACAATTAAGTTATCATCCGCGTTGAGAGTTCCGAGATAGATCCAAGTCCGGATGCTCAAATTGTCCGTGAATCGGGACAAGGCTGATCGATTAGGTTATAACCCTCTGCAGAGGTTTGTACACTTTACCCGCAAGATTCGATCCCTCTTTTTACATTCTCGCACTTCAGGGTGTTTGAGATCAAGACGACCGAAACATGGTCTTCCGAAGAGTTCCTCCGACCACCGTCCGTGCTCATCCAATCCTACCGTAGTTCTACATCCTGCTAGCACCGCCCCACCAGTAGTCACAACTAAGGTCAACCAAGCCAGAGCCCATAGTGACTTGCGGTTGCACAGGTAAGCTTCCGGGCATGAAGTATTCTTCCGTCTCTTTGAGTCTGGTGAAGCTTTCCGCAAGATGTCATGGCGCTTCTCCATGCATCCCGGCCATCCACTGGTTTCTCCAGGGTGCCCGTCAACCATCCTTCACCCAGTAGTGTGTATTGAATTCTTGTCTCGAGTCTTGAAGTCTTGAGGCTTTGAAGGTGCAGTCCTTGCAGATGCCATCATGGAGTTGTCGTCATTGACGTAGAGTCGTCCATTCTCACACCACTCCGAAAGCACTCATACCAAACCTCGTCTACTATAGCACAGCACTAAAATAAATAACGTCCCGGGCTTGGTAATAGGGTGATGGGTTCCTACCTCATGCATACTACTCAACTACAAGAATTCAATATCACTACTGTAGGGTTGTTGCAAAGATGCCACTAAATGCAATAAAACATAGGTATGAAAGCATGGTCAAAGTGAACTTGCTCAGTAAGTTGATGAAGATAACAACGTCGCTTAAAATGACTTGGTAGAACTAATCGTCACTCCGTTGAAAATCTATATAGTCAAACATAGCATTCACATAAGCAAACATCCTAGCAAAAAAATTTAGCACTCGAAATAACAATCGAAACAACAAAGAAAATCAATAATAAAACTCAAACAAAATCAAAAGAAACTTCAAATAAAATTACAAAGAAAACTACTAACGAAGATCTATGACTTTGCTACAAACATCTAATATAATTTTGCCGTAAGTAAAAACTTAACAACAATTAAAACATTAAACTAATAAATTAACAGAAAATAAAATGTAAAATAACTAATTTAACAGAAAGTATTTTTCATAAAATTTTATTTGCAAAAAGAAAAAGAAAAAAGGCTTTCATAAAACTCTAACTATGACCTATACAAGTTCTCGTACAAAACTAACAAAATAAAATTTTAAAATAAGAATAAAATTGTCTACAGTTAAATAATGTAAACGAAACTAAATTTGTCAAAAGTGATAGAAAGAAATAGTTTAAAAACAATTAAAACTATAAAGAAAAGGTTAAAACAAAAGTAAAACTAAAACAGTACTGTTTTGACTAAAACTCTAATTTAAAATAACTAAAAATAAATTACTTCCTGCTACTGGATAGACAAACGTAGCAGAAAGAATCAATCAAAAATATATTTTATAAAACTCAAAATACGGCCAAAATAGGGATTTGAATAAATTTCATCAAAAGGATTTTAAACTACTCAAATTTGAAATACAATGGAAGTACCAGAGACTTCAGGAAATTTTGAACCTAATGCAAAAAGAATCACTCAATTTGGATCTAAAACATAAAAGTTATAAGTGATCTAAATTCGAAACTATTTCTGTTTTTTTTAACAAAACGAAAATAAACAAACTGGCAGGTACTACGCGTCGGGCTGCTATCTGGGCCTAAGCGTTAGGCGATGCAACGCTAAACTACGCCGAGGCGATATATAACTAATCCGCTAACGCGCGTACGAAAAAAAATCAGTGAACCGGTTTAGATCTAAACCGAACTAACCGTAAATAAACCGCACTAAAACCGATCTAATAAAAAAAACTAACTATTCGATAGATCTAATCTAGAGCGTTGAAATAAGATCGAACGGAGGTGGGGAGTTGGCCGGCTTACAGTGGGGTGGTCGCTGGCGATGCGGCTCGGACGTCATCGGCGGCGTCGCTTCGGTCGTCGGCGGGGTCGGCGGAGGAGACAAGGGGATGCAGCGGTCGAAGGCAGTTCCAACGATGGTCGCCGGTGCGCTCGGGGACGATGGAGACGGGTGGCGGTGAGATCGTGGCGTCGAGGGTGTACGGTGGTCGTCGGTCAAGCGGCGCTCCAAAGGTTTAGTGCTCGGCGAGGGCACGGGAGGTGCGGACGAGGGAGTGTAGAGCTGGTCTCGGAGGCGGCGAGGGAGTCGGAGTAGCTTCGGTGGGCGGCAATGGCGCAAGGGCGGCTTCCGGCGAGAAGTTGAGGAGCAAAGGCGGTTATTAGTGCGGGGAAAGGAGGAACGGGTCGAGGAGAGCATATAGGGGGAGGCGATTCTTGGAGGAGGGGTGAGTCGGGAGAGGATCCCGTAGAATCCGGGATACGGCCGGCGTTGTCAAGCAGCGTAGCGCGTGACTTGTGGGAGGAGGAAGAAGGGTGCGGGCCTCATTGCCAGCGTGAGGCGAGCGAGGGGAGGAGCGGGTAGCCGGCGCGAAGGCGTTTCGGGCGCGGGCGAGCGACTGGGCCAGCCTGGCGCGTAGGTGGGCCGAGGAAAGGAGGGGGAGATGGGCCTCCGGGCTTCGGGCGTTTTCATTTTTTTATAAAACATAGACAATAAAACAAACACAAATAAATAAATAAATAATATTATATAGGCATATAATATATCACAATTTTCAGAAAAAGATTTCCTACAACATGAACTCTTTTTCAAGTTCAAATAAAATCCTCAAAAATTTACAAAACTCAAATAGTGTTGTTGTTGCAATAAAACCCAACAAAAATCATTTTTAAAACACCTAAATGATTTCAAAATTATTTTCTCCTAATTTTCCATTGAAGGGAATCATTTTACCCTTATTCCCATTTATTTATTTTTAGGAGAAAATAATTTGAATAAAATCCAAATAATTCCAAATTGAAAGGGATTTTAAAATACTTCCAAATGACTTTCGGTTTGATTCTTTTAACTTCCAACTCATATTTCATATAATCTGAAGAAGTCATTTTATCTTCCCTCATGAAAATCATTGAGTTGCATAAAGTTTCTGAATTTGAAATATTTCCAAACGGAATTCAAATCTTTTCGTAACCCTTTTCATTTATTTAAATGGAAGAATTCATATCATCTTCTCTCTAGGGTTTTGTGTTTGAATTGAATTTGAATTCATGGATATCAAAAGGCAAAGTGAAAGTCGTGGAAAGTCATTTCATTCCCTCTCATTCAACTTTCAAAAAAGTTTCAAATTCCACTCAATTTCACTCAATCAATCACACAACAAACAATCAATCAATCAAAACTATTTATTTATTATAACATTCCAAAATTTGGAATTTTGGGATGTTACACCAGGGCAGGCCGCGCCCCCCTTTCCTTCTCCTCCTCCTCTTTCCCCCTTCTCCTAATCCAACAAGGAAGGGAGGGAGTCCTACTCCCGGTGGGAGTAGGACTCTTCCTGGCGCGGCCCTCTCCTGGCCGGCCGCCTCTCCCCCCTGCTCCTTTATATCTGAGGCGGGGGGCACCCCAAAGACACAACAATTGATCATTGATCTTTTAGCCGTGTGCGGTGCCCCCCTCCACCATAGTCCACCTCGATAATGTTGTAGCGGTGCTTAGGCGAAGCCCTGCGTTGGTAGAACATCATCATCGTCACCACGCCGTCATGCTGACAAAACTCTCCCTCAACACTCGGCTGGATCGGAGTTTGAGGGACGTCATCGGGCTGAACGTGTGCTGAACTCGGAGGTGCCGTGCGTTCGGTACTTGACCGGTGGGATCGTGAAGACGTACGACTACATCAACCGCGTTGTGCTAACGCTTCGCTTTCGGGTCTCACGAGGGTACGTGGACAACACTCTCCCTCTCGTTGCGATGCATCACCATGATCTTGCGTGTGCGTAGGATTTTTTGAAATTACTACGTTCCCCAACAAAGGGCATCGAGCCGGGTTTTATGCGTAGATGTCATATGCACGAGTAGAACACAAGTGAGTTGTGGGCGATATAAGTCATCTTGCTTACTAGCATGTCATACTTTGGTTCGGCGGTATTGTTGGATGAAGCGGCCCGGACCGACATTACGCCAGATGCTTACGCGAGATCGGTTCTACCGACGTGCTTTGCACACGTGTGGCTGGCGGGTGTCGGTTTCTCCAACTTTAGTTGAATCGAGTGTGGCTACGCCCGGTCCTTGCGAAGGTTAAAACATCACCAACTTGACAAACTATCGTTGTGGTTTTGATGCGTAGGTAAGAACGGTTCTTGCTAAGCCCGTAGCAGCCACGTAAAATTTGCAACGACAAAGTAGAGGACGTCTAACTTGTTTTTGCAGGGCATGTTGTGATGTGATATGGTCAAGACATGATGCTAAATTTTATTGTATGAAATGATCATGTTTTGTAACCGAGTTATCGGCAATCGGCAGGAGCCATATGGTTGTCGCTTAGTGTCCGCAATGCAATCGCCTGTAATGCTTTGCTTTATCACTAAGCGGTAGCGATAGTCGAGAAGCATAAGATTGGCGAGACGACAACGATGCCACGATGGAGATCAAGGTGTCGCTACGGTGATTTATGGTGATCATGACGGTGCTTGATAATGGAGATCACAAGCCCAAGATGATGATGGCCATATCATATCACTTATATTTGATTGCATGTGATGTTTATCTTTTATGCATCTTATCTTGCTTTGATTGATGATAGCATTATAAGATGATCCCTCACTAAATTATCAAAGTATAAGTGTTCTCCCCGAGTATGCACCATTGCGAAAGTTCTTCGTCTTTGAGACACCACGCGTGATGATCGTATGTGATAGGCTCTATGTTCAAATACAAATGGTGCAAAACAGTTGCACACGCGGAATACTCAGGTTAAACTTGACGAGCCTAGCATATAACAGATATGGCCTCGGAACGCGGAGACCGAAAGGTCGAGCGTGAATCATATAGTAGATATGATCAACATAGTGATGTTCACCATTGAAACTACTCCATCTCACGTGATGATCGGACATGGTTTAGTTGATTTGGATCACGTGATCACTTAGAGGATTAGAGGGATGTCTATCTAAGTGGGAGTTCTTTAATAATATGATTAATTGAACTTAAATTTATCATGAACTTAGTACCTGATAGTATTTTGCTTGTCTATGTTGATTGTAGATAGATGGCCCGTGTTGTTGTTCCATTGAATTTTAATGCGTTCTTTGAGAAAGCAAAGTTGAAAGATGATGGTAGCAATTACACGGATTGGGTCCGTAACTTGAGGATTATCCTCATTGCTGCACAGAAGAATTACGTCCTGGAAGCACCGCTGGGTGCCAGACCTGCTGCAGGAGCAACACCAGATGTTATGAACGCCTGGCAGAGCAAAGCTAATGACTACTCGATAGTTTAGTGTGACACGCTTTACGGCTTAGAACCGGGTCTTCAACGACATTTTGAACGTCATGCAACATATGAGATGTTCCAGGAGTTGAAGTTAATATTTCAAGCAAATGTCCGGATTGAGAGATATGAAGTCTCCAATAAGTTCTACAGCTGCAAGATGGAGGAGAATAGTTATGTCAGTGAGCATATACTCAAAATGTCTGGGTATAACAATCACTTGATTCAACTGGGAGTTAATCTTCCGGATGATAGCGTCATTGACAGAATTCTTCAATCACTGCCACCAAGCTACAAGAGCTTTGTGATGAACTATAACATGCAAGGGATGGATAAGACGATTCCCGAGCTCTTCGCAATGCTAAAGGCTGCGGAGGTAGAAATCAAGAAGGAGCATCAAGTGTTGATGGTCAATAAGACCACCGGTTTCAAGAAAAAGGGCAAAGGGAAGAAGAAGGGGAACTTCAAGAAGAACAAAGAAGCAAGTTGTCGCTCAGAGAAGAAACCCAAGTCTGGACATAAGCCCGAGACTGAAGTGCTTCTACCGCAAGCGGTAGTCACTGGAAGCGGAACTGCCCCAAGTATTTGGCGGATAAAAAGGATGGCAAGGTGAACAAAGGTATATGTGATATACATGTTATTGATGTGTACCTTACTAATGCTCACAGTAGCACCTGGGTATTTGATACTGGTTCTGTTGTTAATATTTGCAACTTGAAACAGGGACTACGGATTAAGCGAAGATTGGCTAAGGACGAGGTGACGATGCGTGTGGGAAAGGTTCCAAAGTCGATGTGATCGCGGTCGGCACGTTACCTCTACATCTACCTTCGGGATTAGTTTTTGACCTGAATAATTGTTATTTGGTGCCAGCGTTGAGCATGAACATTATATCTAGATCTTGTTTGATGCGAGACGGTTATTAATTTAAATCAGAGAATAATGGTTGTTCTATTTATATGAGTAATATCTTTTATGTTCATGCACCCTTGAAGTGTTCTATTTTTGTTGAATCTCGATAGTAGTGATACCCATATTCATAATATTGAAGCCAAAAGATGCAGAGTTGATAATGATAGTGCAACTTATTTGTGGCACTGCCGTTTAGGTCATATCGGTGTAAAGCGTATGAAGAAACTCCATACTGATGGGCTTTTGGAACCATGTGATTATGAATCACTTGGTACTTGTGAACCGTGCCTCATGGGCAAGATGACTAACACACCGTTCTCCGGAACTATGGAGCGAGCAACATATTTGGTGGAAATCATACATACAGATGTATGTGGTCCGATGAATATTGAGGCTCGTGGCGGATATCGTTATTTTCTCACCTTCACAGATGATTTAAGCAGATATGGGTACATCTACTTAATGAAACATAAGTCTGAAACATTTGAAAAGTTCAAAGAATTTCAGAGTCAAGTTGAAAATCATCGTAACAAGAAAATAAAATTTCTACGATCTGATCGTGGAGGAGAATATTTGAGTTACGATTTTGGTCTTCATTTGAAACAATGCGGAATAGTTTCACAACTCACGCCACCCGGAACACCACAACGTAATGGTGTGTCCGAACGTCGTAATCGTACTTTACTTGATATGGTGCGATCTATGATGTCTCTTACTGATTTATTGCTATCGTTTTGGGGTTATGCTTTAGAGACGGCTGCATTGCAGTTAAATAGGACACCATCGAAATCCGTTGAGACGACGCCTTAAGAACTGTGGTTTGGCAAGAAACCAAAGTTGTCGTTTCTTAAAGTTTGGGGCTGCGATGCTTATGTGAAAAAGCTTCAACCTGATAAGCTCGAACCTAAATCGGAAAAATGTGTCTTCATAGGATACCCAAAAGAGACTGGTACACCTTCTATCACAGATCCGGAGGCAAGACTTTTGTTGCTAAATTTGGAATCTTTCTAGAGAAGGAGTTTCTCTCGAAAGAAGTGAGTGGGAGGAAAGTAGAACTTGATGAGGTAATTGTACCTGCTCCCTTATTGGAAAGTAGTTCATCACAGAAACCGGTTTCTACGACACCTACACCAGTTAGTGAGGAAGTTAATGATGATGATCATGAAACTTCAGATCAAGTTGTTACTGAACCTCGTAGGTCAACTAGAGTAAGATCCGCACTAGAGTGGTATGGTAATCCTGTTCTGGAAGTTATGTTGCTAGACCATGACGAACCTACGAACTATGAAGAAGCGATGGTGAGCCCAGATTCCGCAAAATGGCTTGAGGCCATGAAATCTGAGATGGGGTCCATGTATGAGAACAAAGTGTGGACTTTGGTTGACTTGCCCGATGATCGGCAAGCCATTGAGAATAAATGGATCTTCAAGAAGAAGACTAACGCTGACGGTAATGTTACTGTCTATAAAGCTCGACTTGTTGCAAAAGGTTTTTGACAAGTTCAAGGGGTTGACTACGATGAGACCTTCTCACCCGTAGCGATGCTTAAGTCTGTCCGAATCATGTTAGCAATTGCCGCATTTTATGATTATCAAATTTGGCAAATGGATGTCAAAACTGCATTCCTGAACGGATTTATGGAAGAAGAGTTGTATATGATGCAACCGGAAGGTTTTGTCGATCCAAAAGGAGCTAACAAAGTGTGCAAGCTCCAGCGATCCATTTATGGACTGGTGCAAGCTTCTCGGAGTTGGAATAAGCACTTTGATAGTGTGATCAAAGCATTTGGTTTTATATAGACTTTTGGAGAAGCCTTTATTTTTAAGAAAGTGAGTGGGAGCTCTGTAGCATTTCTAGTATTATATGTGGATGACATATTGTGGATTGGAAATGATATAGAATTTCTGGATAGCATAAAGGGATACTTGAATAAGAGTTTTTCATTGAAAGACCTCGGTGAAGCTGCTTATATATTGGGCATCAAGATCTGTAGAGATAGATCAAGACGCTTAATTGGACTTTCACAAAGCACATACCTTGACAAAGTTTTGAAGAAGTTCAAAATGGATCAAGCAAAGGAAGGGTACTTGCCTGTGTTACAAGGTGTGAAGTTGAGTAAGACTCAATGCCCGACCACTGCAAAAGATAGAGAGAAGATGAAAGATGTTCCCTGTGCTTCAGCCATAGGCTCTATCATGTATGCAATGCTGTGTACCAGACCTGATGTGTGCCTTGCTATAAGTTTAGCAGGGAGGTACCAAAGTAATCCATGAGTGGATCATCGGACAGCGGTCAAGAACATCCGAAATACCGAAAAGGACTAAGGATATGTTTCTCGCTTATGGAGGTGACAAAGAGCTCATCGTAAATGGTTACGTTGATGCAAGCTTTGACACTGATCCGGACGATTCTAAATCGCAAACCGGATACGTGTTTACATTGAACGGTGGAGCTGTCAGTTGGTGCAGTTCTAAACAAAAGCGTCGTGGCGGGATCTACCTGTGAAGCGGAGTACATAGCTGCTTCGGAAGCAGCAAATAAAGGAGTCTAGATGAAGGAGTTCATATCCGATCTAGGTGTCATACCTAGTGCATCGGGTCCAATGAAAATCTTTTGTGACAATACTGGTGCAATTGCCTTGGCGAAGGAATCTAGATTTCACAAAAGAACCTAGCACATCAAGAGACGCTTCAATTCCATCCGGGATCTAGTCCAGGTGGGAGCCATAGAAATTTGCAAGATACATACGGATCTGAATGTTGCGTACCGTTGACTAAGCCCTTCCACGAGCAAAACATGATCAGCACCAAGGCTCCATGGGTGTTAGAATCATTACTTGTGTAATCTAGATTATTGACTCTAGTGCCGGTGGTAGATCAAGGAAATATGCCCTAGAAGCAATAAGAAAGTTATTATTTATTTCCTTATATCATGATAAATGTTTATTATTCATGCTAGAATTGTATTAACCTAAACATAATACTTGTGTGAATACATAGACAAACAGAGTGTCACTAGTATGCCTCTACTTGACTAGCTCATTGATCAAAGATGGTTATGTTTCCTAGCCATTGACATGAGTTGTCATTTGATTAACGGGGTCACATCATTAGGAGAATGATGTGATTGACTTGACCCATTCTGTTAGCTTAGCACACGATCGTTTAGTATTCCGCTATTGCTTTCTTCATGACTTAAACATGTTCCTATGACTATGAGATTATGCAACTCCCGTTTACCGGAGGAACACTTTGTGTGCTACCAAATGTCACAACATAACTGGGTGATTATAAAGGTGCTCTCTGTGTGTATCCGAAGGTACTTGTTGGGTTGGCGATTTCGAGATTAGGATTTGTCACTCCGATTGCTGGAGAGGTATCTCTGGGCCCACTCGGTAATGCACATCACTTAAGCCTTGCAAGCATTGCAACTAATGAGTTAGTTGCGGAATGATGTATTACGTAACGAGTAAAGAGACTTGCCAGTAACGAGATTGAACTAGGTATTGAGATACCGACGATCGAATCTCGTGCAAGTAACATATCGATGACAAAGGAACAACGTATGTTGTTATGTGATCTGACCGATAAAGATCTTCGTAGAATATGTGGGAGCCAATATGAGCATCCGTGTTCCGCTATTTGTTATTGACCGTAGACGTGTCTCACCATGTCTACATAGTTCTTGAACCCGTAGGGTCCGCACGCTTAAAGTTTCGATGACAGTTATATTATGAGTTTATATGTTTTGATGTACCGAAGGTTGTTAGGAGTCCTGGACGTGATCACGGACATACGAGGAGTCTCGAAATGGTCGGGACATGAAGATTAATATATTGGACGACTATATTCGGACGCCGGAATGGTTCCCGGGGTTATCGGATATATACTGGAGTACTGGGGGGTTACCGGAACCCTCCCGGGGGATTAATTGGCCTACATGGGCCTGATACGTCTCCGTCGTATCTATAATTTTTGATTGTTCCATGCCAATATTATTCACTTTCATATACTTTTTGGCAACTTTTTATATTATTTTTGGGACTAACATATTGATCCAAAGGCTCCAGTGCCGCCTTCTGTCATTGCATGTTTTATGTTTCGCAGAATATCCATATCAAACAGAATCCAAACGGGATAAAAACGGACGGAGCTTACTTTTGGAAAATATGGAAAATTCCAGAATAAAAATCCACGCGAGACGGTGCCCGAGGTGGTCACGAGGCAGGGGGGCCGCCTACCCTCGTGAGCCCACCGTAAGGCGGTTGATGCTCTTCTTTTGCCGCAAGAAAGCTAATATTCGGGGAAAAAATCACAGAAAAGGTTTCAGGCCAATCGGAGTTACGGATCTCCATATATACGCGAAACGGTGAAACAGAGCCGTAATGTAACGCGTAAACAGAGAGATAGATCCAATCTCGGAGGGGCTCTCGCCCTCCCAAGCCATGGGAGCCAAGGAACATAGGGAAACCCTTCTCCCATCTAGGAGAAGGTCAAGGAAGAACAAGAAGGAGGGGCTCTCTCCCCTCGCTTCGGCCGGGCGCCGAACGCCACGGGGCCATCATCATCACCGCGATCTTCACCAACACCTCCGCCATCTTCACCAACCTCTCCAGCACCTTCCCCCCCCTATCGACAACCGCCCACACTCCCGCAACCCGCTGGACCCGCTACTTGAACATGGTGCTTTATGCTTCATATTATTATCCAATGATGTGTTACCATCCTATGATGTCTCGAGTAGATTTTCGTTGTCCCTATCGGTGGTTGATGAATTGCTATGATTGATTTAATTTGCTTGTGGTTATGTTGCTGTCCTTTGGTGCCCATCATATGAGCTGCCACGTGGATCACACCATAGGGTTAGTTGTATGTTGATAGGACTATGTATTGGAGGGCAAGAGTGATGTAAGCTTCAACCTAGCATAGAAATTGATGCATACGGGATTGAAGGGGGACCAATATATCTTAATGCTATGGTTGGGTTTTACCTTAATGAACGTTAGTAGTTGCGGATGCTTGCTAATAGTTCCAATAATAAGTGCATAGAATTCCAAGTATGGGATGACATGCTAGCGGTGGCCTCTCCCACATAAAACTTGCTATCGGTCTAGTAAAGTAGTCAATTGCTTAAGGGACAATTTTGCCACACCTACCATCACTTTTACACACTCGCTATATTTACTTTAGTTGTATCTTTACCTTAGCAGCCCCTAGTTTATATTTACGCGTTCTTTACTTTCTTGCAAGCCTATCCGAAAACACCTACAAAGTACTTCTAGTTTCATACTTGTTCTAGGTAAAGCGAACGTCAAGCGTGCGTAGAGTTGTATCGGTGGTCGATAGAACTTGAGGGAATATTTGTTCTACCTTTAGCTCCTCGTTGGGTTCGACAGTCTTACTCATCGAAAACTGTTGCGATCCCCTATACTTGTGGGTTATCAAGACCTTTTTCTGGCGCCGTTGCCGTGGAGCAATAGCGTGGGGTGAATATTCTCGTGTGTGCTTGTTTGCTTTATCACTAAGTAATTTTTATTTGCTGTTCTTAGTTGTTCTCTATCTTTAGTTATGGATATGGAACACGAAATACCAAAAAAATTAGGTGTACTTGCCACTCATGGAGATGGGGAACCTCCTAAAACCCTCGATGTCAAGTTATGTGAAAGATATTATGTACTACTTTAATAATCCCGAAAACCCCATTCAATTATGTAATGGGAGTAACGTTGGATCAACGTGAATACTTTAGGGATTATCGCTGACACAAAAAGGGAAACTATTATGGGATCAAATTCATATATTGAAGTGGTATGCTTGGCAACTATGCGTGGAATATGATTATACTTGTTGCTCTAGGATGAATTCTCCACACCTTCCCTTTTCATGCAAATTTAATGATAATGAAACCTTAGCTTCTTATGCTAGAGGTATATATGATTACTATGATGTGGAACAAATAGAAGAATTTGTTGCTTTTATGGGTGCTTATGAAATTGAAGCTATGTGTAAAGAGTTTGAGGATTTTGATGATGTTGTTTATAGATCTGAAAATTTAGCTATTCTCAAATATTGCTATGAGAATTATAAATACAATTATGAAATTAATGCACTTATTAAGAAAGTCTCCGCTGTCCAAGAAGAGACTAATATTTTGCAGGAATCTATGGAAGAAGAAATTGATGAAACTGTGAGCTCATTGGATGAAAAAGATGATGAGGAGAACGAAGAACAAAAGGAGGAAGAGCAGATTAGCTACCCGTGCCCACCTTCTAATGAGAGTAACTCTTCAACTCATACATTGTTTAATTCCCCTTCGTGCTTACCGAAGGATGATTGCTATGATGATTGCTATGATCCCGTTGATTATTTTGAAATATCCCTTTTCAATGATGCTTGCTATGCTTATGGCCAAGATGCCAATATGAATGATGCTTATGGAGATGAACTTGCTATAGTTCCTTATGTTAAACATGAAATTGTTGCTACTGCACCCACGCGTGATAGTCCTATTAGCCTTTTGAATTCTCCCGATTATACTATATCGGAGAAGTTTGCACTTATTAAGGGTTATATTGATGGGTCGCCTTTTACCGTTGCACATGATGATTTTGATAGATATAATATGCATGTGCTTGCTGCTCCTACTTGCAATTATTATGAGAGAGGAACTATATCTCCACCTCTCTATGTTTCCCATACGATAAAATTGCAAGAAACTGTTTATACTATGCATTGGCCTTTACTATGTGTGCATGAATTGTTCTTTTATGACATGCCGATGCATAGGAAGAGAGTTAGACTTCATCATTACATGATATATGTTGATTTGTGCTCACTACTAAATTACAAATCACTGCTAATTAAAATTGGCTTTGATATACCTTGGGATCTGGGTGGATTCACTACTTGAGCACTATATGCCTAGCTTAATGGCTTTAAAGAAAGCTACCGCTGTGGAGACAACCTGGAAGTTTTAGAGAGTCATTTATTTCTGTTGAGTGCTTTCATATAGTTTAAAAACAACAAAAATAGGCTTGGTGACGACGTAATGGATCTATCCTTCTTGGTGCTGACGACGTCCCATTTGTCATCTCGGCGTCCGCAAATCTGGTAGATAGTGTCCTTGAGGTCTTCTTGATAAACTTCTCCAATGCGTCCCATGGTGATGTGAGCTGCCATGCTCTTTCCTGCACTCCAAGTTGGTGCACCGAAAACACTATCTATAGGCTTGGTGATTGGGGCGAATGTCCTTCCCGAACGTGAGCTTGAATCTTCCAAATACCTCTTGAGGCAGAGTGGCGTTGAAAGTCCCGGTGAAGCTTGGTAGTCCAATGTTCAGGTACTTGGTAACTTCCTTCAAGTGAAATCCAAAAGGTGTGGCTTCATCCGGTTGGGTGTACTTGATCTTCGTGTCCGTCATCCTAAAGAGAGTAGAAAAGATGAGGAGTTAGAAAATGGGAAGAGAGTAGTGATCTATGGCTTTAACTTAGTGGTCGTGTCTCTACCAACAGTGTGCTCGATACCATTCTCTCAGAGCGACCAGACCGAATGGATCAAGTCTCTGTGCTCGTCATCCTGGATCAAGAATGTCGACACCACACAAGATTTCAAGGATTTATAGCAGAGTAGCAATCACACACTTATTACATCGTTGTCCACAAGGGAACTTAATACAATAATATGGCTTAAGGCCATCTAATAATAACAACGGAAGGCTTGGAAGACAAGTGAGTCCATCAACTCCATCGACATCATCGAGTATAGAACCACGACCTAACACCTTACTGTCATTCGAAAAGTCTGCATAGCGTGAAAGTTGCAGCCCAAAACGGGTCAAGACATGGAATATGCCGCAATGTAACACATAGAGAACAATGAAGCAACAAGCCTATACTACATGCATATATGGCTGGTGGTAAGGCTCTCTGTTACATTTTTGCATAAAGCTGGTTTTTCCCTACATCAAAGGAATAATTTTATTTAACTATCATGGTGGTTGTTAAACATTGAGAATGGTTGACGATCCTCAATCCCAATTAAAAAGTACTCATTAAAACCCAATAACTTTATTATTAGAAGTAACATGTTGAGATTCACATGATATTCAAGTACTAGATACTCAAGATGTCCATAACCGGGACACGGCTAATCATGATTAGTTTTACACTGCAGAGGTTTATGACTTTTCCCCACAAGACTCGATCGCCTCCGCTTGGTTCTCGCACTACATGGTGTTTGAGAAACGGATGACCGAGACATAGTCTTTCAGAAGCGCTAGCACCTTACATGTGGGTAGACCGTACCAACCTCCTACATCAGCTAGCCTACCCGTAAGAGTTCGCACAACTTAGTCAACTACGCCAGAGCCCATAATTGGCTTGTGGCTGCACACGGAAGTTTCCAGCTTGAATAATCTTATGATCCCTTAGAGCCTGGGTGGCGGTCC
This sequence comes from Aegilops bicornis, assembly GCA_021605145.1. Lineage (NCBI taxonomy): Eukaryota > Viridiplantae > Streptophyta > Magnoliopsida > Poales > Poaceae > Aegilops > Aegilops bicornis. The sequence goes on along the minus strand of CM038669.1, from coordinate 259,651,903 downwards.
AAGAAATACAGCAAGTCCTGATAGAAACCAGGTGCCTCAATCCACCCAGATGTGTGTTTAGGTTGCCACCTTAGATAAACCATTAATTACAATCTCACATCTGTCATGGATATTCACTCACCCAATCCACGTCTACTAGCATAGCATAGCATAATAAGCAACGTAGAAGTAACTCCCAAGGTTTCATAAGTAGAACAGGTAATAGGTACTACCTCAATCTACTTCCCTTCCCACAATTTAATTAGATCCTAAACATGCAAGTGTTTGAGGGTTTGATCTAATGCAATAAAACCGGTAGTAGAAAAGGTATGATCAAGTGTTACTTGCCTTGTCGATGATCCGCGAGACCTAGAGATTCAAGTAACAAGCGGCGCACCGGTGATCTAACGCAGACAAACAACAAGCATACAATAAGTACTCATCTAATGCACGGGAAATCTCGAATAAAAGATCTAACCAGATAGTTCAACTTAAGAACCACAGTTGCAAAAGAATCGAATCAAATAAAGCATCGAAAGTCGGAACTCGAGAGAGAACGACTCGGTTTAGCAATCTGAAACTAGGTCAAAATTTTACAAAGTAGCAAAACTCTGTGTAAGTAGGTTAGTCGAACGGCGGTTTCAGAACGAAACTCCAGCGCTGAATCACCCGATTAGATAAACGAGCGAGAAAATAAACAGATTTGAAAATCGGATCGGAAATCGAATCAGAAAAATAACGGATTAAATCCGATTAAAAGAAAACGACGAACGGATTAAATAACGGACGTTTGTTAACAGAACTAATCCAACGAACACATTCATTGAAACGAACGGTTCGGTGAACGTTCATTAAATAAGAAAACCGAAAAAAAAACCAACTAGGGTTTTGAAAAAAAACCGAACATCTCGAAAAACCGGATCGGGTTTTCTTAGAGAAACCGGATCGGACGGGCGGCGGCGGCTACCTCCGGTGCTTGGCCACGGCTGGCTCCGGTGTGGGGGTCCTGGCTCGGGCGGGTCGGCGGGTGGCGACGCCGGGCGGCGGCGTCCTTCAAGCGGCGGCGGTGAGGGCGGGCGGCGGCTCGAGGTGAGGAGAGAGGGGGCTCGGTATAAATAGAAGGGGGGCTCACCTTGGGAAGGGCCAGGGTGGCGGCGACCTCGTGTCCGACCCGGACACGGGCGTGAGCGCCTCCAGGCAAGCGTCTTGTGAGGAGAGAGGAGGCGGGCAGGCGCTGGGTCAAGGCTGGGCCGGGCCGGGCCTTGGCCCAGTGCGCGATTTTTTTAACAAAACTAAACGGAATAAAAAAAATACCAAACGAACTCAATTTAATAAAATAAATTTTCCCGACTCCTAAAAATGAGTCGAACAAAATGAACTTTAAAACGGCAATCATGCATATTTTTTTAAAATGCTCATTTTGCCTAAGCAAAATAAATCTTCCAAAACCAAAATTTTGATTTATTTATAATATCTTCATTTTCCTAAATATTGGGAAAGTCATATTATTCCCTCTCTTAAGTTTTTATAGGAAAAACTTTATGAAGATAATTAAATAAATCCAATGATCCTATTTTTCAAAATTTGAGAAATCCCAAATATGAAAATAATGAAACTTCCAACTCTCTCCGAGGGTCCTTGAGTTGCGTGAAATTTTCTAGGATCGAAAAATGCGAGAAAATATGAAATGCATGATGACCTAATGTATAACATACCAAATTGAAAATTTGGGATGTTACAAACCTACCCCCTTAAGATGAATCTAGACCTCGAGATTCGGGTTGGCTAGAAAATAGGTGAGGGTGGTCCTTGAGCAAAACGTCCTGATCTCTGGGTCATTGGGCACATAAACACGGTCTTCAAACCATAGGGTATCGTGCTCATCCTCACGAAATCCTTTAGCTTTTCCTTTGCTCATTTTCTCCTTTATAGAGGCAACTTCCTTATCCGCCTTTTGGGCTTCTCCGATTTTGTCCATCGCGTTGGTGAATCTCCAATCTTTGCTACATAGCCTCTCGGAACTATTTCCAAACATAGCTCTCGAAGGTCCTCGGCTAACTCATTGGGTATTCCTCCCATCATTAGAGTATTGACGTGGCTCTTATGGCTCAATGCGTCAGCTATGACATTAGCCTTTCCGGGGTGATAATGCAATCTCATGTCATAATCCTTGATAAGCTCTAACCATCTCCTTTGTCTGAGATTCAATTCCTTCTGTGTGAAAATGTACTTCAAACTCTTGTGATCCGTATATACTTCACAATGATTTCCAATGAGAAAATGTCTCCACGTCTTCAAGGCATGCACAACGGCTGCTAGCTCCAAATCATGAGTGGCATAATTCAACTCATGGGGCTTAAGTTGTCGTGAAGCATACTGAAACAACTCTTCCTTCCTGCATAAGCACTGCTCCAAGTCCTCGGCGTGAAGCGTGCAATACACCTCATAATCCTTAGTCTCGATCTCGCAATATCAAGACCGGTGAGGTAACCAATCTTTTCTTCAACTCCTGAAAACTTGCCTCACGGTCCTCACCCATATATATTTGTTTTCCTTTTTCAACAATTCTGTCATAGGCTTAGCAATCCTTGAGAAATTCTCAATGAATCTTCGGTAGTATCCTGCGAGTCCAAGGAAACTCCGAATCCCTCCAACTGTCGTTGGTGCTTCACATTTGGTTACGGTCTCAACTTTTGTGGGGTCAACTGCTATTCCTTCTCCGGATATAACATGTCCGAGAAATCCAACTTCCTTTAGCCAAAAACTCACATTTGCTGAACTTGGCATACAACTGGTGTTCCCTCAGTTTCTCCAAAACCAATCGCAAATGTTCCTTGTGTTCCTCTTCATTCTTCGAGAAAATCAAAATGTCATCAATGAACACCACGATTTAACTTATCCAAAACTCCATAAACACTTTGTTCATCGTGTTCATGAAATAGGTCGGTGCGTTAGTCAGTCCAAATGACATAACGGTATACTAAATACAGATCCATATCTCGTGGTAAATGCTGTCTTGGGTATGTCCTGCTCCCGAATCTTCAATCGATGGTACCACGATCGCAAGTCGATCTTGGAAAACACCTTGGCTCCTTGCAAGCGATCAAACAGATCATTTATCATAGGTAGTGGGTACTTGTTCTTGATTGTTACTTCATTCAATCCACGATAATCAACAACCATTCTTAACGATCCATCCTTCTTCTCCACTAGCAAACGGGTGATCCCCAAGGTGAAGAACTTGGGCGTATAAAACCTTTATCCAATAGTTCCTTAATCGCTTCTTGATTTCCGCCAAATCCATGCGGGCATCCTGTCAGACGGCCGCTTCGATATCGGGCCTGTTCACGGCAACAGCTCGATCAAAAACTCAATGTCTCTATCCGGTGGCATTCACGGCAACTCTTAGGAAATACATCAGGATAATCCTTCACCACCGGTACTTCTTCCCGTACCACTCCTCGATAAGCAATTAACTTGCGCTCTTCTCGCTCGTGCCGTGATACATACTTAATCCTTCTTCCTTCCGGTGTGGTGAGCAAAATTGACTTTGTGGTGCAATCTATGTTTCCTCCATACCTTGATAACCAATCCATACCTAATATCACATCCAATCCTTGGGATTCCGTAACTATTAGGTCCGAGGGAAAACATAGTGTCCAATCCTTAATGGCGGTCGATCACACCATTTACTAGCCATGTACTCGCCTTGGTGAGGTTACTAGCATGGGTGACCTAAGGGCTTGGGTTGGTAACTTGTACTTATCCACAAATCCCTTGATATGTATGAATGCGATGCACCGATTTAAAAAGAACAACCGCAGTAAATGACTTAACCAAAACTTACCGACATCGTGCATCGGGCTGATCTTCAACCTCCTCCACTTCAATGTGGTTCACCCGTCCCCTGTTGAAAGGGTTGGGTTTCTTTCCGTAGCTTCCATTGCCATTTCCATTACGCCTTCCGGATGTCATTGGCATAATGCCCATCTTGCGGCACTTAAAGCAAGTAATATGACTCAGGTCTACTTTGGATGGTGTTGGCCGGGTTGGTGCGATTACATCATTGCTTCCTCCATTTCCGTTCCCATTCTTGGTGCCATTATGGTTATGCGAATTACCTCCTCCATGGGTATGTCAAACTGAATTCTGACTTAGGGGTATAACGAGGTTTCTGTGAGCTCGAGTTATACTTCCCTTGCCCATACTTCCGCTTACGGTTCTCAATTTGTCTTGCTTTCCTTCAATCATGAGGGCTCGGTCTACTAACTCCCTGGTAGTTATTGAAACCGGTTACCATCAACGGCATCTTTGAACTCATCATTCACCCTTCTAGAAACTTCTCCTGTTTAGCTACATCGGTAGCAACGTCATCTGGGGCATAACGTGCTAATTTACTAAAGTCATCCACGTACTGGCCAACATCCTTCCTCCTTGGCGTAGGTTGCGAAACTCACGCTTCTTCATGGCCATAGCTCCTGCTGAAACATGGGCTGCGTAAAGCTTGCTGAAATTGATCCCATGTGACAGTGTCTACAGGGTAAGTGGCTGTGAAATTCTCCCACCATGCTGCTGCAGGTCCTTCAAGCTGATGTGCTGCAAACTTCACTCTTTCTCCATCTATGCATCCTGCAGTGGTCGGCTCCACGCCTATCTTGAGCCAGGTCATCTGCTACAATTGGCTCGGTGCTCTTTGGAATACACCGCGGGTTTAGTCTAAGGAAACGAGTCGGATGATCCGCAGTGGTGGTGGTGGTGGTGGGTTGTTATTGTTGTTGCCTGGTTACGCACCAATGTTTGAATCGGGTATTCTGCTTTGGATCGGTTGGGTGACCTCGGCGGAAAACAAATCCGGTCGCGTCTCGGAGGCATCTGATGGGTTTAGAAAAGATGAGAATTTAGAATAGAATGAGGTCTAAGGGGAATCTCTACCCAAATGCACATGAGCAAATACACACAAAATCACTTCATTCAATCAAACAAGGGCTTACAACGATCTAACTATCGCAAAGTGCGTGTACTATAATGTTTACATGGGGGAATACTACTAATATGTGGGGACTTCTACTAATTTGAACCGTGGAAGACTCCATAATGTCGCTCCACTTCGTCTTCAAAGTCGGGTTCACTTGGATCCGAATCGGTGTCGTCGATGTTGATGTAGTCGCTGGGCAATCGACATACTGGTCTTCATTCCTGGCGCCAACTTCTTCTTGAGTTCTTCAATCTCGTACTTAAGATCGTTCTTGTGTCTTGCTAGAGCTACGATCTCGTCCATATAGTCCTTGCGAGTTGTCTTTAGTTCTTCTTCAAGTTCGATGATCCTTCCCTTTGCATTACGCAACTCCAACATATCATTGCACATCCGGTTCTCCTGGCGTCGAATGTGCCGGGTTTGACTCTGGATGAACGCTGCAATGGATCTATCCTTCTTGGTGCCGACGACGTCCCATTTGTCATCTCGGCCTCCGCAAATCTGGTAGATAGTGTCCTTGAGGTCTTCTTGATAAACTTCTCCAATGCGTCCCATGGTGATGTGAGCTGCCATGCTCTTTCCCAGACTCCAAGTTGGTGCAATCGAAAACACTATCTATAGGCTTGGTGATTGGGGCGAATGTCCTTCCTGAACGTGAGCTTGAATCTTCCAAAGCTCCTCTTGAGGCCAGTGGCGTTGAAAGTCCGGTGAAGCTTGGTAGTCCAATGTTCAGGTACTTGGTAACTTCCTTCAAGTGAAATCCAAAAGGTGTGGCTTCATCCGGTTGGGTGTACTTGATCTTCGCGTCCGTCATCCTAAAGAGAGTAGAAAAGATGAGGAGTTAGAAAATGGGAAGAGAGTAGTGATCTATGGCTTTAACTTAGTGGTCGTGTCCCTACGATCGTGTGCTCGATACCATTCTCTCTCAGAAGCGACCCACCGAATGGATCAAGTCTCTGTGCTCGATGTCATCCTGGATCAAGATAATGTCTGACACCACACAAGATTTGAAGGATTTATAGCGAGTAGCAATCACACACTTATTACATCGTTGTCCACAAGGGAACTTAATACAATAATATGGCTTAAGGCCATCTAATAATAACAACGGAAGGCTTGGAAGACAAGTGAGTCCATCAACTCCATCGGCATCACCGAGTATAGAACCACGACCTAACACCTTACTGTCATGCGAAAAGTCTCGCATAGCGTGAAAGTTGCAGCCGAAAACGGGTCAAGACATGGAATATGCTTTGGCAATGTAACACATAGAGAACAATGAAGCAACAAGCCTATACTACATGCATATATGGCTGGTGGTAAGGCTCTCTGATTTACATTTTTGCATAAAGCTGGTTTTTCCCTACATCAAAGGAATAATTTTATTTAACTATCATGGTGGTTGTTAAACATTGAGAATGGTTGACATCCTCAATCCCAATTAAAAAGTACTCATTAAAACCCAATAACTTTATTATTAGAAGTAACATGTTGAGATTCACATGATATTCAAGTACTAGATACTCAAGATGTCCATAACCGGGGACACGACTAATCATGATTAGTTTTTACACTCTGCAGAGGTTTGCGCACTTTTCCCCACAAGACTCGATCGCCTCCGCTTGGTTCTCGCACTACATGGTGTTTGAGAAACGGATGACCGAGACATAGTCTTTCGTAAGCGCTAGCACCTTACATGTGGGTAGACCGTACCAACCTCCTACATCGGCTAGCCTACCCGTAAGAGTTCGCACAACTTAGTCAACTACGCCAGAGCCCATAATTGGCTTGTGGCTGCACACGGAAGTTTCCAGTTTGAATAATCTTATGATCCCTTAGAGCACAGGTGGCGGTCCGAAGAAATACAGGCAAGTCCTGATAGAAACCAGTGCCTCAATCCACCCGGATGTGTGTTTAGGTTGCCACCTTAGATAAACCATTAATTACAATCTCACATCTGTCATGGATATTCACTCACCCAATCCACGTCTACTAGCATAGCATAGCATAATAAGCAACGTAGAAGTAACTCCCAAGGTTTCATAAGTAGAACAGTAATAGGTACTACCTCAATCTACTTCCTTCCCACAATTTAATTAGATCCTAAACATGCAAGTGTTTGAGGGTTTGATCTAATGCAATAAAACTGGGTAGTAGAAAAGGTATGATCAAGTGTTACTTGCCTTAGCGATGATCCGCGAGACCTAGAGATTCAAGTAAAAAGCGGCGCACTCACGGGTGATCTAACGCAGACAAACAACAAGCATACAATAAGTACTCATCTAATGCACGGGTAAATCTCGAATAAAAGATCTAACCAGATAGTTCAACTTAAGAACCCTGGTTGCAAAAGAATCGAATCAAATAAAGCATCGAAAGTCGGAACTCGAGAGAGAACGACTCGGTTTAGCAATCTGAAACTAGGTCAAAATTTTACAGTAGCAAAACTCTGTGTAAGTAGGTTAGTCGGAACGGCGGTTTCGTAACGAAACTCCAGGCGCTTGAATCACCTGATTCCGATAAACGAGCAAGAAATAAAACAGATTTGAAAATCGGATCGGAAATCGAATCTGAAAAAATAACGGATTAAATCCGATTAAAAGAAAACGACGAACGGATTAAATAACGGACGTTCGTTAAGGGAACTAATCCAACGAACACATTCATTGAATCGACCGGTTCGGTGTACGTTCGATAATTAAGAAAACCGAAATAGAAGGGGGGCTCGCGCTTTGGGAAGGGGCTGGGTGGCGGCGACCTCGTGTCCGACCCGGACACGGGCGGCGGGCGGCGGCGTCTTGTGGCGCCTCCATGCAAGCGTCTTGTGAGGAGAGAGGAGGCGGGCCGGGCTGGGTCAGGCTGGCCGGTGGGCCTTGGCCCAGGGGGGGGGGGCGCGCGATTTTTTTTAACAAAAGTAAACGGAATAAAAAAAAATACCAAACGAACTCCGAAATTAATAAAATAAATTTTCCCCGACTCCTAAAAATGAGTCGAACAAAATGAACTTTAAAAAACGGCAAACATGCATATTTTTTTAAAATGCTCATTTTTGCCTAAGCAAAATAAATCTTCCAAAACCAAAATTTTGATTTATTTATAATATCTTCATTTTTCCTAAATATTGGGAAAGTCATATTATTCCCTCTCTTAAGTTTTTATAGGAAAAACTTTATGAAGATAATTAAATAAATCCAATGATCCTATTTTTCAAAATTTGAGAAATCCCAAATATGAAAATAATGAAACTTCCAACTCTCTCCGAGGGTCCTTGAGTTGCGTGAAATTTTCTAGGATCGGAAAAATGCGAGAAAATATGATATGCATGATGACCTAATGTATAACATACCAAATTGAAAATTTGGGATGTTACACCTTTAGGATGTTTACAATGCTTGTTGGTTTGTGCGGTGCAGGACATAAACTTTGGCTGTAGTGCGCGAATTTTTATTTTTTACTGGAACGTCAAATGGTTCTGATTCTTTTTGCACTGTATTCCCGTACAAATTTTTTATTTTTCCTAATTTTGGCAGAATTGTTCAAGTACCATAAGTATGGTGGATGTTAAGATTGCTACAGACTATTCTGTTTTAGACAGATTCTGTTTTTGATGCATAGTTTGCTTGTTTTGATGAAACTATCGATTCATATCAGTGGATTAAGCCATGAAAAAGCTATATTACAGTAGACACAATGCAAAAACAAAATATGAATTGGTTTGCAACAGTACTTAGAGTGGTGATTTGCTTTATTATACTAACGGATCTTACCGAGTTTTCTGTTGAAGTTTTGTGTGGATGAAGTGTTCGATGATCGAGAAGGTCTCGATGTGAGAAGAAGGAAGAGAGGAAAAGAGCTCAAGCTTGGGGATGCCCGAGGCACCCGAAGTAAATATTCAAGGAGACTCAAGCGTCTAAGCTTGGGGATGCTGGGAAGGCAGCCCCTCTTTCTTCAACAAATATCGGTATGTTTTCGGATTCGTTTCGTTCATGCGATATGTGCAAGTCTTGGAGCGTATTTTGCAATTAGGTTTTCCTTTTTCTTTTATGCACCATGCTGGTATGAGATAGTCCTTGGTTGATTTATAGAATGCTCTATGTACTTCACTTATATCTTTTGAGTATGGCTTTATAGAATGCTTCATGTGCTTCACTTATATCATTTGAAGTTGGATTGCCTATTTCTCTTCACTTAGACAACCGCCATTTGTAAAATGATCTTTTGCTTCACTTATATCTGTTAGAGCTTGGGCATATCTTTTGTAGAAAGAATTAAACTCTCTTGCTTCACTTATATCTATTTAGAGAGATGACAGGAACTGGTCATTCACATGGTTAGTCATAAAATCCTACATAAACTTGTAGATCGCTGAATATGATATGTTTGATTCCTTGCAATAGTTTTGCGACATAAATATGGTGATATTAGAGTTATGCTAGTGGGTAGTTGTGGATTATAGAGACACTCGTGTTGAGGTTTGCAAGTCCCATAGCATGCACGTATGGTAACCGTTGTGTGACAAATTTGAAGCATGGGGTGTTTCTTTGATTGTCTTCCTTATGAGTGGCGGCCGGGGACGAGCGATGGTCTTTTCCTACCAATCTATCCCCCTAGGGGCATGCATAGTAGTACTTTGCTTCGAGGGCTAATAAACTTTTGCAATAAGTATATGAGTTCTTTATGACTAATGTGAGTCCATGGATTATACGAACTTTTACCTTTCCATCATTGCTAGCCTCTTGATGCAGGTGCATTGCCCTTTCTCACCTCGAGAGTTGGTGCAAACTTCGCCGGTGCATCAAAACCCGTGATACGATACGCCTGTCACACATAAGCCTCATTATACCTTCCTCAAAACAACCACCATACCTACCTATCATGGCGTTTCCATAGCCATTCCAAGATATATTGCCATGCAACTTCCTTCATCATCATATACATAACTTGAGCATTCATTGTCATATTGCTTTGCATGATCGTAAGATAGCTAGCATGATGTTTTCATGGATTGTCCGTTTTTGATGTCATTGCTACGCTAGATCATTGCACATCCCTTGCATAATCACCGCCGCTGCATTCATATAGAGTCATATCTTTGTTCTAGTATCAAGTTGTAATATCGAGTTGTAAGTAAATAAAAGTGTGATGATCATCATTATTAGAGCATTGCCCCAGTGAGGAAAGGATGCTGGAGACTATGATTCCCCCACAAGTCAAGATGAGACTCCGGACTTTACAAAAAATAAAAGAGGCGAAAGAAGCCCAAAAAAAAGAGAAGAGGCCAAAGAAGCCCACCAAAAAAAGAAAAAAAGAAAAAAAAGAAAATAAAAGAAAATGAGAGAAAAAGAGAGAAGGGGCAATGTTACTATCCTTTTACCACACTTGTGCTTCAAAGTAGCACCATGTTCTTCATATAGAGAGTTTCTTGAGTTATCACTTTCATATACTAGTGGGAATTTTTATTATAGAACTTGGCTTGTATATTCCAACGATGGGCTTCCTCAAATGCCCTAGGTCTTCATGAGCAAGCAAGTTGGATGCACACCCACTTAGTTTCATTTGTTGAGCTTTCATACACTTATAGCTCTTAGTGCATCCGTTGCATGGCAATCCCTACTCCTCGCATTGACATTAATTGATGGGCATCTCCATAGCCCGTTGATTAGCCGCGTCGATGTGACACTTTCTCCTTTTTTGTCTTCTCCACATAACCTCCATCATTATATCCTATTCCATCTATATTGCTATATCCATGGCTTGCGCTCATGTATTGCGTGAGGGTTGAAAAAGCTGAAGCGCGTTAAAAAGTATGAACCAATTGCTCGGCTTGTCATCGGGGTTGTGCATGATGGGGGCATTTTGTGTGAAGAAAATGAAGCATGGCCAAACTGTATGATTTTGTAGGGATAAGCTTACTTTGGCCTTGTTGTTTGAAAAGACATGATTGCTTTATTGGTACGCTCGAAGTATTATTGTTTTTATGTCAAATGATAGATTATTGCTTTGAATCACTCATGTCTTAATATTCATGCCATGATTAGACATATGATCAAGATTATGCTAGGTAGCATTCCACATCAAAAATTATTCTTTTTTATCATTTACCTACTCGAGGACGAGCAGGAATTAAGCTTGGGGATGCTGATACATCTCCGTCGTATCTACAATTTTTGATTGTTCCATGCCAATATTATTCACTTTCATATACTTTTTGGCAACTTTTTATATTATTTTTGGGACTAACATATTGATCCGATTGCCCAGTGCAGTTCACATACATTGCATGTTTTATGTTTCATGAATATCCATATCAAACGGAATCCAAATGGGATAAAAATGGACAGAGCTTATTTTTGGAAAATATGGAAAATTCCAGAAGAAAAATCCACGCGAGACGGTGCCCGAGGTGGTCACGAGGCAGGGGGCGCGCCTCCCCCTGGGCGCGCCGCCTACCCTCATGAGTCCAACCGTAAGGCGGTTGATGCTCTTCTTTTGCCACAAGAAAGCTAATATTCGGAAAAAAATCACAGAAAAGGTTTCAGGCCAATCGGAGTTACGGATCTCCATATATACGCGAAACGGTGAAACAGAGCTGCAGTAACGCGAAGCAGAGAGATAGATCCAATCTCGGAGGGGCTCTCGCCCCTCCCAAGCCATGGGAGCCAAGGAAGAGAGGGGAAACCCTTCTCCCATCTAGGGAGAAGGTCAAGGAAGAACAAGAAGGAGGGGGCTCTCTCCCCCTCGCTTTCGGTGGTGCCGGAACGCTGCCGGGGGCCATCATCATCACCGCGATCTTCATCAACACCTCCGCCATCTTCACCAACATCTCCATCACCTTCCCCCCTCTATCTACAGCGGTCCACTCTCCCGCAACCCGCTGCACCCTCTACTTGAACATGGTGCTTTATGCTTCATATTATTATCCAATGATGTGTTGCCATCCTATGATGTCTGAGTAGATTTTCGTTGTCCTATCGGTGGTTGATGAATTGCTATGATTGATTTAATTTGCTTGTGGTTATGTTGCTGTCCTTTGGTGCCCATCATACGAGCGCGCGCGTGGATCACACCATAGGGTTAGTTGTATGTTGATAGGACTATGTATTGGAGTGCAAGAGTGATGAAGCTTCAACCTAGCATAGAAATTGATGCATACGGGATTGAAGGGGACCAATATATCTTAATGCTATGGTTGGGTTTTACCTTAATGAGCGTTAGTAGTTGCGGATGCTTGCTAATAGTTCCAATCATAAGTGCATAGAATTCCAAGTAAGGGATGACATGCTAGCGGTGGCCTCTCCCACATAAAACTTGCTATCGGTCTAGTAAAGTAGTCAATTGCTTAAGGGACAATTTCGCCACACCTACCATCACTTTTCCACACTCGCTATATTTACTTTAGTTGTATCTTTACCTTAGCAGCCCCTAGTTTATATTTACGCGTTCTTTACTTTCATGCAAGCCTATCCAAAAACACCTACAAAGTACTTCTAGTTTCATACTTGTTCTAGGTAAAGCGAACGTCAAGCGTGCGTAGAGTTGTATCGGTGGTCGATAGAACTTGAGGGAATATTTGTTCTACCTTTAGCTCCTCGTTGGGTTTGACACTCTTACTTATCGAAAACTGTTGCGATCCCCTATACTTGTGGGTTATTAGGGCCTTAGTGGAGAAGAGGAGGGGCGGCCAGGGCAGGCCGCGCGACCCCTCCCCCTCTAGTCCGAATTGGACAAGGAGGGGGGGGGCGCCCCCTTTCCTTCTTCTCCTCCTCCTCTTTCCCCCTTCTCCTAATCCAACAAGGAAGGGAGGGAGTCCTACTCCCGATGGGAGTAGGACTCCTCCTAGCGTGCCCCTCTCCTGGCTGGCCGCCTCTACCCCCCTTGCTCCTTTATATACGGGGGCATGGGGGCACCCCAAAGACACAACAATTGATCATTGATCTTTTAGCCGTGTGCGGTGCCACCCTCCACCATAGTCCACCTCGATAATACTGTAGCGGTGCTTAGGCGAAGCCCTGCGTCGGTAAAACATCATCATCGTCACCATGCCGTCGTGCTGACGAAACTCTCCCTCAACACTCTGCTGGATCGGAGTTCGAGGGACGTCATCGGGCTGAACGTGTGCTGAACTCGGAGGTGTCGTGCGTTCGGTAAATGATCGGTCGGATCGTGAAGACGTACGACTACATCAACCGCGTTGTGCTAACGCTTCCGCTTTCGGTCTACGAGGGTACGTGGACAACACTCTCCCCTCTCGTTGCTATGCATAACCATGATCTTGCGTGTGCGTAGGATTTTTTTTGAAATTACTATGTTCCCCAACAACAATAGCATGGAACAATTAAAAATTGTAGATACGTTGGAGACGTATCAACATCCCCAAGCTTAATTCCTGCTCGTCCTCGAGTAGGCAAATGATAAAAACAGAATTTTGATGTGGAATGCTGTTGCGGAACGTAGCAAAAATTCAAAATTTTCCTACGTCTCACCAAGATCTATCTAAGGAGAAACCAGCAACGAGGGGAAGGAGAGTGCATCTACATACCCTTGTAGATCGCTAAGCGGAAGCGTTCAAGAGAACGGGGTTGAAGGAGTCGTACTCGTCGTGATCCAAATCACCGGAGATCCTAGTGCCAAACGGACGGCACCTCCGCGTTCAACACACGTACAGCCCGGTGACGTCTCCCATGCCTTGATCCAGCAAGGAGAGAGGGAGAGGTTGGGGAAGACTCCATCCAGCAGCAGCACAACGGCGTGGTGGTGGTGGAGGAGCGTGGCAATCCTGCAGGGCTTCGCCAAGCACCACGGGAGAGGAGGAGAAAGAGAGGTAGGGCTGCGCCAACAGGAGAAGAACTTCGTGTGTTAGGCTGCCCCTTTGCCTCCACTATATATAGGGGGGGGGGCTGCGCCCCCACCTAGGGTTCCACCCCTAGGGGCGGCGGCCAGCCCTAGACCCCATCTAGGGGGCGGCCAAGGGGGGAGGAGTGCCTCCCAAGTCAAGTGGAGGCCCCCTTAGGGTTTCCCTCTCCCATGCGCATGGGCCTTGGGGGGCTGGTGCCCTGGCCCATTAAGGCTAGGGCACCCCTTACAGCCCAAGCTACTGTATTGGACGTGGTGGAACATTTTCCCACCTCCGGACCCCTCCTAATCCTCCGTAACCTTCTCGAAGCTTCCTGTACAATACCGAAAAACCCAAACTTTTCACGGAACCCGAACAACAACTTTCAATATATAAATCTTTACCTTGGACCGTTAGGAACTCCTCGTGACGTCTGGGATCTCATCCGAGACTCGAACAACATTCGGTAACCACATACAAACTTCCTTTATAACCCTAGCGCCATCGAACCTTAAGTGTGTAGACCCTACGGGTTCGGGAACCATCTGGAACATGGACCGAGGCGTTCTCCGGTCAATAACCAACAAGCGGGATCTGGATACCCATGTTGGCTCCCACATGTTCCACGATGATCTCATCGGATGAAGCACGATGTCAAGGACTCAATCGATCCCGTATACAATTCCCTTTGTCTAGCGGCATTGTACTTGCCCGAGATTCGCTCGTCGGTATGCCGATACCTTGTTCAATCTCGTTACCGGCAAGTCTCTTTACTCGTTCAGAACACATCATCCCGTGATCAACCCCTTGGTCACATTGTGCACATTATGATGATGTCCTACCGAGTGGGCCCAGAGATACCTCTCCGTCACACGGAGTGACAAATCCAGCCTCGATTCGTACCAACCCAATGTACACTTTCGGAGATACCTGTAGTGCACCTTTATAGCCACCCGATTACGTTGTGGCGTTTGGTACACCCAAAGCATTCCCTACGGTATCCGGGAGTTGCACAATCTCATGGTCTAAGGAAAAGATACTTGACATTAGAAAAGCTTTAGCATACGAACTACACGATCTTTGTGCTAGGCTTAGGATTGGGTCTTGTCCATCACATCATTCTGCTAATGATGTGATCCCGTTATCAACGACATCCAATGTCCATGGTCAGGAAACTTTAACCATCTATTGATCATTGAGCTAGTCAACTAGAGGCTTACTAGGGACATGGTGTTGTCTATGTACCCACACATGTATCTGAGTTTCCTATCAATACAATTGTAGCATGGATAATAAACGATTATCATGAACAAGGAAATATAATAATAACTAATTTATTATTGCCTCTAGGGCATATTTCCAACAGTCTCCCACTTGCACTAGAGTCAATAATCTAGTTCACATCACCATGTGATTAACACTCACAGTCACATCACCATGTGACCAACATCCAAAGAGTTTACTAGAATCAATAATCTAGTTCACATCACTATGTGATTAACACTCAATGAGTTCTGGGTTTGATCATGTTTATGCTTGTGAGAGAGGTTGTAGTCATCGGGTCTGCAAAAATCAGATCCCTATGTATTTTGTAAAACTTTATGTCATATCGTAGATGCTGCTACCACGTTCCAATTGGAGCTATTTCAAATTGTTGCTCCATTATACGTATCCGTTATCTCTACTCAGAGCTATCCGGATAGGTGTTAAGCTTGCATCGACGCAACTCTTTACGTCGAACTCTTTATCACCTCCATAACCGAGAAACATATCCTTATTCCTCTAAGGATAATTTTGACCGCTATCCGGTGATCCACTCCTTGATCACCTTTGTACCCTCTTGCCGGATATGTAGCAAGGCACACATCGGTGCGATACACAACATAGCATCTTTGTAGAGCCTACGTCTAAGGCATAGGGGACGACCTTCGTCCTTTCTCTCTTTTACTGCCGTGGTGGAGCTTTAACTCTTAACTTCATACCTTACAACTCGTGCAAGAACTCCTTCTTTGGTAGATCCATCTTGAACACCTTCAAGATTATGTCAAGGTATGTGCTCATTTGAAAGTATTATTAAACATTTTGATCTATCTTATAGATCTTGATGCTTATTGTTCAAGTAGCCTAATCCAGGTTTTCCATTGAAAAACACTTTTCAAACAACCCTATATGCTTTCGGAAATTCTACATCATTTCGATCAACAATATGTCAACAACATATACTCATCGGAAATTCTATAGTGCTCCCACTCACTTCTTTGGAAATACAAGTTTCTCATAAACTTTGTATAAACCCAAAATCTTTGATCATCTCATCAAAGCGCACATTCCAACTCCGAGATGCTTACTCCGGTCCTTAGAAGGATCGCTGGAGCCAAAGATACCTTTTAGCATCCTTAGGATCGACAAAAACTTTCTCGATTGTATCACATACAACCTTTCCTTACGAAGACTGGTAAGGAAACTCGTTTTGACATCCATCTGCCAGATTTCATAAATGCAGCTAATGCTAACATGATTCCGACGGACTTATGCATCGCTACGGATGAGAAAATCTCGTCGTAGTGAACTCCTAGAACTTGTGAAAAACTCTTCGCCACAAGTCGAGCTTCATAGACGGTGACATTACCGTCCACGTCCGTCTTCTTCTTAAAGATCCATTTATCTCAATGGCTTGCCGATCATCGGGCAAGTCCACCAAAGTCCATGCTTTGTTCTGATACATGGTTTCTATCTCGGATTTCCTGGCCTCAAGCCATTTGTCAGAATCCGGGCCCACCATCGCTTCTCCATAGTTCGTAGGTTCATTGTTGTCTAGCAACATGACCTCCAAGACAGGATTACCGTACCACTCTGAAGCAGTACGTGTCCTTGTCGTCCTACGAGGTTTGGCAGTGACTTGATCCGAAGCATTATGATCACTATCATCAGCTTCCACTTCAATTGGTGTAGGTGTCACATGAACAACTTCCTGTGCCCTGCTACACTCTGGTTGAAGTGATGGTTAATTAACCTCATCAAGTCTCCACCATCCTCCCACTCAATTCTTTCGAGAGAAACTTTTCCTCGAGAAAGGACCCGTTTCTAGAAACAATCACTTTTGCTTCCGGATCTGAGATAGGAGGTATACCCAACTGTTTTGGGTGTCCTATGAATATGTATTTATCCGTTTTGGGTTCGAGCTTATCACGATGAAACTTTTTCACATAAGCGTCGCAGCCCCAAACTTTTAAGAAACGACAACTTAGGTTTCTCCAAACCATAGTTCAAACACTGTCGTCTCAACGGAATTACGTGGTGCCCTATTAAAGTGAGTGCGGTTGTCTCTAATGCCTAACCCATGAATGATAGTGGTAATTCGATAAGAGACATCATGGTACGTACCATATCTAATAGGGTGCAACTATGATGTTCGGACACACCATCACACTATGGTGTTCCATGCGGTATTAATTGTGAAACAATTTCCACAATGTCTTAATAGCGTGCCAAAGCTCAGAACTCGAGATACTCATCTCTATGATCATATCATAGACATTTTATCCTCTTGTCACGATGATCTTTAACTTCACTCTGAAATTACTTGAACCATTCAATAATTCAGACTTGTGTTTCATCAAGTAAATATACTCAACATCTACTCAAATCATCTGTGAAGTAAGAACATAATGATATTCACTGCATGCCTCAGCACTCATTGGATTGCACACATCAAAATGTGTTACTTCCAACAAGCTGCTATCTTGTTCCATCTTCTTTGAAAAACGAGGCTTTTCATCATCTTGCCCATGTGGTATGATTTGCATATCTCAAGTGATTCAAAATCAAGTGAGTCCAAACGATCCATCTGAATGGAGTTTCTTCATGCGTATACACCAATAGACATGGTTCGCATGTCTCAAACTTTTCCTAAACGAGTGAGTCCAAAGATCCATCAACATGGAGCTTCTTCATGCGTTTTACACCAATATGACTTACATGGCAGTGCCACAAGTACGTGGTACTATCATTACTATCTTATATCTTTTGGCATGAAAATGTGTATCACTACGATCGAGATTCAATAAACCATTCCTTTTAGGTGCAAGACCATTGAAGGTATTATTCAAATAAATGTAGGTAACCATTATTCTCCTTAAATGAATAACCGTATTGCAATAGACATAATCCAATCATGTCTATGCTCAACGCATAAACTCCAAATAACAATTATTGAGGTTTCACACCAATCTCGATGGTAGATGGAGCGTGCGATGCTTGATCACATCAACCTTGTAAACACTTCGAACACATATCGTTAGCTCAACTTGAGCTAGTCTCCTTTTATTCCGTAGCTTTTATTTCGAGTTACTAACACTTAGCAACCGAACCGGTATCTAATACCCTCGTGCTACTAGGAGTACTAGTAAAGTACACATTAACATAATGTATATCCAATATACTTGTATCGACCTTGCCAGCCTTCTCATCTACCAAGTATCTAGGGTGATTCTGCTCTTAGTGGATGTTCCCCTTATTACAGAAGCACTTAGTCTCGGGTTTGGGTTCAACCTTGGGTTTCTTCACTTAGAGCAAATGATTTGCCGTTTCATGAAGTATCCCTTCTTGACCTTGCCCTTCTTGAAACTAGTGGTTTCACCAACCATCAACAATTGATGATCCTTCTTGATTTCTACTTTCGCGGTGTCAAACATCGCGAATATCTCAAGGATCATCATATGAGACGGACTAGTCATCATCGGTGAACATCTTCATGTTGATCGTATCCTCCATACGACTCATGCTCGACCTTTCGGTCTCTTGTGTTCCGAGGCCATGTCTGTACATGCTAGGCTCGTCAAGTTAACCTAAGTGTTTACGTGTGTAAATCTGGCTTACACCCGTTGTATGTGAACGTAAGAATCTACCACCCCGATCATCACGTGGTGCTTGAAGCGACGAACTTTTGCAATGGTGCACGATTAGGGGAACACTTTCTTGAAATTTTAATGAGGGATCATCTTATTTACTACCGTCGTTCTAAGCAAATAAGATGCATAAACATGATAAACATCACATGTAATCAAATAGTGACATGATATGGCCAATATCATTTTGCTCCTTTTGATCTCCATCTTCGGGGCTCCATGATCATCATCGTCACCGGCATGACACCATGATCTCCATCATCATGATCTCCATCATCGTGTCTCCATGAAGTTGTCTCGCCAACTTCTTACTTCTGCTACTATGGCTACCGGTTAGCAATAAAGTAAAGTAATTACATGGCGTTTGTACAATGACACGCAGGTCATACAATAAATTAAGACAACTCCTATGGCTCCTGCCGGTTGTCATACTCATCGACATGCAAGTCATGATTCCTACTACAAGAACATGATCAATCTCATACATCACATATCACTCATCACATTCTTCTTGGCCATATCACATCACATAGCATACCCTGCAAAAACAAGTTAGACGTCCTCTAATTGTTGTTTGCATGTTTTACGTGGCTGCTATGGGTTCCTAGCAAGAACGTTTCTTACCTACGCAAAACCACAACGTGATATGCCAATTGCTATTTACCCTTCATAAGGACCCTTTTCATCGAATCCGTTCCGACTAAAGTGGGAGAGATCGGCACCCGCTAGCCACCTTATGCACCAAGTGCATGTCGATCAGTGGAACTCCGCCTCACGTAAGTGTACGTGTAAGGTCGGTCCGCCGCTTCATCCCACAATACCGTCGAAATAAGATTGGACTAGTAACAGTAAGCATATTGAACAAAATCAACGCCCACAACTACTTTGTGTTCTACTCGTGCAAAGAATCTACGCAATAGACCTAGCTCATGATGCCACTGTTGGGGAACGTAGCAAAAATTCAAAATTTTCCTACGTGTCACCAAGATCTATCTAAGGAGAAACCAGCAACGAGGGGAAGGAGAGTGCATCTATAGACCCTTGTAGATCGCTAAGCGGAAGCGTTCAAGAGAACGGGGTTGAAGGAGTCGTACTCGTCGTGATCCAAATCACCGGAGATCCTAGAGCCTAACGGACGGCACCTCCGCGTTCAACACACGTACAGCCCGATGACGTCTCCCATGCCTTGATCCAGCAAGGAGAGAGGGAGAGGTTGGGGAAGACTCCATCCAGCAGCAGCACAACAACGTGGTAGTGGTGGAGGAGCGTGGCAATCCTGCAGGGCTTCGCCAAGCACCACGGGAGAGGAGGAGAAAGAGAGGTAGGGCTGCGCCAACAAGAGAAGAACTTTGTGTGTTGGGCTGCCCCTTTGCCTCCACTATATATAGGGGGAGAGGGGGGGTTGCGCCCCCGCCTAGGGTTCCACCCCTAGGGGCGGCGGCCAGCCCTAGACCCCATCTAGGGGGCTGCCAAGGGGGGAGGAGTGCCTCCCAAGTCAAGTGGAGGCCCTCCCCCTTAGGGTTTCCCTCTCCCATGCGCATGGGCCTTGGGGGGGCTGGTGCCCCTGGCCCATTAAGGCTAGGGCGCCCCCTTACAGCCCATGCTGCTGTATTGGACGTGGTGGAACATTTTCCGGACCTCCGGACCCCTCCGGAATCCTCCTGAACCTTCTGGAAGCTTCCCGGTACAATACCGAAAAACCCGAACTTCTCTCGGAACCCGAACAACAACTTTCCATATATAAATATTTACCTCCGGACCATTCCATAACTCCTCATGACGTCCGGGATCTCATCTGGGACTCCGAACAACATTCGGTAACCACATACAAACTTCCTTTATAACCCTAGCGTCATCGAACCTTAAGTGTGTAGAACCTACGGGTTCGGGAACCATCTTGCGCATACATGACCGAGACGTTCTCCGGTCAATAACCAACAGCGGGATCTGGATACCCATGTTGGCTCCCACATTTTCCACGATGATCTCATCGAATGAACCATGATGTCAAGGACTCAATCGATCCCGTATACAATTCCCTTTGTCTAGCGGTATTGTACTTGCCCGAGATTCGATCGTCGGTATCCCGATACCTTGTTCAATCTAAATTCTGCGGCAAGTCTCTTTACTCGTTCGTAACACATCATCCCGTGATCAACCCCTTGGTCACATTGTGCACAATATGATGATGTCCTACCGAGTGGGCCCAGAGATACCTCTCCGTCACACGGAGTTACAAATCCCAGTCTCTATTCGTGCCAACCCAACAGACACTTTCTGAGATACCTGTAGTGCACCTTTATAGCCACCCGATTCGTTGTGACGTTTGGTACACCCAAAGCATTCCTACGGTATCCGGAGTTGCACAATCTCATGGTCTAAGGAAAAGATACTTGACATTAGAAAAGCTTTAGCATACTGAACTACACGATCTTTGTGCTAGGCTTAGGATTGGGTCTTGTCCATCACATCATTCTACTAATGATGTGATCCCGTTATCAACGACATCCAATGTCCATGGTCAGGAAACTGTAACCATCTATTGATCAACGAGCTAGTGACATGGTATTGTCTATGTACCCACACATGTATCTGAGTTTCCTATCAATACAATTATAGCATGGATAATAAACGATTATCATGAACAAGGAAATATAATAATAACTAATTTATTATTGCCTCTAGGGCATATTTCCAACAAATGCTACCTAACATATTTATTAATGTAATCTTCTTTATTGTGGCAAGAATATTCAGATCCATAAGATTCAAAACAAAAGTTTAATATTGACATGAAAACAATAATACTTCAAGCATACTAACTAAGCAATCATGTCTTCTCAAAATAACATGGCCAAAGCAAGCTATCCCTACAAAATCATATAGTCTGGCTATGCTCTATCTTCATCACACAAAATATTTAAATCATGCACAACCCTGATGACAAGCCAAGCAATTGTTTCATACTTTTGATGTTCTCGAACTTTTTCAAACTTCACGCAATACATGAGCGTGAGCCATGGACATAGCACTATAGGTGGGATAGAGTGGTGGTTGTGGATGTAACATCCCAAATTTTCAATTTGGAATGTTATACATTAGGTCATCATGCATATCATATTTTCTCGCATTTTCCCGATCCTAGAAAATTTCACGCAACTCAAGGACCCTCGGAGAGAGTTGGAAGTTTCATTATTTTCATATTTGAGATTTCTCAAATTTTGGAAATAGGATCATTGGATTTATTTAATTATCTTCATAAAGTTTTTCCTATGAAAATCTCAAGAGAGGGAATAATATGACTCTCCCAATATTTAGGAAAAATGAAGATATTATAAATGAATCAAATTTGGTTTTGGAAGATTTATTTTGCTTAGGCAAAAATGAGCATTTAAAATTTTTATGCATGTTGCAGTTTTTAAAAGTTCATTTTGTTCGGCTCATTTTTAGGAGTCGGGGAAAATTTGTTTTATTTAATTTGGAGTTCATTTGGTATTTTTTTATATTTCGTTTTGTTTTAATTTAAAAAAAACGCTTCTGGGCAGGCCCAAGCCCGGCCAACCAGCCCGGCCCAGCGCCCCACCTCCTCCTCTCCCTCGCGCCCTGGCAAGCGTCCGCCGCCGCCCGCCCGCCCGCCGAGTCCGGCTCGCCCGGGACCGTCGCCCCCTCCCCAAGCAACCGGACGCCCTCCTATTTAACCGCCACCGCCACCCTCTCTCCTCACCCCGTCGCCGCCCCATAAGCCGAGCCCGCCGTCGACCCGCCTTGCCGCCGCCCGAACACGCCGTCGCCCGAGCCCTCGCCGACCCGCCACCCCGCCCGACCAGCAGGAGACCAGCCGAGCCAGCCGATCGCCGGAGGTAGCCCCTCGCGCCGATCCGATCCGATCCAAACCGATCCGGTTTTTAAAAAAAAAAGATGTTCGGTTTTTTTTCAAAAACCTAGATTGGTTTTATTTTTTTTCGGTTTTCTTATTTAGCGAACGTTCACTGACCCATTCGTTTCAATGAACGTGTTCGTTGGATTAGTTCTGTTAACGAACGTCCGTTATTTAATCCGTTAAATGCGTTTTCTTTTAAATCCGATTTAATCCGTTAATTTTCGATTCGATTTACGATCCGATTTTCAAATCTGTTTTATTTCTTGCTTGTTTATCGAATCAGGTGATTCAAGCGCTGGAGTTTCAGAATGAAACCGTTCCGACTACCCTACTTTCACAGAGTTTTGCTACTGTGAAATTTTGACCTATTTTCAGATTTGTTAAACCGAGTCGTTCTCTCTCGAGTTCCGACTTTCGATGCTTTATTTGATTCGATTCTTTTGCAACTGTGGTTCTTAAGTTGAACTATCTGGTTAGATCTTTTATTCGAGATTTCCTGTGCATTAGATGAGTACTTATTGTATGCTTGTTGTTTGTCTGCGTTAGATCACCGGAGTGCCGCTTGTTACTTGAATCTCTAGGACTTGCGGATCATCAGCAAGGCAAGTAACACTTTGATCATACTTTTTCTACTACCCAGTTTTATTGCATTAGATCAAACCCTCAAACACTTGCATGTTTAGGATCTAATTAAATTGTGGGATGGGAAGTAGATTGAGGTAGTACCTATTACCTGTTTTACTTATGAAACCTTGGGAGTTACTTCTACGTTTGCTTATTATGCCATGCTATGCTAGTAGACGTGGATTGGGTGAGTGAATATCCATGACAGATGTGAGATTGTTAATTAATGGTTTATCTAAGGTGGCAACCTAAACACACATCTGGGTGGATTGAGGCACCTGGTTTCTATCGAGGACTTGCTGTATTTCTTCGGACCGCCACCCGGGCTCTAAGGGATCATAAGATTATTCAAACTAGAGACTTCCGTGCAGCCACAAGCCAATTATGGGCTCTGGCGTAGTTGACTAAGTTGTGCGAACTCTTACGGGTAGGCTAGCTGATGTAGGGGATTTAGGTTGGTACGGTCTACCCACATGTAAGGTGCTAAGCGCTTACGAAAGACTATGTCTCGGTCATCCGTCTCTCAAACACCATGTAGTGCGAGAACCAAGCGGAGGCGATCGAGTCTTGTGGGGAAAAGTGCTAAACCTCTGCAGAGTGTATAAACTAATCATGATTAGCCGTGTCCCCGGTTATGGACGAATCTTGAGTATCTAGTACTTGAATATCATGTGAATCTCAACATGTTACTTCTAATAATAAAGTTATTGGGTTTTAATGAGTACTTTTTAATTGGGATTGAGGATCTTTGTCAACCATTCTCAATGTTTAACAACCACCATGATAGTTAAATAAAATTATTCCTTTGATGTAGGGAAAAATCAGCTTTATGCAAAAATGTAAATCAGTAGAGCCTTACCACCAGCCAAATATGCATGTAGTATAGGCTTATTGCTTCATTGCTCTCTATGTGTTACATTGCCAAGATATTCCATGTCTTGACCCGTTTTGGGCTGCAACTTTTCATGTTGCGAGACTTTTTCGCAACGACAGTAAGGTGTTAGGTCGTGGTTCTATACTCGGTGATGCTTTGGAGTTGATGGACTCACTCGTTTTCCAAGCCTTCCATTGTTATTATTAGATGGCCTTAAGCCATATTATTGTGTTAAGTTCCCTTGTGGACAACGATGTAATAAGTGTGTGATTGCTACTCTGTTATAAATCCTTGAAATCTTTGTGTTGTGTCGGCATTCTTGATCCGAGGATGACATTGAGCACGTAGCGCTAGATCCATTCGATCCGAGTCGACCTGAGAATGGTATCGAGCACCGCTGACTGTAGGACACGACCACTAAGATAAAGCCATAGATCACTATTCTCTTCTCATTTTCTAACTCCTCATCTTTTCTACTCTCTTTAGGATGAAGGACGCGAAGATCAAGTACACCCAACCGGATGAAGGCACACCTTTTGGATTTCACTTGAAGGAAGTTACCAAATACACGAATATTGGACTACCAAGCTTCACGGGACTTTCAACGCCACTCTTGCTGAAGAGGAGCTGGAAGATTCACGCTCACGTTCGGGAAGGACATTCGCCCCAATCACCGAGCCAATAGATAGTGTTTTCGGTGCACCAACTTGGAGTGCAGGAAAGAGCATGGCAGCTCACATCACCATGGGACGCATTGGAGAAGTTTATCAAGAAGACCTTACGGACACTATCTACCAGATTTGCGGACGCCGAGATGACAAATGGGACGTCGTCAGCACCAAGAAGGATAGATCCATTGCAGCGTTCATCCAGGAGTTAAACCCGGCACATTCGACGTCGGAGAACCGGATGTGCAATGATATGTTGGAGTTGCGAGAATGCAAAGGGAAGGATCATCGAACTTGAAGAAGAACTAAAGACAACTCGCAAGGACTATATGGGCGAGATCGTAGCTCTAGCAAGACACAATAACGATCTTAAATGCGAGATTGAAGAAGCGAAGAAGAAGTTGGCGCTCGGGAATGAAGACCGGTATGTCAATCACCCAAGCGACTACATCAACATCGACGACACCGATTCGGATCCAAGTGAACCCGACTTTGAAGACGAAGCGAGGCGAGACATTATGGAGTCTTCCACCGGTTCAAATTAGTAGAAGTCCCCCACATATTAGTAGTATTCCTCCATGTAAATCCTTATAGTACACGCACTTTTGCGATAGTTAGATCGTTGTAAGCCTTTGTTTGATTGAATGAAGTGATTTTGTGTGTATTTGCTCATGTGCATTTGGGTAGTGATTCCCCTTAGACCTCATTCTATTCTAATTTCTCATCTTTTCTAAACCCATCAGATGCCTCCGAGACGCGACCCGGGATTCGTTTTCCCGCCAGAGATCACCCAACTGATCCAGCAGCAGAATACCCTGATTCAAACATTGGTGCAGTAACCGAGGCAACAACAACAACAACAACCCACCGCCACCACCACTGCGGATCATCGACTCGTTTCCTTAGACTGAACCCGCGGTGTATTCCCGATAACACCGAGCCACTTGTAGCGAGATGGTAGCTCGCAAGATAGGAAGGGAGTGACCCGCTGCAGGATGCACAGATGGTGAAAGAGTGAAGTTTGCAGCACATCGACTTGAAGGACCCGCGGCATGGTGGGAGAATTTCACAACCACTTACCACATGAGACACTCTCACATGGGATCAATTTCAGCAAGCTTTCCGCATGCCCATGTTTCAGCAGGAGCTATGGCCATGAAGAAGCGTGAGTTTAGCAACTTACGCCAGGAGGAAGGACTGTTGGCGATGCGTGGATGACTTTAGCAAATTAGCACGTTATGCCCCGGATGACGTTACTCTTGATGCAACTAAACAGAGAAGTTTCTAGAAGGACTGAATGATGAGTTGACATGCCGTTGATGGTAGCCGGTTTCAATAACTACCAGGAGTTAGTAGACCGAGCCCTCATGATTGAAGGAAAGCGGCTGACAAATTGAGAACTGCATAGCGGAAGTATGGGCAAGGGAAGTATAACTCTGGAGCTCGGCGAAACCTCGTTATACCCCTAAGTCAGAATTCAATTTCAGCATACCCATGGAGGAGGTAATTCGCATAACCATAACACCAAGAATGGGAGCAGGGAATGGAGGAAGCAACGGACATAATCGCACCAACCCGTCAACACCATCCAAAGTAGACCTGAGTCATATTACTTGCTTTAAGTGCCGCAAGATCGGGCATTATGCCAATGGTATCGAAGGCCGAATGGAAATGGCAATGGAAGCTCTGGAAAGAAGCCCAACCCTTTCACCGGGGACGGTGAACCACATTGAAGTGGAGGAGGTTGAAGATCGACTGATCACGATGTCGGTAAGTTTTTGGTTAAGTCATTTCTGCGGTTGTTCTTTTCGATCTTTGGTGCATCGCATTCATACATATCAAGGGATTTGTGGATAAGTACAAGTTACCAACCCAAGCCCTTAGGTCACCCATGCTAGTAACCTCACCCGGGCATTACATGGCTAGTAAATGGTGTGATCGATTGCCATTAAGGATTGGACACTATGTTTTCCCCTCGGACGTAATAGTTACGGAATCCCAAGGATTGGATGTGATATTAGGAATGGATTGGTTATCAAAGTATGGAGGAAACATTGATTGCTCCACTAGATCAATTTTGCTCACCACACGGAAGGAAGAAGGATTAAGTATGTATCACGGCACGAGCCGAGGAGAGCACAAGTTAATTGCTTATCGAGTGGTACAGAAGAAGTACCGGTGGTGAAGGATTATCCTGATGTATTTAGGAAGAGTTGCCGGGAATGCCACCGGATAGAGACATTGAGTTTTTGATCGGTATTTGCCGAGAGCAGCCCGATATCGAAGCGGCAAGTATAGGATGCCAAAGACAGGATTTGGCGGAAATCAAGAAGCAGATTAAGGAACTTTTGGATAAAGGTTTTATACGCCCAAGTTCTTCACCTTGGGGATCACCCGTTTTGCTAGTGGAGAAGAAGGATGGATCGTTAAGAATGGTTGTTGATTATCGTGGACTGAATGAAGTAACAATCAAGAACAAGTACCCACTACCTATGATAAATGATCTGTTTGATCGCTTGCAAGGAGCCAAGGTGTTTTCCAAGATCGACTTGCGATCGTGGTACCATCGATTGAAGATTCGGGAGCGAGGACATACCCAAGACAGCATTTACCACGAGATATGGACTATACGAGTATACCGTTATGTCATTTGGATCGACTAACGCACCAGCCTATTTCATGAACACGATGAACAAAGTGTTTATGGAGTTTTGGATAAGTTAAATCGTGGTGTTCATTGATGACATTTTGATTTTCTCGAAGAATGAAGAGGAACACAAGGAACATTGCGATTGGTTTTGGAGAAACCGAGGGAACACCGGTTGTATGCCAAGTTCGGCAAATGTGAGTTTTGGTTAAAGGAAGTTGGATTTCTCGGACATGTTATATCCGGAGAAGGGATAGCAGTTGACCCCACAAAAGTTGAGACCGTAACCAAATGGGAAGCACCAACAACAGTTGGAGAGATTCGGAGTTTCCTTGGACTCGCAGGATACTACCGAAGGTTCATTGAGAATTTCTCAAGGATTGCCAAGCCTATGGCAATTGTTGAAGAAGGAAAACAAATTCATATGGACCGAGGCTGTGAGGCAAGTTTTCGTGAGTTGAAGAAAAGATTGGTTACCTCACCCAGGTTTGATATTGCGGATCGGACTAAGGATTATGAGGTGTATTGCGGCGCTTCACGCCGAGGACTTGGAGCGATGCTTATGCGGGGAAGGAAGAGTTGTTTCAGTATGCTTAGCGACAACTTAAGCCCCATGAGTTGAATTATGCCACTCATGATTTGGAGTTAGCCGTTGTGCATGCCCTAAAGACATGGAGACATTTTCTCATTGGAAATCATTGTGAAGTATATACGGATCACAAGAGTTTGAAGTACATTTTCACACCGAAGGAATTGAACCTCAGACAAAGGAGATGGTTAGAGCTTATCAAGGATTATGACATGAGATTGCAGTATCACCACAGGAAGGCTAATGTAAATGGCGAGACACATTGAGCCGTAAGAGCCACGTCAATACCCTAATGATGGGAGGAATACCCAATGAGTTAGCCGAGGATCTTGAGAGCTATGTTTGGAAATAGTTCCGAGAGGCTATGTAGCGACATTGGAGATTGATCAACACTAATGGACAAAATCAGAGAAGCCCAAAAGGCAGATAAGGAAGTTGCCTCTATACAGGAGAAAATGAGCAAAGGAAAGGCTAAAGGATTTCGTGAGGACGAGCACGATACCCTATGGTTTGAAGACCGTGTTTATGTGCCCAATGACCCAGATCGGGGAAGTTGATTTTACAAGAAGCCCATGATTCACCCTATTCGATTCACCGAAATACCAAGATGTACTTGGATTTGAAGAATACTTTACGGTGGACCGGAATGAAGAAGGATATTGCGAGTACGTAGCAGGTTGCGATGTATGTCGAGAAAGTAAAGGCGAGAACATCGTAAGCTTGAGTTGTTACAACCATTGCCGATACCCGAATGGAAGTGGGATAAACTAGGCATGGATTTTATCACGGGATTGCCAAAGACTCGTTCGAGGATATGACTCGATTTGGGTTATAGTCGACCGTTTAACAAAGGTAGCTCATTTTATTCCGGTCAAGACTACCTATAGCGATGCTAAGTTGGCAAAGATATACATGACCAGAATTGTGTGCTTACGGAGTTCCGAGGAGCATCGTATCGAGATAGAGGAACCCAGTTTACCTCGAAATTTTGGAACCGGTTACACGAAACATTGGGAACTCGATTGGAATTGATGTTTTTCCACCCACAGACCGATGGATGCATCGAGAGAGTCAACCAGATTTTGGAAGATATCTTTGAGAGCTTGTGCACTAGATTATGGATCTAGCTGGGATGAAAATTTGCCGTATGCAGAATTTTCCTACAACAACGATTACCAAACCAGCTTGAAGATGGCACCTTCGAGGCTTTGTATGGAAGAAGGTGCAGGACACCATTGTTATGGGGAATGGCGGAGATCGTCGATTGTTTGGACCAGATTTGATTAAGGAGTCCGAGCAGAAAGTTAAGTTGATTCGAGACAGGCTCAAGGTAGCCCAGTCCGAGACAAAAGAGCTATGTCGATTCAAAGCGCCAGCGATTGAGCATGAAGTTGGAGAGCGAGTATATCTCAGAGTATCCCCGCTTCGAGGAGTTAAGCGTTTTGGAGTTAAAGGAAAGTTAGCACCACGTTTCGTTGGACCATATAAGATTTTGCAACGCATGGGAGAAGTTGCGTATAAGTTGGAATTACCAGAAGGACTGTCGGGGAGTTCATGATGTATTCCATGTTTCTCGATTGAAGAAATGTCACCCGAGATAGCGGAGGTACCAGATTAAGAGATCTTTGTACCATTGGAAGCAATTCAGTTGAAGGATGACTTGACATACGAGGAGAAACCGGTTAAGATTCTCGATTATGCCAGTGAGTTACCCTTGACAAGGTTATCAAGTTTTGCAAAGTTCGGTGGAGCCACCACACCGAGGATGAAGCCACCAGGAAAGAGAGGAAGTTTTGCTCAAGGACCACCCTCACCTACTTTCTAGCCAACCCGAATCTCGAGGGCGAGATTCATCTTAAGGGGGTAGGTTTGTAACATCCCAAATTTTCAATTTGGAATGTTATACATTAGGTCATCATGCATATCATATTTTCTCGCATTTTCCCGATCCTAGAAAATTTCACGCAACTCAAGGACCCTCGGAGAGTTGGAAGTTTCATTATTTTCATATTTGAGATTTCTCAAATTTTGTAAATAGGATCATTGGATTTATTTAATTATCTTCATAAAGTTTTTCCTATGAAAATCTCAAGAGAGGGAATAATATGACTCTCCCAATATTTAGGAAAAATGAAGATATTATAAATGAATCAAATTTGGTTTTGGAAGATTTATTTTGCTTAGGCAAAAATGAGCATTTAAAATTTTTATGCATGTTGCAGTTTTTAAAAGTTCATTTTGTTCGACTCATTTTTAGGAGTCGGGGAAAATTTGTTTTATTTAATTTGGAGTTCATTTGGTATTTTTTTTATTTCGTTTTGTTTTAATTTTAAAAAAGCACGCCTTCGGGCCAAGGCCAGGCCCAACCAGCCCCACCAGCGCCCCCAGCCCACCTCCCTCCTCTCCCTCGCTTGGCGCCCACATCGCCACGCCGCTCACGCCCGAGTCCGGCTCCGCCGGGACCTCGCCCCTCCCCAAGCAACCGGACGCCCCCTCCTATTTAACCGCCGCCACCCCTCTCTCCTCACCCGTCGCCGCCGCCCGCAAGCCGAGCCGCCGCCGTCGACCCACGCCGTCAGCGTCGCCGAGCACGCCGTCGCCCGAGCCCCTCATGACCGCCGCCACCCGCCGACCCGCCCGACCCAGGAGACCCGCCAGCCGGCGATCACGGAGGTAGCCTCGCGCCGATCCGATCCGATCCAAACCGAACCGGTTTTTTTAAAAAAGATGTTCGGTTTTTCAAAACCTAGATTGGTCTTATTTTTTTCGGTTTTCTTATTTAGCGAACGTTCATCCCGTTCGTTTCAATGAACGTGTTCGTTGGATTAGTTACATTAACGAGCGTCCGTTATTTAATCCGTTAAATGCGTTTTCTTTTAAATCAGATTTAATCCGTTAATTTTGATTCGATTTACGATCCGATTTTCAAATCTGTTTTATTTCTTGCTTGTTTATCTAATCGGTGATTCAAGCGCACCGAGTTTAGAATGTGAAACCGCCGTTCGACTACCCTACTTTCACAGAGTTTTGCTACTGTGAAATTTTGACCTATTTTCAGATTTGTTAAACCGAGTCGTTCTCTCTCGAGTTCCGACTTTCGATGTTTTATTTGATTCGATTCTTTTGCAACTGTGGTTCTTAAGTTGAACTATCTGGTTAGATCTTTTATTCGAGATTTCTGTGCATTAGATGAGTACTTATTGTATGCTTGTTGTTTGTCTGCGTTAGATCACCCGAGTGCGCCGCTTGTTACTTGAATCTCTAGGACTTGCGGATCATCGGCAAGGCAAGTAACACTGATCATACTTTTTCTACTACCCGGTTTTATTGCATTAGATCAAACCCTCAAACACTTGCATGTTTAGGATCTAATTAAATTGTGGGATGGGAAGTAGATTGAGGTAGTACCTATTACTGCTTTTACTTATGAAACCTTGGGAGTTACTTCTCGTTTGCTTATTATGCCATGCTATGCTAGTAGACGTGGATTGGGTGAGTGAATATCCATGATGTATGTGAGATTGTTAATTAATGGTTTATCTAAGGTGGCAACCTAAACACACATCTGGGTGGATTGAGGCACTGGTTTCTATCGAGACTTGCCTGTATTTCTTCGGACCGCCACCCAGGTTCTAAGGGATCATAAGATTATTCAAACTAGAAACTTCCGTGTGCAGCCACAAGCCAATTATGGGCTCTGGCGTAGTTGACTAAGTTGTGAGAACTCTTACGGGTAGGCTAGCTGATGTAGGGGATTTAGGTTGGTACGGTCTACCCACATGTAAGGTGCTAGCGCTTCTGAAAGACTATGTCTCGGTCATCCGTCTCTCAAACACCATGTAGTCACGAGAACCAAGCGGAGGCGATCGAGTCTTGTTGGGAAAAGTGCGCAAACCTCTGCAGAGTGTATAAACTAATCATGATTAGCCGTGTCCCGGTTATGGACGAATCTTGAGTATCTAGTACTTGAATATCATGTGAATCTCCACATGTTACTTCTAATAATAAAGTTATTGGGTTTTAATGAGTACTTTTTAATTGGGATTGAGGATGTCACAACCATTCTCAATGTTTAACAACCACCATGATAGTTAAATAAAATTATTCCTTTGATGTAGGGAAAAATCAGCTTTATGCAAAAATGTAACCGTAGAGCCTTACCACCAGCCAAATATGCATGTAGTATAGGCTTATTGCTTCATTGCTCTCTATGTGTTACATTGCCAGCATATTCCATGTGCTGACCCGTTTTCGGGCTGCAACTTTTCATGTTGCAGACTTTTCAGACGACGAGTAAGGTGTTAGGTCGTGGTTCTATACTCAGTGATGCCGTTGGAGTTGATGGACTCACTCGTTTTCCAAGCCTTCCGCTGTTATTATTAGATGGCCTTAAGCCATATTATTGTATTAAGTTCCCTTGTGGACAACGGCGTAATAAGTGTGTGATTGCTACTCGTTATAAATCCTTCAAGTAATCTTGTGTTGTGTCAAGACATTCTTGATCCGAGGATGACATCGAGCACGCAGGCGCTAGATCCATTCGGGTCCGGTCACGATAAAGGAGAAGACAAACGGAGAAGACAGTCTCACATCAACTAGGCGTATCAACGGGCTATGGAGATGCCCATCAATAGATATCAATGTGAGTGAGTAGGGATTGCCATGCAACGGATGCACTAGAGCTATAAGTGTATGAAAGCTCAACAAAATAAACTAAGTGGGTGTGCATCCAACTCGCTTGCTCACGAAGACCTAGGGCATTTTGGGGAAGCCCATCATTGGAATATACAAGCCAAGTTCTATAATGAAAAAATCCCACTAGTATATGAAAGTGACAACATAGGAGACTCTCTATCATGAAGATTATGGTGCTACTTTGAAGCACAAGTGTGGTAAAAGGATAGTAGCATTGTCCCTTCTCTCTTTTTCTCTCATTTTTTTTATTTTTTATTTGGCCTTTTCTCTTTTTTTTATGCCCCCCTTTTTTTAGTCTGGAGTCTCATCCCGACTTGTGGGTGAATCATAGTCTCCATCATCCTTTCCTCACTGGGACAATGCTCTAATAATGATGATCATCACACTTTTATTTACTTACAACTCAAGAATTACAACTCAATACTTAGAACAATATATGACTCTATATGAATGCCTCCGGCAGTGTACCGGGATATGCAATGACTCATGAATGACATGCATGAAAGAATTATGAACGGTGGCTTTGCCACAAATATGATGTCAACTACATGATCATGCAAAGCAATATGACAATGATGAAGCGTACCATAATAAACGGAACGGTGGAAAGTTGCATGGCAATATATCTCGAAATGGCTATGGACATGCCATAATAGGTAGGTATGGTGGCTGTTTTCAGGAAGGTATATGGTGGGTGTATGATACCGGCGAAAGGTGCGTGGTATTAGAGAGGCTATGTAGCAACCCGACCTCAGACGGTCAAGCCTCTGTATCTCATGCCATCCACGGATCAAGATCTTTGGCACACAAAGACATCAATGTATATATCAAAGTGCAATCACATGTATAATTAACGTAAAACCGATATATACCTCATAATACTTAGCGGAAACAATCAAGCGGATGTGGAGTCCCATCAACGCCATCGGCGAGGTTGAGTGTAGACCGTAACCACTGTATCGTAACTCTTACTCGTCGAGGAAATATACGCAACATGATACGTTGCAGCCCGTGTAGGTCGATTACATTGAATGTACCGCAAGATCACAATAAGAGAAAACAGATGATAAACTATACTATATGCGGTATGGCTTTGTGGCTCAGATCTCGAGTTTTGTTTTGCGTAAAAGCTGGTTTTATTTTCCCTACATCAAAGGAATAAATGAAGTCTGTACTATAGAGTTTTCTATCATGACATGGTTCCGCCAACCGATGTCTCATAGCCCAAATTCATCATAAGTTGCCCACAATTAAGTTATCGATCCGGTGTTGAGAGTTCTGAGATAGATCCAAGTCCGGATGCTCAATTTGTCCGTAATCGGGACACGGCTAATCGATTAGGTTTTAACCCTCTGTAGAGGTTTGTACACTTTACCCGCAAGATTCGATCCCTCTCTTTACGTTCTCGCACTTGATTGTGTTTGAGAACAAGATGACCAAACATGGTCTTAGAAGAGTTCCTCCGACCACCGTCCGGTGCTCATCCAATCCTACCGTAGTTCTACATCTGCTAGCACCGTCCTAGCCAGATTCACAACTAAGGTCAACCAAGCCAGAGCCCATAGTGACTTGCGGTTGCACAGGTAAGCTTCCGGGCATGAAGTATTCTTTCGTCTATTTGAGTCTGGGTGAAGCTTTCCGCAAGATGTCATGGCGCTTCTCCAGGGTGCCCGTCAACCATCCTTCACCCAGTAGTGTGTATTGAATTCTTGTCTCGAGTCTTGAAGTCTTGAGGCCTTGAAGATGCAGTCCTTGCAGATTCCATCATGGAGTTGTCGTCATTGACGTAGATTCTCCATTCTCACACCACTCCCGAGCACTCATACCAACCCCGTCTACTATAGCGTAGCATTAAAATAAATAACGTCCGGGCTTGGTAACAGGGTGATGGGTTCCTACCTCATGCATACTACTCAACTACAAGGATTCAATATCACTCTGGAGGGATTGTTGCGAAGATGACACTAGATGCAATAAAACACATAGGTATGAAAAACATGGTCAAAGTGAACTTGCACGGTAAGTTGATGAAGATGATTTGCACTCAAACTCTTGATAGCTCTACTCGTCACACTCCGGTCAATCTACCGTAAGCAATCAATAGTAACCACACATAAGTAATCACTCAAAAGATCGGAAAGAACGAAGAAACAATTCAGAAAACATCAAAACCAAGCAAATAACTCTTGAAGCATAAAACAATTTCTAACAGTACCAAAATTATGTGAATTTGGCCTTATCAGAAAGTTTAGGTCAAGAGCTTCGCTTTGCAAAAAGAATCAACTCAAGCGAGTTACTTGAACTCAAGTTATTAACAAAAGAAGTTTGAATATGGATCTGAACAAATTTCGAAATTTGAAAATTTTGAAAAGTTGACGTGATAGGTTAACTGGATAGGTGAAAACAAGATGAAACTATAGGCACTGGTTTTATCTAATTTGGATGAATGAGTAAAAAGTTATGGCTATTTGAAAAATCAGGGCCAAGCTGTTTTTCGGAAGAAAAATAAGCTATGGAATATATACAATGAATTATACCTGTATAAGTTAGAGAAAAGAAAACTTCGGAGAGGGAAGAATTCGTGCCGGAGAGGAGAAGAATATTTTTCTTTAAGAAATCTAGTCAAACCAAAAATATTGATTTAACCCGAATCGGTTGATTTTTGGAGGCTCTATGGGTCTATATTTATAGGTGGAAAAGAGATTTAGGGGTCAAAAGCTAGGCAATGTGGGACTAAATGTAGACGAGAATATACGAAACAAAGGAGAAAAGGAGGGTCGCGTGGCATGGACCAAAAGTCCTTGACCGAAGGCAGACATCTGTAATTTTTTTGAGCAATAGAAAAGAAAAGAAAAACTATGGAAAAAATATGAGGAATGAATATGGCCGCTGGGCCTGGCCCATATATTATATAAAAAAAGAAAAGAAGGCGCCCGCTGGTACTATGGTGCGCCGTCGTCGTGACAGTTAGTTTCAGCGCCGTGCAGTTTTTGTTATTAATTTTTTTTAAACAGAAAGTGATAGGCTGAAAGACGAAAATGAAACTATAATTTTATATAGACATATTATATATCAAAATTTTCAGAAAAAGATTTCCTACAAGATGAACATTTTTAGAATTACAAGTAAAGTCCACACAAATTCAGATAATTAAAAGAGTGCTACTGGTCTAATGAAATCCACTGAAAATCATTTTAAAAATACCAAAATTAATTCAAATTGATTTCTCTCCATTTTTCTGAGGTAGGGAATCATGTTACCCTATTTTCCATATATTTTATTTTTGGAGAGAAAATAATTTGAATAAAACTCAAATAACTCCAAATTGAAAAATAAATTCAAAAGAACTTTGAATTTAATTCTTTGAAACTCCCAACTCATATTTCATATGTTTTGAAGAAGTCATTTTATCTTCGCTCTTGAAAATCATTGAGTTGCATAAAGTTTCAGAATTGGAAATATTCTCAAATGAAATTCAAATATTTTTAACACCCTTGTCATTTAAATAAATGGAAGAAGTCATGTCATCTTCTCTCCGTGGTTTTGTGATGAAAAGAATTTGAATTCGAAAATCATAAAAGCAAAAATGAAAGTTTGGGAAAGTCCTTTTATTCCCTCTCATCTAACTTTCAAAAAGTTTCGAAATCACTCACTTTCGGTCAATCAATCAAGCAATCAATCAAATCTATCTATTTGTTTATAACATTCCAAAATTTAGAATTTTGGGATGTTACAAACCTACCACCCTTAAAATGAATCTCGTCCTCGAGATTCGGAGAGGCTAGAAAGAAATAGGTTAGGGTTTGGGGGTCTTCAAAATCCACCGCTCATCTCCGGGGTCTCGGATGCTACCACCCTTAGAAGCATGGTTACGGTTCCATCAAAACTCATATACTCCATCCTTATTACTGACAGTGTCGGTCTTCTCAGATATTAAGGATAATTCCTTCTAAGGGCTCTTCCGGTAGTGGCATAACCTTTCCTCAATTCCTTTGTCCTTTCCTCTTGGTAAGGTTATCCCGTAATTGGGTCTTCATAGCTGACGGGTCTGGCGCCAATTCTAAACAAATATCGGTATCTCATGGTGGTCAACGATTTATAGTTTCTCCTGCAGAAAACGGGTCTGGGTTGAACCTCACCGTATAACCTACGGTTGGCAACAATTGCCGTGTACAAGGGAAAAAATACTTATACCTTTCTAAGGTTTAAACAAGGTTTTGTTAAATGCGTCTCTCTACTATAGGTAAGTCACTCAGATTTTACCATCCCATACAAAGAAAGCGAATAATAAGAGTAAGTCGGTATGGTGATCAATCCATCCCGCACCCAAATCATTACCTTGTACATGGTTTAGCGAATCTCGCATTCTAACACTCGGTCATCCTCACAAGCATTGCAGAATTTCTCTTGTCGACGAACCAAGTTCGAAAAATCCATTGATTCTGCTGCCAAACAACATCTATCGTTCCTTAACAATTCTCGGGTTTTGCGTAAACTCCTATAGAATCGCCGATTGATAAAATCGCAACTTCGCCAGGTTTTTCCTTGACAAGAGTGTGCTTGCTTCTTGGCGGAGTCCCGGGGCCTGTGGGTTATGGCCCATCTCATCACTTGCAATCCTTGAACACATCCTCGGGGCAACTGATCATTATCCCAACATCCAACTTCCTGGCATACTTAAAATCCATCCAATTGTACTGTCTCTTTTCCTTACATTAGCACCAAACTAAGACGTGCTTACTCAGGCTCATCATGGAATTTCCATTGACCCATATTTCCAACATCATACCTCATTTACGTCCAATAGTAATTTATCTCTTCATCCTCGTGGGATATCCCACATACCGAGATAAAACTTATACTTATGAAGTCCATACTCCACTTCGTGGAACATCATTATCCTTTCGAGGTCAAGCGTCCTTACAGGGGAATATTGGCCATCTCTGCATGGCACTTCTTCAAGCTGGAAGCGTGAAACAAGTCATGAACTCCCAGCAGTCCTTCGGTGACTCCAACTTGTTAGCCAATTCTCCCATACGTTCCAAACTCGGTATGGTCCTACAAATCTAAGGCTAACTTTCCCTTAACTCCAAATCATTTAACTCCTCACAGAGGTGGCACACAAAGATATGCTCTATCTCCAATTTCCTGGACTACCTCCTTGCGTTTTTTGAGTATGCATAACTATTCCGCACTGGTGAGCTACTTTCGGTCTATCTCGAATCAACTTAACATTCTCTTCCTAATCCTTGATCACATTTGGTCCAAACAATCGACGGCCTCCAACGTCATCCCACACTCTCTTGGGGTATCAAACATATCAAGACAAAACTCCTATTCCTTTTGTCCTAAATCCATTCGATGGGTATCCTTATCTTTTCCGAGGGTCAACGGTTCTTACAGGTACTACCACCCTTAAAATGTTCCAATATTCCATAGACCATATTTCTCATATCCTCGAAATTGGTCAACATCTTTCCTCATAGGGTAACTCATAAAATCCAAAGCAGTACCAACACCGCTAACTTTATTGATTCTTAAATTATTACAATCTCTCGCTTTTCCATTACATGTCTCAACTTAACACCTCAATATAAAAAGAAAAACTCTCACTTCTACTACTCCATTTCTTTTGTTACAACTTCAACTGTATATCATCAGTCTCCTTCTCCTTGGACAATCTTTGGCAAAGTGCCCTGCTACATTACAACAGAAACATATTACTTCTGACGGTTTTTGAGGTTTCCTCATGATCACATAGCCTCTTTGGGTCCTCGGCTTCCATTTTGGGCAAGTGTTGATTTAGTGCCCTGACTACTTGCATTTGTAATAGGTGACATGACTCAGATCCTTCCCGAATCCAATCTATTCCTCTTCGGGACCTTTACATTTCCAATCGTGGCTTCTATTTCACGTGGGTCATACTCTACTTCCTCTGTCGGGAATTCTACTAGATCTCCATTCGACAATCTTGGGAGATGTGTCCCTCTTCTCCACATGAATAGCATGACTTGGTGCGGGCTTTAATTTTGTTTCCTTTGTGTGTGTCCTCAACATCTTCCTTCGTCATAGGTTCTTCTAACATCTCCATGAGGGCTCCTTTCATTCCTTCTTTCTTCTGCTGGATGGTTCTTTGTACCATGGGGTAAATGTGACACCGAAAGGTGGTAGTGGGTAGTCCCTTCACACAAGAAACAAGTGACCTGCCTAGTTGGGCATCCTTCAGCTGGGTGACTTCCTTCATAATTAGGGCATTCATCCTTGTGTTCCTTATGGGTGTGTCCTATTTCTCCATAGAGCTTGCATGCACAAGGTTTCTTCATATCCTTTCCCGAAGGCTTCAATTTCTGGGACACAAACCGAGATATTAGCAAAGTCAACTTAGATTCTTCCGAAACGGTTACTCCTTGCCATCCATTGATGGTTTGGTACATCCTCCACCAAATAGCAGCACCTCTTTCAAAGCACTCTAGAGCATGTTGGGCCATATCCTTTCTGACTATAGGGTTGTTCTCCATTTGATCCTCCATGTTCAATCCATTGGTGCATCTCCAATTGACTCATCGGTCCATACAATACAAGCTCATCTCCATTCATCCTCTAATGGGTCCATGGGTTTGGGGTGGGATAAGAGAGAGGGATGCACACAATACAAACAATGGTTTTGAAAAGACAGATTTTATTGTGGCTGTCGGAAAAACATCAAACAAATGACAGCTCACAATCGTCGCATCTAACGTAGGTATGTAACATGGGTTTGGTCTTCTAAAGGTCAATAGATTGTCAAAGTCATCACACTCTTCAAGTCTTGTTCATGTCTCTGATGGCTGCTTCTGATCATGCTTGTTCCTTTTGCCAGATCATATCTGTTGACACGAAGTCTCTCGCGACGTCCTTTAATATTTCCGGAGTTGCATTCCAAACTTCTGGTTTCATCAACCTTGATATGAACGATGATCCTACTGTCCTTCGCCCATTTAATCTCCAAGATCTCGAGATTTTGTTCCTCGGTTTGGCTACTTTAAACCACGGTTCCGAAGTGCTTCACGAATTTGCCTCCTTGTCAAATATAGCTTCCTGCATATCCATCTTAAAATCCTTGATGTAATGCTCCAGATCCTGGTGATACACCAGAAATGTTAAAACTGCATCCTTCGCTGACAGATGCTCCTTCAACTTCCTACCATCCAATCATACGAGGAAATGCATGCTTAACTCAAAGACAAGGGCAATAGCATATGCGGGTGATAACCTCATGGATAGCCATGTTTTGCTCTTGTCATTTCCATGAGCTATCTCACCATGGTTGATATTCTCTCCTGCCTTAGGGTTTTCCTTGACAGAACTTTGAGTTCTGATGCTCCATGTTCCGGTCTTTCTCCGATACACCTTGATCTCAGGTATTGATAACTTCCATAGTCTGCCAAGTTCCATAAGCGTAACCTTCCTAGGTCATACAAATTCCGGAAATTCTTCAAGCCTTCAAATTCTCCTAGTCTTCGGAGTCTTCACCGTTGTACTTTCCATTTACACGGTAAAATCCTCTTCATTCCAAATGGTCTTAGTTGTCCGATATCTTGTCTCCTTGGAGTGGTCTCATCAGTCAAATCTTCAAGTGGTCAAAAAGGGGAAAAGGGGCATGGTCTCACTAAAAGGGAATATTTGAATAAGCTCGTAAGAGAAGAGAGGTAAAAGATCTTTTGAAAAGAAAGTTGTAGAGAAAAATCTTTCCTATGGGCTTGTCGGTTTCTAGGGTCACGCCCCTGATCAACATGTGCTCGATACCATATCAGAAGCGACCCGACCTCGAACGGTCAAGCCTCTATGTATCTGTGCCATCCACGGATCAAGATATCTTTGGCACACACGGTACATCAATGTATATATCAAAGTGCAATCACATGTATAATTAACGTAAAACTGATATATACCTCATAATACTTAGCGGAAACAATCAAGCAGATGTGGAGTCCCATCAACGCCATCGACGGGTTGAGTGTAGTCCGTAACCACAGATCGTAACTCTTACTCGTCGAGGAAATATCTGCAACATGATACGTTGCAGCCGTGTAGGTCAAGACATTGAATGTCTGGCAAGATCACAATAAGAGAAAAGCAGGATGATAAACTATACTATATGCGGTATGGCTTTGTGGCTCAGATTCGAGTTTTGTTTATGCGTAAAAGCTGGTTTTATTTTCTCTACATCAAAGGAATAAATGAAGTCTGTACTATAGAGTTTTCTATCATGACATGGTTCCGCCAACCGATGTCTCATAGCCCAAATTCATCATAAGTTGCCCACAATTAAGTTATCACCCGGTGTTGAGAGTTACGAGATAGATCCAAGTCCGGATGCTCAATTTGTCCGTAACAGGGGACACGGCTAATCGATTAGGTTTTAACCCTTTGCGAGAGGTTTGTACACTTTACCCGCAAGATTCGATCCCTCTCTTTACGTTCTCGCACTTGATTGTGTTTGAGAACAAGATGACCAAACATGGTCTTCCGAAGAGTTCCTCGACCACCGTCCGGTGCTCATCCAATCCTCTAGTAGTTCTACATCTCGCTAGCACCGTCCTAGCCAGATTCACAACTAAGGTCAACCAAGCCGAGCCCATAGTGACTTGCGGTTGCACGTAAGCTTCCGGCATGAAGTATTCTTTCGTCTATTTGAGTGCAGGTGAAGCTTTCCGCAAGATGTCATGGCGCTTCTCCATGCATCCGGCCATCCTTTGGTTTCTCCAGGTGCCCGTCAACCATCCTTCACCCGATGAGTGTGTATTGAATTCTTGTCTCGAGTCTTGAAGTCTTGAGGCCTTGAAGATGCAAATTCCTTGCAGATTCCATCATGGAGTTGTCGTCATTGGCGTAGATTCTCCATTCTCACACCACTCCGAGCACTCATACCAACCCCGTCTACTATAGCGTAGCATTAAAATAAATAACGTCCGGGCTTGGTAACAGGGTGATGGGTTCCTACCTCATGCATACTACTCAACTACAAGGATTCAATATCACTCTTTGGAGGGATTGTTGCGAAGATGACACTAGATGCAATAAAACACATAGGTATGAAAAACATGGTCAAAGTGAACTTGCACGGTAAGTTGATGAAGATGATTTGCACTCAAACTCTTGATAGCTCTACTCGTCACACTCCGGTCAATCTACCGTAAGCAATCAATAGTAACCACACATAAGTAATCACTCAAAAGATCGGAAAGAACGAAGAAACAATTCGGAAAACATCAAAACCAAGCAAATAACTCTTGAAGCATAAAACAATTTCTAACAATACCAAAATTATGTGAATTTGGCCTTATCAGAAAGTTTAGGTCAAGAGCTTCGCTTTGCAAAAAGAATCAACTCAAACGGAGTTACGGAACTCAAGTTATTAACAAAAAAAGTTTGAATATGAATCTGAACAAATTTCAAAATTTGAAAATTTCAAAAGTTGACGTGACAGGTTAACTGGATAGGTGAAAACAAGACGAAACTATAGGCGCTGGTTTTATCTAATTTGGATGAACGAGTAAAAAGTTATGGCTATTTGAAAAATCAGGGCCAAGCTGTTTTACGGAAGAAAAACAAGCTATGGAAAAAAAATACAAAGAAATATACCTTTATAATGTAGAGAAAAGACAACTTCGGAGAGGGAAGAATTCGTGCGGAGAGGAGAAGAATATTTTCTTTAAGAAATCTAGTCAAACCAAAAATATTGATTTAACCCGAATCGGATGATTTTTGGAGGCTCTATGGGTCTATATTTATAGGTGGAAAAGAGATTTAGAATTGAAAAGCTAGGCAATGTGGGACTAAATGTAGACGAGAATATCTGAAACAAAGGAGAAAAGGAGGGTCGCGTGGCATGGACCAAAAGTCCTTGACCGGCTGTGGCATTACTGTAATTTTTTTTGAGCAATAGAAAAGAAAAAGAAAAACTATGGAAAAAAATATGAGGAATGAATATGGCCCGCTGGGCCTGGCCCATATATTATATAAAAAAAGAAAAAAAAAGGGCGCCCACTGGTACTATGATGCGCACGTCGGCGACAGTTAGTTTCAGGCGCGCGTGCAGTTTTTGTTATTAATTTTTTTTAAACAGAAAGTGATAGGCTGAAAGACGAAAATGAAACTATAATTTTATATAGACATATTATATATCAAAATTTTCAGAAAAAGATTTCCTACAAGATGAACATTTTTAGAATTACAAATAAAGTCCACACAAATTCAGATAATTAAAAGAGTGCTACTGGTCTAATGAAATCCACTGAAAATCATTTTAAAAATACCAAAATTAATTCAAATTGATTTCTCTCCATTT
The DNA here is from genome assembly GCA_021605145.1 of Aegilops bicornis. Classification (NCBI taxonomy): domain Eukaryota; kingdom Viridiplantae; phylum Streptophyta; class Magnoliopsida; order Poales; family Poaceae; genus Aegilops; species Aegilops bicornis. The sequence goes on along the minus strand of CM038669.1, from coordinate 259,608,902 downwards.
TTCTGAGGTAGGGAATCATGTTACCCTATTTTCCATACATTTTATTTTTGGAGAAAATAATTTGAATAAAACTCCAATAACTCCAAATTGAAAAATAAATTCAAAAGAACTTTGAATTTAATTCTTTGAAACTCCCAACTCATATTTCATATGTTTTGAAGAAGTCATTTTATCTTCGCTCTTGAAAATCATTGAGTTGCAGAAAGTTTCAGAATTGGAAATATTCTCAAATGAAATTCAAATATTTTTAACACCCCTTCTCATTTAAATAAATGGAAGAAGTCATGTCATCTTCTCTCCAGGGTTTTGTAATGAAAAGAATTTGAATTCCCGAAGATCATAAAAGCAAAATGAAAGTTTGGGAAAGTCCTTTTATTCCCTCTCATCTAACTTTCAAAAAGTTTCGAATTCACTCACTTTCAGTCAATCAATCAAGCAATCAATCAAATCTATCTATTTGTTTATAACATTCCAAAATCTAGAATTTTGGGATGTTACAGGCTAGCAATGGAGGAAGGATGAGAGTGCGTATAATCCATGGACTCAACATTAGTCATAAAGAACTCACATACTTATTGCAAAAGTGTATTAGTTATCGAAACGAAGTACTATGCGCATGCTCCTAGGCGGATAGATTGGTAGGAAAAGACCATCGCTCGTCCCCGACCGCCACTCATAAGGAAGACAATCAATAAATAAATCATGCTCCGACTTCATCACATAACGGTTCACCATACGTGCATGCTACGGGAATCACAAACTTTGACACAAGTATCTCTCAAATTCACAACTACTCACTAGCATGACTCTAATATTACCATCCTCATATCTCAAAACAATCATAAGGAATCAAACTTCTCATAGTATTCAATGCACTTTATATGAAAGTTTTTATTATATCCCTCTTGGATGCCCATCATATTAGGACTAAATTCATAACCCAAGAAAATTACCATGCTGTTCTAAAGACTCTAAAAATAATATAAGTTAAGCATGAGAGTTCATCTATTTCTTCAAAATAAAACTACCGCCATGCTCTAAGAAGATATAAGTGAAGCACTAGAGCAAATAACAAACTACTCCGAAAGATATACGTGAAGATTAATGAGTAGTCGAATAATTATGCAACTATGTGAAGACTCTCTAACATTTAAGAATTTCAGATCTTGGTATTTTATTCAAACAGCAAGCAAAACAAAAGAAAATAAAATGACACACCAAGCAAAACACATATCATGTGGTGAATAAAAATATAGCTCCAAGTAAAGTTACCGATGAACGAAGACGAAAGAGGGGATGCCATCCGGGGCATCCCCAAGATTAGGCTCTTGGTTATCCTTGAATATTACCTTGGGGTGCCTTGGGCATCCCCAAGCTTAGGCTCTTGCCACTCCTTATTCCATAGTCCATCGAATCTTTACCCAAAACTTGAAAACTTCACAACACAAACCTTAACAGAAAACTCGTAAGCTCCGTTAGTATAAGAAAATAAATCACCACTTGGGTACTGTTGTGAACTCATTATAAATTCATATTGGTGTAATATCTACTGTATTCCAACTTCTCTAAGGTTTATACCCTCCGATACTACTCATAGATTCATCAAAATAAGCAAACAACACATAGAAAACAGAATCTGTCTAAAACAGAACAGTCTGTAGTAATCTGTATCAAACCTATACTTCTGGAACTCCAAAAATTCTGAATTAAATTGGTGGACCTGAGGAATTTGTCTATTAATCATCTGAAAAAATAATCAACTAAATAGTACTCTCCAGTAAAAAGTTGAAGCTAATCTCGTGAGCACTAAAGTTTCTGTTTTTTACAGCAAGATCATAAAGACTTCACCCAAGTCTTCCCAAAGGTTCTACTTGGCACAAACACTAATTAAAACATAAAACCACATCTAAACAGAAGCTAGATGGATTATGTATTACTAAACAGAACCAAAAAACAAGAAATTAAAATAAAATTGGGTTGCCTCCCAACAAGCGCTAACGTTTAACGCCCCTAGCTAGGCATGATGATTTCAATGATGCTCACATAAAAGATAATAATTGAAACATAAAGAGAGCATCATGAAGAATATGACTAGCACATTTAAGTCTAACCCACTTCCTATGCATAGGGATTTTGTGATCAAACAATTTATGGGAACAATAATCAACTAGCGTAGAAAGGCAAAACAAGCATAACTTTAAAACTTTAAGCACATAGAGAGGAAACTTGATATTATTGCAATTCATACAAGCATATATTCCTCCCTCATAATAATTTTCAGTAGCATCATGAATGAATTCAACAATATAACCATCACCTAAAGCATTTTTTTCATGATCTACAAGCATAGAAATTTTATTACTCTCCACATAAGCAAAATTCTTCTCATTCGGAATAGTGGGAGTATCATAAGAGACTCGAATACTATAAATTGTTTCCACATTAAATGAGTAATGTTCAGAAAAAGGGTAATCATAATCATGAAAAGTTTTATAAATATAATCATCACTACTTTTTATAGCATAAGTTTCATCACAATAATCATTATAAGTAGCAACTTTGTTCTCATCATAATCAATTGAAACCTCTTCCAAGATAGTGGAATCATTACTAAATAAAGTCATGACCTCTCCAAATCCACTTTCATAATTATCATAATTAGATTCAACATCCTCCAAAATAGTGGGATCATTACTTCCTAAAGTTGTCACTCTTCCAAACCCACTTTCATCAATATAAGCATCATAAGTAGGAGGCATGCTATCATCATTATAAATTTGCATCACAAAAATTGGGAGACTAAAAATATCATCTTCATTAAACGTAGCATCCCCAAGCTTGGGACAAACATTAATTGCAGCAAATATATTCTCAAAAACATCATCTTCATCAAACATAGCATCCCCAAGCTTGGCCTTTTCATATCATAAGCATAATCACTCTCATCATTAATAGCATGGATAGCACCAATAGTATAGCAATTATCATCATCACGATGAGTAATAGGAGCAACATCATTTGGGAGAGATACCTTTCTGCCTTTGCTTCTTCGTCTTTTCTTTTTCTTCTTCACATCATGTGTGGGTTCAATCCTCTTTTTGGAACTCCTTATTAATGAGATTGGTAGAATAGAAGGTTCCTCCTCGTTACCTGATTCATCATAAGAAATAATAGGAGAATATTGGGAATTCTCTTCCCTTTCGTTAGTATTCTCTTCATCTTCTATTTGTTTTCTTATCTTTATGTAATTGGAAAATAAGGATTTTCAATGCAATTCACAGCACAATACATATAAATTTCTTCTAGATCAATATCGAGGAATTTCTCGAGGCTATATTCTGGAATAATCTTAGTTTGACGTTTCATTTCTTCATAACCCAAAAGCAAACTAAGTTCATTATGATGTGCAAGGGAAATAAAGTCATCATAATTTTTGGACACGATTCGATCATGAAACAATTTGCATTTGATATTTAAATGACCATGTTCATTGCAAAGTTCACAAGTATGGCTAAGATATTTTAAATTTTCAGCACTAACATTTAGCCTTTCTTGCAACCATTTAGTTTCCAAATACTTATGCCTCTTGAAAAATCTATTTTCCATATTTGGTATGTACTTGCAAACTCTATGCACTCCACAAAAATCGACATGCTTATAAGAGATATTTTCATCATAACTAGTGCAATCATCATTAGTACTATGGATATTCAAGGAGTTCTAATGATATTGCAATCATGCTCATCATTCAAAGATTTAGTGTAGCGACCAGACCCGAATGGATCTAGCGCTCTGTGCTCAGTGTCATCCCTGGATCAGTAATGCTGACACCACACAGTACTTCGAAGGATTTATAGCAGAGTAGCAATCACACACTTATTACATCGTTGTCCACAAGGGAACTTAATACAATAATATGGCTTAAGGCCATCTAATAATAACAGCGGAAGGCTTGGAAGACAAGTGAGTCCATCAACTCCAACGGCATCAATCGAGTATAGAACCACGACCTAACACCTTACTGTCATTGCAGAAAAGTCTGCAACGTGAAAAGTTGCAGCCCAAAAGCGAAGACACATGGAATATCTTTGGCAATGTAACACATAGAGAACAATGAAGCAACAAGCCTATACTACATGCATATTTGGCTGGTGGTAAGGCTCTCTGATTTACATTTTTTGCATAAAGCTGGTTTTCCCTACATCAAAGGAATAATTTTATTTAACTATCATGGTGGTTGTTAAACATTGAGAATGGTTGACATCCTCAATCCCAATTAAAAAGTACTCATTAAAACCCAATAAATTTATTATTAGAAGTAACATGTTGAGATTCACATGATATTCAAGTACTAGATACTCAAGATTTGTCCATAACCGGGGACACGGCTAATCATGATTAGTTTTTACACTCTGCAGAGGTTTGCGCACTTTTCCCCACAAGACTCGATCGCCTCCGCTTGGTTCTCGCACTACATGGTGTTTGAGAAAGCAGATGACCGAGACATAGTCTTTCGTGCGCTAGCACCTTACATGTGGGTAGACCCTACCAACCTACATCCCCTACATCGCCTAGCCTACCCGTAAGAGTTCGCACAACTTAGTCAACTACGCCAGAGCCCATAATTGGCTTGTGGCTGCACACGGAAGTTTCGAGTTTGAATAATCTTATGATCCCTTAGAGCACAGGTGGCGGTCCAAGAAATACAGCAAGTCCTGATAGAAACCAGGTGCCTCAATCCACCCAGATGTGTGTTTAAGTTGCCACCTTAGATAAACCATTAATTAACAATCTCACATCTGTCATGGATATTCACTCACCCAATCCACGTCTACTAGCATAGCATGGCATAATCAAGCAAACGTAGAAGTAACTCCCAAGGTTTCATAAGTAAAAGCAGGTAATAGGTACTACCTCAATCTACTTCCCATCCCACAATTTAATTAGATCCTAAACATGCAAGTGTTTGAGGTTGATCTAATGCATAAAACCGGGTAGTAGAAAAGTATGATCAAAGTGTTACTTGCCTTCTTGATGATCCATGAGACCTAGAGATTCAAGTAACAAGCGGCGCACTCGGGTGATCTAACGAGACAAACAACAAGCATACAATAAATACTCATCTAATGCACAGGAAATCTCGAATAAAAGATCTAACCAGATAGTTCAACTTAAGAACCACAGTTTGCAAAAGAATCGAATCAAATAAAGCATCGAAAGTCGGAACTCGAGAGAGAACGACTCGGTTTAACAATCTGAAATTAGGTCAAAATTTTACAGTAGCAAAACTCTGTCTAAGTAGGTTAGTCGAACGGCGGTTTCATTCTGAAACTCCAGCGCTTGAATCACCGATTCGATAAACGAGCAAGAAATAAAACAGATTTGAAAATCGGATCGGAAATCGAATCGAAAAATAATGGATTAAATCCGATTTAAAAGAAAGCAGCGAGCGGATTAAATAACGGACGTTCGTTAACAGAACTAATCCAACGAACGCGTCCATTGAAACGAACGGGTCGGTGAACGTTCACTAAATAAGAAAACCGAAAAAAAATAAAACCAATCTAGGTTTTAAAAAAAAAACCAAACATCTTTTTTTTTAAAATAAACCGGATCGGGTTTTTAGGGGAAAACCGGATCGGGGCGGCGGCTACCTCCGGTGATCGCCGGCGGGGCTCCGGGCGGCGGGGGTCGGGAGGCGGCGGTGAGGGCGGCGGCTCCAGCCACGAGGGACGGCAAGCGGCGAACTCAGCCGGGCGCAGAGAGGGGGGGGCGGCGGTATTTAAGAGGGAGGCGGCGGGGTGGCTTGGGAAGGGGTAGCCAGGCAAGGGGGAGTCGGACTCGTGGCGGGAGGCGTCTTGGCGGTGGCGCCTCCATGGGCGTCTTGTGTGAGGAGAGAGGGAGGCGGGCTGGGCCGGGCTGGTGGTGGGCACGGGCCTTGGCCTGTGGCGCGATTTTTTTTAAAAACAAAACGAATTAAAAAAAATACCAAATGAACTCCGATTTAAATAAAACCAATTTTCCCCGACTCCTAAAAATGAGTCGAACAAAATGAACTTTAAAAACGGCAAACATGCAATAATTTTTTTTTAAAATGCTAATTTTTGCCTAAGCAAAATAAATCTTCCAAAACCAAATTTTGATTTATTTATAATATCTCCATTTTTCCTAAATATTGGGAAAGTCATATTATTCCCTCTCTTAAGTTTTTATAGGAAAAACTTTATGAAGATAATTAAATAAATCCAATGATCCTATTTTCAAAATTTGAGAAATCCCAAATATGAAAATAATGAAACTTCCAACTCTCTCCGAGGGTCCTGGGTTGCGTGAAATTTTCTAGGATCGGAAAATGCGAGAAAAATATGATATGCATGATGACCTAATGTATAACATTCCAAATTGAAAATTTGGGATGTTACATTTAGTGCCAAACATTTTAATGCATTCTTATTCTAACACTTTGTCACAATTTTCCTTTCCATCATACTCACGAAAGATATTAAAAAGATGAAGCGTATGAGGCAAACTCAATTCTATTTTTTGTAGTTTTCTTTTATAGACTAAACTAGTGATAAAACAAGAAACAAAAAGATTCGATTGCAAGATCTAAAGATATATATTCAAGCACTAACCTCCCCGGCAACGGCACCAGAAAAGAGCTTGATGTCTACTACGCAACCTTCTTCTTGTAGACATTGTTGGGCCTCCAAGTGCAGAGGTTTGTAGGACAGTAGCAAATTTCCGTCAAGTGGATGACCTAAGGTTTATCAATCCATGAGAGGTGTAGGATGAAGATGGTCTCTCTCAAACAACCCTACAACCAAATAACAAAGAGTCTCTTGTGTCCCCAACACACCCAATATAATGGTAAATTGTATAGGTGCACTAGTTCGGCGAAGAGATGGTGATACAAGTGCAATATGGATGGTAGATATAGGTTTTTGTATTCTGAAAATATAAAAACAGCAAGGTATCAAGTGGTAAAAGTGAGCGTAAATGGTACAACAATGCTAGGAAACAAGGCCTAGGGTTCATACTTTCACTAGAGCAAGTTCTCTCAACAATAATAACACAACTGGATCATATAACTATCCCTCAACATGCAACAAAGAGTCACTCCAAAGTCACTAATAGCGGAGAACAAACGAAGAGATTATGGTAGGGTATGAAACGACCTCAAAGTTATCCTTTCTGATCGATCTATTCAAGAGTCCGTAGTAAAATAACATGAAGCTATTCTTTCCGTTCGATCTATCATAGAGTTCGTACTAGAATAACACCTTAAGACACAAATCAACCAAAGCCCTAATGTCACCTAGATACTCCAATGTCACCTCAAGTATCCGTGGGTATGATTATACGATATGCATCACACAATCTCAGATTCATCTATTCAAACCAACACAAAGTACTTCAAAGAGTGCCCCAAAGTTTCTACCGGAGAGTCAAGACGAAAACGTGTGCCAACCCGTATGCATAAGTTCACGAGCGGAACCCGTAAGTTGATCACCAAAACATACATCAAGTGGATCACGTGAATATCCCATTGTCACCATAGATAAGCACGGCAAGACATACATCAAGTGTTCTCAAATCCTTAAAGACTCAATCCGATAAGATAACTTCAAAGGAAAACTCAATCCATTACAAGAGAGTAGAGGGGAGAAACATCATAAGATCCAACTATAATAGCAAAGCTCGCGATACATCAAGATCGTATCACCTCAAGAACACGAGAGAAAGAGATCAAACACATAGCTCTTTGGTACATACCCTCAGCCCCGAGGGTGAACTACTCCCTCCTCGTCATGGAGAGCGCTGGGATGATGAAGATGGCCACCGGTGAGGGTTCCCCCCTCCGGCAGGGTGCCAGAACAGGGTCCCGATTTGTTTTTGGTGGCTACAGAGGCTTGCGACGGAGGAACTCCTGATCTGTTTGATAACCCACAAGTATAGGGGATCACAACAGTTTTCGAGGGTAGAGTATTCAACCCAAATTTATTGATTCGACACAAGGGGAGCCAAAGAATATTCTCAAGTATTAGCAGTTGAGTTGTCAATTCGACCACACCTGGATAACTTAATATCTGCAACAAAGTATTTAGTAGCAAAGTAGTATGATAGTAGTGGTAACGGTAACAAAAGTAATGGTAGCAAAAGTAATAGTTTTGGTGTTTTGTAGTGATTGTAACAAGATGTAGCGGAAAAGTAAATAAGCGAAGAACAATATGTGAAAAGGTCGTAGGCATTGGATCGGTGATGGAGAATTATGCCGGATGCGGTTCATCATGTAACAATCATAACATAGGGTGACACAGAACTAGCTCCAATTCATCAATGTAATGTAGGCATGTATTCCGAATGTAGTCATACGTGCTTATGGAAATGAACTTGCATGACATCTTTTGTCCTACCCTCCCGTGGCAGCGGGGTCCTAATGGAAACTAAGGGATATTAAGGCCTCCTTTTAATAGAGTACCGGAACAAAGCATTAGCACATAGTGAATACATGAACTCCTCACACTATGATCATCACCGGAGTGGTCCCGATTATTGTCACTTGAGGGTTGCGGATCATAACACATAGTAGGTGACTATAGACTTGCAAGATAGGATCAAGAACTCACATATATTCATGAAAACATAACAGGTTCAAATCTGAAATCATTTCACTCGGGCCCTAGTGACAAGCATTAAGCATAGCAAAGTCATATCAACATCAATCTCAGAACATAGTGGATACTAGGGTTCAAACCCTAACAAAACTAACTCGATTACATTATAGATCTCATCCAACCCATCACCGTCCAGCAAGCCTACGATGGAATTACTCACGCATGGCGGTGAGCATCATGAAATTGGTGATGGAGGATGGTTGATGATGACGATGGCGACGAATCCCCCTCTCCGGAGCCCCGAACAGACTCCAGATCGGCCCTCCCGAGAGGTTTTAGGGCTTGGTGGCGGCTCCGTATCGTAAAACGCGATGAATCCTTCTCTTTGATTTTTTTCTCTCCGAGAGTGAATATATGGAGTTGGAGTTGAGGTCGGTGGAGCGTCTGGGGGCCCACTGACGTGGATTTTTCTTCCAGTATTTTTCTTATTTTCCAAATAGATGTTCCATGGATTTTCAGGTCATTCTGAGAACTTTTGTTTCTGCACATAAATAACACCATGGAAAGTCTGCTGAAAACAGAGTTAGTCCGGGTTAGTTCCATTCAAATCATGCAAGTTAGAGTCCGAAACAAGGGCAAAAGTGTTTGGAAAAGTAGATACGACGGAGAAGTATCAACTCCCCCAAGCTTAAACCTTTGCTTGTCCTCAAGCAATTCAGTTGACAAACTGAAAGTGATAAAGAAAAACTTTTACAAACTCTGTTTGCTCTTGTTGTGGTAAATATGTAAAGCCAGCATTCAAGTTTTCAGCAAAGATTATGAACTAAGCATATTCACAATAACTCTTAGGTCTCATGTTTACTCATATCAATGGCATAATCAACTAGCGAGCGATAATAATAAATCTCGGATGACAACACTTTCTCAGAACAATCATGATATGATATAACAAGATGGTATCTCGCTAGCCCTTTCTGAGACCGCAAAACATAAATGTAGAGCACCTTTAAAGATCAAGGACTGACTAGACATTGTAATTCATGGTAAAAGAGATCCAGTCATGGTCATACCCAATATAAATTAATAGTAATGGATGCAAATGACAGCTGCATGTGCTCTCGAGCTAGTGCTCTTTAATAAGAGGGTGATGACTCAACATAAAAGTAAATAGATAGGCCCTTCGCAGAGGGAAGCAAGGATTTGTAGAGGTGCCAGAGCTCGGTTTTAAAGCAGAGATAAATAATATTTTGAGCGGCATACTTTCATTGTCAACATAACAACCAAGAGATGGCGATATCTTCCATGCTACACACATTATAGGCGGTTCCCAAACAGAATGGTAAAGTTTATACTACCCCTCCACCAACAAGCATCAATCCATGGCTTGCTCGAAACAACGAGTGCCTCCAACTAGCAACAGTCCCAGGGGAGTTTTGTTTGCAATTATTTTGATTTAGTTTGCATAAAGCATGGGACTGGGCATCCCGGTGACCAGCCATTTTCTTGTGAGTGAGGAGCAGAGTCCACTCCTCTTGAGAATAACCCGCCTAACATGGAAGATACATACAACCCTAGTTGATACATGAGCTATTCGAGCATACAAAACAAAATTTCATTTGAAGGTTTGGAGTTTGGCACATACAAATTTACTTGGAACGGCAGGTAGATACCGCATATAGGAAGGTATAGTTTACTCATATGGCATAACTTTGGGGTTTAAGGGATTGGATGCACAAGCAGTATTCCTGCTTAGTACAAGTGAAGGCTAGCAAAAGACTGGGAAGCGACCAACTAGAGAGCAACAACAGTCATGAACATGCATTAAAATTAATGAACATTGAGCGAAAGCATGAGTAGGATATAATCCACCATGAACATAAATATCGTGAAGGCTATGTTGATTTGTTTCAACTACATGTGTGAACATGTGCCAAGTCGAGTCACTTAAATCATTCAAAGGAGGATACCACCCCACTATACCACATCACAACCATTTTAATAACATGTTGGTACGCATAAGGTAAACCATTATAACTCATAGCTAATCAAGCATGGCACAAGAAACTATGATCTCTAATTGTCATTGCAAACATGTTTATTCATAATAAGTCATGTCGAGAACGATGAACTAATCATATTTACAAAAACAAGAGAGGTCGAGTTCATACCAGCTTTTCTCATCGATCGATCCATCATATATCGTCATAATTGCCTTTCACTTGCACGACCGAACGAAGTGAAAATAATAAGAGTTCACGTGCATTGGACTAAGCTGGAATCTGCGAGCATTCAATAAACAAGAGAAGACAAGGCAGTACGGGCTCTTGGTTAAATCAACAATAACGCATATAAGAGCCACTTTAACAATTTAATTATGGTCTTCTCCTATCGATCCCCAAAGAAAAGAAAAGAAATAAAACTATTTACACGGGAAAGCTCCCAACAAGCAAAAGAAGAACGGGAAATCTTTTTGGGTTTTCTTTTTAATTATTACTACTACAACAAGAAAAGTAAACTAACTAAAAGTTACTACTATTTTTTTGGTTTTTCTTAAAGTTTATCAAACACACAAGAAGAAAGCAAGAAAAATAAAATAAACTAGCATCGATATTACAGTGAAAAAGTATGAGCACCGACATCTAGCAATGAGTGTGTGTGAACATAAATGTAATGTCGGTGGGAAATACGTACTCCCCCAAGCTTAGGCTTTTGGCCTAAGTTGGTTTATTGCCACGGATGGCCCGGCGGATATCCATAGTTGTAACTGGGGTCGTACTGAGATGAAGAAGACTCTGATTGCCACTGGCTGGCAGTCATCTCCAGATCCCAAAAGTAATCAGACTATCGCGGAGGCTCAAATTGTGGTTCCGGCTCCGTGGCTGGTGTAGGGTTCCTGTAGGCGTAAATGGCCGCCCACGGAACGAGATACAGGCCTGCAGATAAATTAAACAAGGAAGGAGAAAACAAGGTAATAGTCTCAGGGTGATGTTTATCAAAGAACAATTTGTATTTAAGCTCCCCTTCCTTATTCTTAACAATAAAGTCATGCGCTACCATACTCTTATAATCCAAATAAGCATTGGGCAACAACTTTTCTTCTTTTTCACAGTGCCTAATAGGTATGTTATAATATGCAGAAAGGCGTGAAGCGTAAATACCTCCAAAGATGGGACCCTTAGTATGGTTCAGACTTAACCGTTTAGCAATAATACCGCCCATACTAACAGTGTTATCGGAAAATAAACCATGGAACAAAATGATAATATCAGGAACACTAAGGTTTCCATAGTTTCTGCGACCAATCAAGCAATGACTAGCAAATATGGCAAAGTAGCGTAAAACAGGAAAATGTATGCTAGTGATTCTTGCATCGGAAACCTTCCTGGTTTCCCCCACAGTAATAGTGTCAATAAACCCGTCCACATCTTTACGATGTGGTTCATCTAAGGTACCCTCGAAGGGTATTTTGCAAACCTTGCAAAATTCATCTAGTGGCATCTTCTTAACAACATCATATAAATGAAACTCTACTCAAGGAGGTGTTTCCTTGGGAAAATAGTAGAAGTTTTGCACAAAAGTATTGGTGAGTAAGAGATACTGATGACGTTGGTCGCGGAGGAAGTCGGTGAGGCCAGCATTCTCAGCCAATGAATAGAAATCATCATAAATCCCGGCTTCTCTCAAGAAATCATCAGAAGGCCATTCACATGGCCGAACCTCCACAGTGCGAGGCAAATTATATTTGGGCCTTTGTGCTTCTTCACTTTGCTTTTCCTTCGAGCTTCGGCTCGATGAGCCCCTCAAAAATCTCTTCATTATTTTCTGAAAATTTCTGAAATTTTTAGTAACTTCAAACCAAAGTGAACCAAGTTCAACAAAATTTATAGCAACTACTCCTACAAGTGCCTAGAGACTATATCATGCATTAGAACTACTTGGAACCATATAAATTTGACATGCAAGCTCAAGAACATGGTCACCTAGGCAGCACAAATTTGCAATGAATAGGGTACTAGAACAAAAACTAATTGGACCAATGGAGGAGTCACATACCAAGGAACAATCTCCCCAAGCAGTTTTGTGAGAGGTGCTTTGAGCAAGGAGATCGAAAATCATTTGCAAAATGAGCTAGAACTCGTGCTTGAGCTGGATATTGGTGTTTGTGGGAGGAAGAAGGAGTGTGCGGTGCAGGAATAAGTGGAGGGGGCCACCGTGGGCCCCACGAGGAAGGGGCGCGCGCCAGGGGTAGGCGCCCTCCACCCTCGTGGCCAGGTGCTTGCCCCTCCTGCTGTGTTCTCAGTGCCAGATATTCTCAAATATTCCAGAAAAAATCATATTCCATTTTCAGGGCATTTGGAGAACTTTTATTTCAGGGTATTTTTATATTGCACGGATAGTTCAGAAAACAGACAAAAAATACTATTTTTACTTTATGTCAACTAAATAACAGAAAGTGGAAAAAGGGTACAGAAGGTTGTGCCTTCTAGTTTCATCCATCTCATGCTCATCAAAAGGAATCGACTAACAAGGTTGATCAAGTCTTGTTAACAAACTCATTCCGAATAACATGGAACCGGAGAAATTTCGAATAACACTATGTTACCTCAACGGGGATATGCACATCCCCTATAATAACAATATCATATTTCTTCTTGACAGTAGGAAGAGGAAATTCAAAACCTCCAAAAATAATCAGTGGAATTTTTCCAATAGAATTGATACTATGAACTTGAGGTTGTTTCCTCGGAAAGTGTATTGTATGCTCATTACCATTAACATGAAAAGTGACATTGCCTTTGTTGCAATCAATAACTGTAACATCCCAAATTTTCAATTTGGAATGTTATACATAGAGCATCATTGCATATCATATTTTTCATTGCATTTTGGCTCGATCCTAGAAATTTCCACACAACTCAAGGACCCTCGGAGAGAGTTGGGGAATTTCGTTATTTTCATATTTGAGTTTTCTCAAATTTTGAAATAGGATCATTTGATTTTAATTATTTTATCTTCAATTATTTCTACTACCAAAATATGAGAGAGGGAATAAAATGACTTTCCCAAAATAAAGAAATAATGAAGATTTAATAATAAAATCAAATAAGATTTTATTTTGGAGTTTTTCGCCTTTTTATTTGAATTTAGAAAAAATGCGCGTTTTTCAAAATTGCATTTAGGCCCCAAATAAATGTTCATTAAATCCGGCTTGATTTTAGAAGTCGGGGAAAATTTATTTCGAGATTTTTGGAGTCCGTTTAGTACTTCTTTTATTTTTTTCCGAGCGTAATTAAAAAAAGTGAACGCCTTACAGGGCCGTGCCGGCGGGACACCGCTCGGCGCTATAAATAGCCACCCGGCCGCCCCAGCCCCAGCCCGCCGCCCGCGCCACCCGCCCCGCCAGCGCCGCCCAAAGTCGCCCGCCGCCCACTCACTTCCGCCCGCGCGCCCCAAACCCTAACCCTAATCACGCCGCCGCCGCCTCCGCCCGCCGGACTCCGCCTCCGTCGCCGGAGCCTCGCCGGAGTTCGCCGCCGCCGCCGCCGTGGTTCACCGCCGCCTCGTTTTACGTGCCGGTTTTTTTATATAAAAACCGAGCGGTCTTTATTACGGTTTTTTTTAGTTTTCGTTTTTTTAGTTTTCGGTTTTTTTTCCGGTTTAGGTTAATTAGCGGACGTTCGTCCGTTAGTTCGTTTTAACGAACGAGTTCGTCAGATTAGTTTAGTTAAGGAACGTCCGTTCGTTAACCCGTTCGTCGTTTTTCTTTTTCTCGGATTTAATCCGCGATTGTTTTGATCGCGATTCCAGATCCGATTTTCGTTTTAGTATAACTTTTCGCTCGTTTATCGGAATCAGGCGATTCAAGCGTCTGGAGTTTCGTCTCGAAACCCTCTTTCCGAATAATCTACTTAAACAAGTTTTTGCTTCTGTAAAATTTGACTTAGATCCAGATTAGTAAAATGAAGCTGTTTTGTTCCGTCATTTGACTTTCGTTGCTTCGTTTGATTTGATTCCTTTTGCAAACCGGAGTTCTTAAGTTGAACTATCTGGTTAGATCTGTTTGAGTTTTACCTGTGCATTAGATGCGTATTTATTCTATGCTTGTTTGTTTGTCTGCGATAGATTACCCGGAGTGCGCCGCCTGTTACTTCGAGTCTCTAGGTTTCGCGGATCATCAGCAATGCAAGTAACACTTTGATCATATCTCTTCTCATACCCAGTTTTTATGCATTAGATCTATCCTCAAACACTTGCATGATTAGGATCTAATTAAATTGTGGGATGGGAAGTAGATTGAGGTAGTAGCTATTACTGCTTTTATTATAAACCTTTGGGAGTTACTTCTCGTTTGCTTATTATGCTATGCTATGCTAGTAGACGTGGATTGGGTGAGTGTATTCCATGACAGATGTGAGATTGTTATTTAATGGTTTATTTAAGGTGGCAACTTAAACACACATCTGGGTGGATTGAGGCACCTGGTTTCTATCAGGACTTGCCTGTATTTCTTCGGACCGCCACCCAGGCTCAAAGGGATCATGAGATTATTCAAACTAGAAACTTCCATGTGCAACCACAAGACATTATGGGCTCTGGCATAGTTTACTAAGTTGTGTGAACTCTTACGGGTAGACTAGCAGATGTAGGGGAAAGTAGGTGTACCGGTCTACCCACAAGTAAGGTGCTAGTGCTTCTGAAAGACTATGTCTCGGACATCCGTTTCTCAAACACCATGTAGTGCGAGAAACCAAACGGAGGCGATCGAGTCTTGTGGGGAAGCGTCATGCAAACCTCTTGAGTGTATAAACTAATCATGATTAGCCGTGTCCCGGTTATGGACATCTTGAGTATCTAGTACCGGATATCATGTGAATCTCATCATGTTACTTCTAAGTTAATATTGTTGGGTTTGTTAATGAGTACTTTTATTTGGGATTGAGAATGTCATCAACCATTCTCAATGTTTCACAACCACCATGATAGTTAAATAAATTTATTCCTTTGCAGTAGGGAAAAATTGGCTTTATGCAAAAACTGTAATCATAGAGCTTTCCACCAACCATATATGCATGTAGTTTAGGCTTATTCTTTCATTATTCTCTATGTGTTACATTGCCAAAGATATTCCATGTCTTTGACCCGTTTCGGGCTGCAACGTTTCATATTGCGAGACTTTTCGCAACGACGAGTAAGGTGCATAGGTCGTGGTTCTATACTCGGTGATGCCGTTGGAGTTGATGGACTCGCTTATTCTTCCAAGCCTTCCATTTGTTATCGTTATTAGATGGCCTTAAGCCATATTTATTTTATTAAGTTCTCTCTTGAGACATTCGATTGTAATAAGCGTGTGATTGCTACTCTATTATAAATCCTTCGAGTACTGTGTGGTGTCAGCATTACTGATCCAGGGATGACACTGAGCACATAGATCAGACTGTTTGAGGTCTGGTCGCTACAAAGATGGTATCAGAGCACACCGATGTAGGACCACGACCATTAAGCTAAAGCCCTTGATCACTACTCTCTCTTCTCATTTCGACTCCTCATCTTTTCTACTCTTTTAGGATGACTAAGCGAGGATCAAGTTCACTCAAAGGATGAAGATACACCCTTTGGACGACACACGAAGGAAGTCACTAAGTACCTTAACATCGGATTACCAAGGTTCACCGACCTACAATTCTACTTTACCCGAAGAAGAGCTGGAAGATTCAAGCTCAAATTCCGGAAGGACGTTTGCGCCAATCACGGAGCCCATAGAGTGTGTTTTCAATGCACCAACCGAGTCTCAGGAAAGAGTATGGCAGCCCATATAACCATGGGGCGCATTGGAGAAGTTTACAAAGAAGACCTCAAGGATACTATCTACCAGATTTGCGGACGCCGAGATGAACAATGGGAGATAGTTGGCACTAAGAAGGATAGATCCATTGCTGCTTTCATCCAGGAGTTAAACCAGCACATTCGACGCCAGAGAACCGGATGTCTTGTGCAGACATGATGGAGTTGAAGACAATGAAAGCCAAGATTATCGAACTAGAAGGAGAACTGAAGGCCACTCGCAAGGACTACATGGAGGAGATTGTAGCTCTAGTGGGACAAAATGGCAATCTTAAGGAGAAGATTGAAGAACTCATGGGAAATTCAGCACCCGGAGGAGAAGATGAAGATAGCACCTGTCCAAAGAACTACATCATCATCGACGACACCGATTCCGATCCTAGTGATGATGATTACGAAGATGAAGTGGAGCAGATATCATGGAGTCTTCATCGGAGCAGTTTTCTAGTTGACCACCATAACGGTAGTAGATTACCCCCATGTTATATTAGTTTTAGTTTCAAGACTTTGTAACGATAGATAGACCGTTGTATGCCCTTGTTTGAATTGATTGGAGTGATATTGTGTGATTTGTCTCATGTGCATATGGGTAGTGTTTCTCTCTAGACCTCATTCTATTCTAAATTCTCATCTTTTCTTTAAACCCCCAGATGCCTCCGAGACGCGACCCCGGATTTGTTTTCCCGCCAGAGATCACTTAGTTGATTCAGCAGCAGAATGCCTTGATTCAAACATTGGTACAGAACCAAGGCAACAACAACAACAACAACAACAACAACAACAACAACAACCCACCGCCACCACCACCTGTTGACCATTTGACCCGGTTCTTAAGGCTAAATCCGCCGGTGTTTTCCAGTAGCACCGAGCCAATTGTTGCAGATGATTGGCTCCGTAAGATAGGGAGGGAGTTGACCACTGCAGGATGTACAGATGGAGAAAGGGCGAAGTTTGCCGCACACCAGCTTGAAGGACCCGTAGCAGCATGGTGGGAGAATTTTACAGCCACTTACCCTGTAGATACTGTCACATGGGATCAGTTTTAGCAAGCTTTCCGTACTGCCCATGTTTCAGCAGGAGCTATGGCCATGAAGAAGCGTGAGTTTCGCAACTTACGCCAAGGAGGACAGACAGTTGGCCAGTATGTGGATGATTTCAGTAAGCTAGCACGTTATGCCCCAGATGACGTTGCTACAGACGCAGCTAAGCAAGAGAAGTTTCTAGAAGGATTGAATGATGAGCTGAGCATGCAGTTGATGGTAGCCACCTTCAATAACTATCAGGAGTTAGTAGACCGTGCTCTTATGATTGAAGGGAAGCAGCAGCAGATTGACAATCGCAAGAGGAAGTATGGACAAGGGAAGAATAACTCCGGAGCTCGTGAAACTTCGCTTTACCCTGAAGCCAGGAGGACAATTTTAGCATACCCATGGAGGAGGTAGCTTGCACAACCATAATGGCACCAAGAATGGGAACGGGAATGGAGGAAGCAATGGACAGAACCGTACCAACCCGTCAACACCATCCAAGGTAGACCTGAGCCACATCACTTGCTTTAAGTGCCGCAAGACTGGGCATTATGCAAACGATTTTCTAGAAGGCCAGAATGGAAATGGCAATGGAAGCTCAGGAAAGAAGCCGAATCCTTTCAACAAAGGACAAGTGAACCACGTCACCGTGGAGGAGGTTGAAGCTCGGCCGGATGCGAATAGGTAAGTTTCTGGTTAAGTCATTTACTGCAGTTGTTCTTTTTGATACTGGTGCATCGCATTCATTCATATCAAGGGGATTTGCGGATAAGTTTAGCCTACCCACTAAGACTCTTAAGACACCCATGTTAGTAAGCTCACCGGGAACGGAATATATGGCAAGTCAAGGATGTTTTCAAGTGCCATTAAGTATAGGGAGGCATGTTTTCCCAACGGATTTAATCATATTGGAATCCCAAGGTTTGGATGTAATTCTTGGTATGGATTGGTTGTCGATGTATGGAGGAAACACCGATTGCGCCCAAGAAGACAATTTTGCTTACCACCCGGAAGGAAGGAGAATCAAGTATGTATCATGGCATGAGCCGAGGAGAGCACATGTAAATTCCTTATCGAGTTGTGCGGGAGGAAGTACCCGATGGTAAAGGATTTCCGGACGTGTTTAGGAAGAGTTGCGGGCATGCCACCGGATAGAGACATTGAGTTTCGATTGAACTAATGCTGAGCATCGGGCCGATATCTAAGAGACCGTATAGGATGCCAGCCCAAGATTTGGAGGAAATTAAGAAGCAGATTAAGGAGTTACTGGATAAAGGTTTTATTCGCCCAAGTTCTTCGCCTTGGGGATCACCAGTACTTCTAGTGAGGAAGAAGGATGGATCATTAAGAATGGTTGTTGATTATCGAGGATTGAATGAAGTGACCATTAAGAACAAGTACCCGTTGCCGATGATCAATGACTTGTTTGACCAGTTGCAAGGAGCTAAGGTGTTTTCAAAGATCGATTTGCGATCGTGGTACCATCGATTGAAGATTCGAGAGCGGGATATACCTAAGACAGCTTTTACCACCAGTGCAGGCTGTATGAGTACACCGTTATGTCATTTGGTCGACTAATGCACCGCCTATTTTATGAACAGGATGAACAAAGTGTTTATGGAGTTTTTGGATAAGTTAAATGTGGTGTTCATTGATGATATTTTGGTTTACTCGAAGAATGAAGAGGAACATAAGGAGCATTTGCTTTTGGTACTCGAGAAGCTCGAGAGAACATCGATTATATGCCAAGTTCAGCAAGTGTGAGTTTTGGTTGAAGGAAGTTGGATTTCTTGGACATGTTATATCCGGAGAAGGTATAGCAGTAGACCCCACTAAAGTTGTCACCGTAACAAACTGGGAAGCGCAAACAACAGTTGGAGAGATCCGGAGTTTCCTTGGACTAGCAGGATACTATCGGAGATTCATCGAGAATTTCTCAAGGATTGTGAAACCTATGACAGAATTGTTGAAGAAGGATACCAAGTTCATTTGGACTGAGGAGTGTGAAGCTAGTTTCCAAGAGTTGAAGAAACGTTTGGTTACCTCACCAGTGTTAATTCTGCCAGATTAGACCAAGGATTATGAGGTGTATTGCGACGCTTCACGCAGAGGACTTGGAGCAGTACTTATGCAGGAGGGAAGAGTTGTTTCGTATGCTTCACGACAGCTTAAGCCTCATGAGCTAAATTATGCCACACATGATTTGGAGTTAGCGGCCGTAGTGCATGCGTTGAAGACATGGAGACATTTCCTCATTGGAAATCATTGTGAGGTGTATACGAATCACAAGAGTTTGAAGTACATCTTCACGCAGAAGGAGCTAAATCTCAGGCAGAGGAGATGGTTGGAACTCATCAAAGATTATGATATGAGATTGCATTACCACCCCGGAAAGGCTAACATTGTAGCAGACGCGTTGAGCCGTAAGAGTCGCGTCAACACATTAATGACAGGAGAAATACCAAAGGAGTTAGCCGAGGATCTTCGAGAGCTATGTTTGGAAATAGTTTCGAGAGGCTATGTAGCAGCATTGGAGATTCATCAACTTTGATGGACAAGATCAGGAAGCTCGGAAGACCGACAAAGAGATTGCCTCTATAAAGGAGAAAATGAGCGAAGGAAAAACAAAGGGATTTCGTGAGGATGAGCACGATACCCTATGGTTTGAGGACCGTGTTTATGTGCCCAATGACCCGGAGATCAGGAAGTTGATTCTACAAGAGGCACATGATTCACCATATTCGATTCACCCACGAAATACCAGGATGTATTTGGATTTGAAGAATACTTTCTGGTGGACCGAAATGAAGAAGGATATTGCAGAGTATGTAGCTGTTTGTGATGTATGTCAGAAGGTGAAGGCAGAACATCAGAAGCCAGCAGGATTGTTACAACCATTGCCTATACCGAATGGAAGTGGGATAAACTAGGTATGGATTTCATCACGGATTGCCGGGACTCGTTAGGGCTATGACTCGATTTGGGTTATAGTCAATCGTTTGTGAAGGTAGCTCATTTCATTCCAGTAAAGACTACCTACAGCAATGCCAAATTGGCTAAGATATACATGACTAGGATTGTATGCTTGTATGGAGTTCCGAGGAGTATCGTATCAGATAGAGGAACCCAATTTACCTCAAAGTTCTGGAAGCAGTTGCACGAAACTTTGGGAACCAGGCTGGAGTTTAGCACAGCTTTCCATCCACAGACAGATGGACAAACCGAGAGAGTCAACCAGATTTTGGAGGATATGCTTAGAGCACATGCTTTGGATTATGGATCAAGTTGGGATGACAACTTGCCGTATCGGAGTTTTCTTATAACAACAGTTACCAAACCGATGCGAAGATGGCACCTTCGAAGCCTTATGCGGAAGGAGGTGCAGGACCCCGTTGTTGTGGGATGAAGTTGGAGACCGCCAGTTGTTTGGACCAGATTTGATTAAGGAGTCTGAACAGAAAGTAAAGTTGATTCGCGATAGGCTCAAGGTAGCACAGTCAAGACAGAAGAGTTATGCGGACTCAAAACGCAAGGAGACAGAATACGAAGTCGGAGACATAGTTTATCTTTGAGTATCGCCGCTTCGAGGAGTTAAGCGTTTTGGAGTTAAGGGAAAGTTAGCACCTCGATTTGTAGGACCATATCGTGTTTTGGAACGCATGGGTGAAGTTGCGTACAAGTTGGAATTACCCGAAGGATTGTCAGGAGTTCATGATGTGTTTCATGTTTCACAGTTGAAGAAGTGTCACGCAGAGATGGCTGATATGCCACTGAGAGATCTTGTACACCGGAAGTGATTCAGTTGAATGATGATTTGACCTATGAGGAGAAACCGTTAAGATTACGGAGTATGCCGGTGAGTCACCCGCAGCAAGGTCATTAAGTTTTGCAAAGTTCGATTGGAGCCACCACACCGAGGATGAAGCCACACAGGAGCGAGAGGAATATTTGCTTAAGGACCACCCTCATCTATTTTCTAGCCAACCCGAATCTCGAGGGCGAGATTCATCTTAAGGGGGTAGGTTTGTAACATCCCAAATTTTCAATTTGGAATGTTATACATAGAGCATCATTGCATATCATATTTTTCATTGCATTTTGGATCGATCCTAGAAAATTCTACACAACTCAAGGACCCTCAGAGAGAGTTGGGGAATTTCGTTATTTTCATATTTGAGTTTTCTCAAATTTTGAAATAGGATCATTTGATTTTAATTATTTTATCTTCAATTATTTCTACTACCAAAATATGAGAGAGGGAATAAAATGACTTTCCCAAAATAAAGAAATAATGAAGATTTAATAATAAAATCAAATAAGATTTTATTTTGGAGTTGTTCGCCTTTTTATTTGAATTTAGGAAAAATGCGCGTTTTTCAAAATTGCATTGAGGCCCCAAATAAATGTTCGTTAAATCCGGCTTGATTTTAGAAGCCGGGGAAAATTTATTTCGAGATTTTTGGAATATGTTTAATACTTCTTTTGTTTTTTTTCCGAGCGTAATTAAAAAAGTGAACATATACAGGCGTGCAGCGGGACACCGCTCGGGCGCTATATAAATAACCACCCGGCCGCCCCCAGCGCCCGCCGCCACCTTGACCAGCGCCGCTTCCCGGCCCAAGTCGCGCCGCCCAGCCCTCCGCCCGCGCCCCAAACCCTAACCCTAATCCGCCCGCCTTGCCGCCGCCCGCCGTCGCCGGACTCTGCCTCATCGCGGACCCTCGCGGAGTTCGCCGCCCGCCCGCCGAGTTCGCCCGCCGCCGCCGAGTTCGCCGCCTCGTTTACGTCTTGCGGTTTTTATATAAAAACCGGGCGGTTTTTATTAAAGTTTTTTTTCGGTTTTTTTAGTTTTCAGTTTTTTTCCGGTTTAGGTTAATTAGCGGACGTTTGTCCGTTAGTTCGTTTTAACGAACGCGTTTGTCAGATTAGTTTAGTTAACGAACGTACGTTCGTTAACCCGTTCGTCGTTTTTCTTTTTCTCGGATTTAATCCGCGATTTTTCTGATCGCGATTCAAGATCCGATTTTCGTTTTAGTATAACTTTTCGCTCGTTCATCGGAATCAGGCGATTCAAGCGTCTGGAGTTTTCGTCTCGAAACCCTCTTTCCGAATAATCTACTTAAACAAGTTTTTGCTTCTGTAAAATTTGACTTAGATCCAGATTAGTAAAATGAAGCTGTTTTCTTCCGTCGTTTGACTTTCGTTGCTTCGTTTGATTTGATTCCTTTTGCAGACCGGAGTTCTTAAGTTGAACTATCTGTTTAGATCTATTTGAGTTTTACCTGTGCATTAGATGCGTATTTATTCTATGCTTGTTTGTTTGTCTGCGATAGATTACCCGGTCGCCTGTTACTTCGAGTCTCTAGGTTTCGCGGATCATCAGCAAGGCAAGTAACACTTTGATCATATCTCTTCTCATATCCAGTTTTTATGCATTAGATCTATCCTCAAACACTTGCATGATTAGGATCTAATTAAATTGTGGGATGGGAAGTAGATTGAGGTAGTACCTATTACCTGTTTTATTATAAACCTTTGGGAGTTACTTCTACGTTTGCTTATTATGCTATGCTATGCTAGTAGACGTGGATTGGGTGAGTGTATTCCATGACAGATGTGAGATTGTTATTTAATGGTTTATTTAAAGGCGGCAACTTAAACACACATCCTGGGTGGATTGAGGCACCTGGTTTCTATCAGGACTTGCATGTATTTCTTCGGACCGCCACCCAGGCTCAAAGGGATCATGAGATTATTCAAACTAGAAACTTCCGTGTGCAGCCACAAGCCATTATGGGCTCTGGCATAATTGACTAAGTTGTGCGAACACTTACGGGTAGACTAGCAGATGTAGGGGAAAGTAGGTGTACCGGTCTACCCACAAGTAAGGTGCTAGTGTTTCTGAAAGACTATGTCTCGGTCATCCGTTTCTCAAACACCATGTAGTGCGAGAAACCAAACGGAGGCGATCGAGTCTTGTGTGGAAAAGTCATAAACCTCTTCGTGAGTGTATAAACTAATCATGATTAGCCGTGTCCCCGGTTATGGACATCTTGAGTATCTAGTACCTAGATATCATGTGAATCTCATCATGTTACTTCTAAGTTAATATTGTTGGGTTTGTTAATGAGTACTTTTATTTGGGATTGAGAATGCTGTCAACCATTCTCAATGTTTCACAACCACCATGATAGTTAAATAAATTTATTCCTTTGCAGTAGGGAAAAATTGGCTTTATGCAAAAAGCGTAATCATAGAGCTTTCCACCAGCCATATATGCATGTAGTTTAGGCTTATTCTTTCATTATTCTCTATGTGTTACATTGCCAAAGATATTCCATGTCTTGACCCGTTTCGGGCTGCAACGTTTCATGTTGCGAGACTTTTCCGACGACAGTAAGGTGCATAGGTCGTGGTTCTATACTCAGTGATGCCGTTGGAGTTGATGGACTCGCTTATTCTTCCAAGCCTTCCGCTGTTATCGTTATTAGATGGCCTTAAGTCATATTTATTTTATTAAGTTCTCTCTCGAGACATTCGATTGTAATAAGTGTGTGATTGCTACTCTGTTATAGATCCTTCGAGTACTGTGTGGTGTCAGCATTACTGATCCAGGGATGACACTGAGCACGTAGATCGACTGTTTGAGGTCCTGGTCGCTACAATAACAGCCCCCGCAAAGATTCGTGAAGGGTCTTCCAAGAATAATAGACATACTATCATCCTCGGGAATATCAAGAATACCAAAGTCCGTTAAAATAGTAACATTTGCAACCACAACAGGCACATCCCCTATAATAAGAATATCATATTTCTTCTTGACAGTAGGAAGAGGAAATTCAAAACCTCCAAAAATAATCGATGGAATTTTTCCAATAGAGTTGATACTATGGACCCGAGGTTGTTTCCTCGGAAAGTGTACCGTATGCTCATTACCATTAACATGAAAAGTGACATTGCCTTTGTTGCAATCAATAACAGCCCCTACAATATTCAAAAAAGGTCTTCCAAGAATAATAGACATACTATCGTCCTCGGGAATATCAAGAATAACAAAGTCCGTTAAAATAGTAACGTTTGCAACCACAACAGGCACATCCTCACAAATACTGACATGTATAGCAGTTGATTTATCAGCCATTTGCAAAGATATTTCAGTAGGTGTCAACTTATTCAAATCAAGTCTATGATATAAAGAGAGAGGCATAACACTAATCCAAGATCACATAAAGCAGTTTTAACATAATTTCTTTTAATGGAGCATGGTATAGTAGGTACTCCTGGATCTCCAAGTTTCTTTGGTATTCCACCCTTAAAAGTATAATTAGCAAGCATGGTGGAAATTTCAGCTTCCGATATCTTTCTTTTATTAGTAACAATATCTTTCATATACTTAGCATAAGGATTCATTTTGAGCATATCGATCAAACGCATACATAAAAGGATAGGTCTAATCATTTCAAAGAAAGCGCTCAAAATCCTCATCATCCTTTTTCTTGGACGGTTTGGGAGGTAAAGGCATGTGTTTATGAACCCATGGTTCTCTTTCTTTACCATGTTTCCTAGCAACAAAGTCTCTCTTATCATAACGTTGATTCTTTGATTGTGGGTTATCAAGATCAACAGCAGGTTCAGCTTCTACATCATCATCATTACTAGGTTGAGCATCATCATGAACATTATCATTAACATTTTCACTAGGTTCATGTTCATTACCAGATTGTGTTTCAGCATCTGAAATAGAAATATCATTTGGATTCTCAGGTGGTTCAGCAATAGGTTCACTAGAAGCATGCAAAGTCCTATCATTTTTCTTTTTCTTCCTTTTAGAAGGACTAGGTGCATCAATATTATTTCTCTGAGAATCTTGCTCAATTCTCTTAGGGTGGCCTTCGGGATACAAAGGTTCCTGAGTCATTTTACCGGTTCTAGTAGCCACTCTAACAGCATAATCATTTTTCTTACTATTCATTTCATTGAGAAAACCATTTTGAGCCTTAAGTACTTGTTCTACTTGAGTGGTAACCATAGAAGGATGTTTAATAATGAGTTTAAGTTCACCTTTAACATTAGCCATATAATCACCCAAATGTTCAATCATATAAGCATTTTGTTTTAATTGTCTACCAAAATAAGCATTGAAATCTTCTTGGTTAACCATAAAGTTATCAAACTCATCCAAGCATTGGCTAGCAATTTTAGTAGGAGGGATTTCAGCTTTATCATATCTATAGAGAGAATTTACCTTTAGTACCTGTGTCGGGTTACCAAGACCATGAGGTTCTTCAATAGGTAATGGATTAAGATCATATGTTTCTTCAACAGGCGGTAAATTAAGACCATGTATTTCTTCAATAGGAGGTAAATTCTTAACATCTTCAGCTTTAATACCTTTTTCTTTCATAGATTTCTTTGCCTCTTGCATATCTTCGTGGATCGAGAAATAGAACACCTCTCTTCTTTGGAGTTGGTTTAGGAATAGGCTCAGAGCTGGCTCGAAGTGTCCAATTATTTTCATTTGTCAACATATTATTCAATAGAATTTCAGCTTCACCGGTGTTCTTTCCCCGAAAACAGTACAAGCACAACTATCCAGGTAATCTCTGGAAGCATCGGTTAGTCCATTATAAAAGATATCAAGTATTTCATTTTTCTTAAGAGGATGATCAGGCAAAGCATCAAGTAACTTGAGAAGCCTCCCCCAAGCTTGTGGGAGACTTTCTTCTTCAATTTGCACAAAATTATATATATCCCTCAAAGCAGCTTGTTTCTTATGAGCAGGGAAATATTTAGCAGAGAAGTAAAAAATCAAAACCTGGGACTACGCACACAACCAGGATCAAGAGAAATAAACCATATCTTAGCATCACCCTTTAATGAGAACGGAAATATTTTAAGGATATAAAGGTAGCGAGATTTCTCATCATTAGTGAATAGGGTGGCTATATCATTTAATTTAGTAAGATGTGCCACAACAATTTCAGATTTATAGCCATGAAAAGGATCAGATTCAACCAAAGTAATTATATCAGGATCAACAGAGAATTCATAATCCTTATCAGTAACACAGATAGGTGAAGTAGCAAAAGTAGGGTCAGGTTTCACTCTAGCATTAAGAGATTGCTGCCTCCATTTAGCTAATAACCTCTTGAGTTCATATCTATCTTTGCAAGCTAAAATAGCTAAAGCAGCTTATTTTTCAAAAACATAACCCTCAGGAATAACAGGCGAGTCTTCATTATCACTTTCATCTATATAATCAGTTTCAATAATTTCTTTCTCTCTAACCCTAGCAATTTGTTCATCAAGAAATTCACTAAGTGGCACAGTAGTATCAAGCATAGAAGTAGTTTCAAAGATAAGTATCATGCATAGCGAAGTGGCATCATCAATAACATGCGACATATCGGAGCGAATAGCGAGAAGCGAGGTTTAGGTGTCGCAAGCTCACTCAAAAGCAGAAGGTGAATCAAGTGCGAGCTAGATGGCGCTTCCTTACCTCCCCTCGTAGTTGAGGGATAAATTGTTGTCTTAGCGTCTTTCAAGTTCTTCATAGTGACCAGCAGATATAAATCCCAAGTGACTCAAAGAATAGAGCTATGCTCCCCGGCAACGGCGCCATAAAATAGTCTTGATAACCCACAAGTATAGGGGATCGCAACAGTTTTTGAGGGTAGAGTATTCAACCCAAATTTATTGATTCGACACAAGGGGAGCCAAAGAATATTCTCAAGTATTAGCAGTTGAGTTGTCAATTCGACCACACCTGGATAACTTAATATCTGCAACAAAGTATTTAGTAGCAAAGTAGTATGATAGTAGTGGTAACGGTAACAAAAGTAACGGTAGCAAAAGTAATATTTTTGGTGTTTTGTAGTGATTGTAACAGTAGCAACGGAAAAGTAAATAAGCGAAGAACAATATGTGAAAAGCTCGTAGGCATTGGATCGGTGATGGAGAATTATGCGGATGCGGTTCATCATGTAACAATCATGACATAGGGTGACACGTAACTAGCTCCAATTCATCAATGTAATGTAGGCATGTATTCGAATATAGTCATACGTGCTTATGGAAAAGAACTTGCATGACATCTTTTGTCCTACCCTCCCGTGGGCAACGGGTCCTAATGGAAACTAAGGGATATTAAGGCCTCCTTTTAATAGAGTACGGAACAAAGCATTAGCGCATAGTGAATACATGAACTCCTCAAACTACGGTCATCACCGGAGTGGTCCCGATTATTGTCACTTGAGGTTGCGGATCATAACACATAGTAGGTGACCATAGACTTGCAAGATAGGATCAAGAACTCACATATATTCATGAGAACATAATAGGTCCAGATCTGAAATCATGGCACTCGGGCCCTAGTGACAAGCATTAAGCATAACAAAGTCATAGCAACGCTAATCTCGTAACATAGTGGATACTAGGGATCAAACCCTAACAAAACTAACTCGATTACATGATAGATCTCATCCAACCCATCACCGTCCAGCAAGCCTACGATGGAATTACTCATGCACGGCGGTGAGCATCATGAAATTGGTGATGGAGGATGGTTGATGATGACGATGGCGATGAATCCCCCTCTCCGGAGCCCCGAACGGACTCCAGATCAGCCCTCCCGAGAGGTTTTAGGGCTTGGCGGCGGCTCCGTATTGTAAAACGCGATGAATCCTTCTCTTTGATTTTTTATATGGAGTTGGAGTTGAGGTCGGTGGAGCGTCAGGGGGCCCACTGACATGGATTTTTCTTCCAGTATTTTTCTTATTTTCCAAATAGATGTTCCGTGGAGTTTCAGGTCATTCCGAGAACTTTTGTTTCTGCACATAAATAACACCATGGAAAGTCTGCTGAAAACAGCGCCAGTCCGGGTTAGTTCCATTCAAATCATGCAAGTTAGAGTCCAAAACAAGGGCAAAAGTGTTTGGAAAAGTAGATACGAGGGAGACATATCACTATTCTGTTCCCCAAAGTTTTTAGGGTATATGGATATATATAGGCGAAAGAAGTCGATCAGGGGAGCCACAAGGGGCTCACGAGGGTGGGGGGCGCGCCCAGGGGGGCAGGCGTGCCTGCCTGCCTCGTGGCCACCTCGTTGCTTCCCTGACGTAAACTCCATGTCTCCTGGATTGCTTCGGTTCCAAAAGTAACTCTCTCAAAGGTTTCATTCCGTTTGGACTCAGTTTGATATTCCTTTTCTGCGAAACACTGAAATAGGCAAAAAAACAGAAACTGGCACTGGGCTCTAGGTTAATAGGTTATTCCCAAAAATCATATAAAAGTGCTTAGTAAAGCCCATTAAACATCCAAAAGATATAATATAATAGCATGGAATAATAAAAAATTATAGATACGTTGGAGACGTATCATCGCTCTCGCCAAGGTGAAGGACGCCTACAACCCGAACGCGCCTGCCCCGGCGGCGGCAGAAGGGCGCCCTGATGGCAACAAATGAGCCAAGGCGGCGAGGGACGCAGCACCCGCTGTCGAACGGCTACAATCGTCGGTTGAGAAGTGCATCGCCGATGCCAAGAGGGAGGAGTAATCCGACGCGAGGTGGTCGGCGTTGATGACGAAGCAGGACGTCAAGCTCGTCCTTCTTAGGACCAACGTCGCCGCGAAGAAGAGGAACACCGACCTAGCGTTCTTGAATGGGGCAGACACGTCGACGATGATGAGCAGGTGAAGGCTTGGTACCTGGCGGAGCGTGGCCTCGTCTTGAACCAGATGTCGGGACCGGCGGCGACCACCGCTCCTACACCCACTACGCCAACGCCGATGTCGAGCCTGAGCATTGAAGTTGTGCCCACGCCGATCCGAGCCCGAGCACTGAAGTTGCGCCCACGCTGACCCGAGCCCGAGCACTGAAGTTGTGCCCACGCCGACGCCGACGCCGACCTCGGCTAGCCCTGCGACAAAGGAGCCTGCCGTTTTGATGAGCCCCATGTCTATTGTTCCTACCCTTTTGATCGCTGGACTTTAGCTATGTTCGATCGCCGACCTTGTGGCATAATGATCACCGACCATGTGGCATAATGATCGTCGGCCTGTGGCATGATGATCGCTGAACTGCGTCGTTTTTTGGTAGCGGGAAAGTGAACTTTGAATTTTGATGCGTTTGAGGGCTGAAACTTGGGGGCGGGGATGGGAACTTGATCGTCCCCATGCCAGAAAAAACGCTGGCACAAACGCTAAAAACCCTTCGTCAGGTGCGCTGGGGGGACAAACGGCTGGAGATTTTCTAAGGCTAGTCATAGTGGGGATATATTACAATGTCCATAGTGTAAAGTAAACAAAGAAGTAGTAACATAGATGATTGCATTTATTAACTTGTAGACTCATATATCCTTGGGAAGCACTATGTTAGAGTAACATACTAGGTTACTCTAAGCACCTTACCACACGATATTAACATAGTTTCAGTCCTAGCTAGGAGACAAATCATAGTTCATCCTAACTACTAACAAATGTCATTACAAAAATAATAGTCAAATGGCTCAACAGGGGAAAGGTCATCGATGTCGAACTAGTGGCAAGTCCATCCTCGTCCTCTTCTTAATCTGCCACTGTTGTTTCTTCTCTTATTATTATTTTCTCATCTGTTGTTGCTTCTTCTTCTCTTCGGTTCCTGCTTTTGCTTTTCTTCTTCAGATTCTTGTCTGACCTCTGTTATCCCATATTTCATGTGCCCGCTCCATCATTTTGATATTCCAGGCTTCGTTGTCAAATGCCTCTACACCATGGTCTAAACTGACAACATCATCATGCATCACATCTTCCTCCTCAGGCACCAGTTCATCACAACCCCATTGCAGGATCTAGTTATGCAGAATGCAACAAGTAAGAATAAGATTAACCTAGGTGGGAAAAGTGTGTAATGGCTTCTGATCCAGGATCTTAAACTTGTTCTTCAAAACTCCAAATGCCCTCCCAACAAAGAATCGTAAGGTTGTAGCGTTCAAGATTAAACAATTCCTATGGAGTCCTAGGATTCCCGAAGAGTGGAAGAACACCTAAACGACGTGCATAGCTAGCATCTCCTAGGTAGTGCTTTCTACCCCTATATGCTGCAGATTATGACCTCGATACTCTGGCAGTGACATGAGTACGGTCTATTGCCCCAACGCAATCATGAAATGGCATTGCAAGATGGTGTTATGGCTACAACATGACAATACAAGCATATCAAGGCATGAACGGCATACTGTCAGCGCTCACCTTAAAGTATGGATAACATCTTGGGCTACTGCGAATCTTGTTAGGAGTCTAGCCGGTTGGTGACCTGATCATCTCTCCCCTGAGTTCCCCATCAGCATATAACACTTGCCTGAAGTACATGGAAATGGTATCTGAGGGAGTCCTGGACTAGGGGGTGTCCGGATAGCCGAACTATCATCACGGCCGGACTCCAAGACTATGAAGATACAAGATTGAAGACTTCGTCCCATGTCCGGATGGGACTTTCCTTGGCGTGGAAGGCAAGCTTGGCGATACGGATATGTAGATCTCCTACCATTGTAACCGACTCTGTGTAACCCTAACCTATCCGGGTGTCTATATAAACCGGAGGGTTTTAGTCCCTAGGACGAACAACAATCATACCATAGGCTAGCTTCTAGGGTTTAGCCTCCTTGATCTCGTGGTAGATCTACTCTTGTACTACCCATATCATCAATATTAATCAAGCGGAGTAGGGTATTACCTCCATCGAGAGGGCCCGAACACAGGTAAAAACATCATGTCCCTTGTCTCCTGTTACCATCCGCCTAGATGCACAGTTCGGGACCCGCTACCCCAGATCCGCCGGTTTTGACACCGACATTGGTGCTTTCATTGAGAGTTCCTCTGTGTCGTCACCGATAGGCCCGATGGCTCCTTCGATCATCAACAACGACGCGGTCCAGGGTGAGACTTTTCTCCCTGGACGGATCTTTGTATTCGGCGGCTTTGCACTGCGGGCCAATTTGCTTGGCCATCTGGAGTAGACCGAAAGCTACGCCCCTGGCCATCAGGACAGATTTGGAAGTTTGAACTATACGGCCGATGTCCGCGGAGACTTGATCTTCGACGGATTCGAGCCACAGCCGAGCGTGCCGCACTGTCTCGATGGGTATGATCTAGCACTGCCGCCCGAGCAATTGCCACAGAGGCCGCCCCAGCATCCGCTCCGACCCTTAGTCCGAAGCCGGACTCCCCGATCGAGGACGAGTGGTTGGACACCGCCTCGGGGGCTACGATCTCTAGGGCGATTGAGCCGAACTCTATCCCTGTCCTTTGCGAAGACCTTGACTCCAGGGTGCCGGACTCCTCTCCGAACCCTCCGCGCCCCTGCCAATCGAATCCGATTGGGCGCCGGTCATGGAGTTCACTGCCGCGGACATATTTTAGCACTCGCCCTTTGGCGATATCCTGAATTCACTAAAGTCTCTCTTTATCCGGAGAGCCCTGGCCGGACTACGGACAGGAAGGTTGGGATGCGGACGAGGAAGAAATTCAACGCCCACCCACCACCCACTTTGTAGCCATTGTCGATGATTTAACCGATATGCTCGACTTCGACTCCGAAGACATCAACGGAATGGACGACGATGCCGGAGACGACCAAGACCCAGCGCCTATAGGGCACTGGAAGGCCACCTCGTCATACGGCATATACATGGTGGACATCCCAAAAGATGGGAACGGCAGTGGAACAACGGAGGATGACCCCTCCAAGAAGCAACCAAAGTGCTGATGTCAACGGCGCCACTCTAAATCCCGCCACAGCAAAAAGGTGATTCCGGCACGGGAGATAATAACACCCCGGACAGTGCCGAAGACAACCCCCTCCAGCAGGACTTTGCGCAGGAGGAGGGAGAAGCAAGTCCGCATTTACGGTCTGTGCGTAAAGAGAGGTAGAGGACGATAATTATGCGCCTCCCTCCGAAGATGAGGCAAGCCTCAACGACGAATTAAATGCGTGCACGAGGATCCCGCCGAGCAGAGGCGTTTCAAACGCAGGCTTATGGCCACGACAAGCAGCCTCAAGAAAAAGCAGCAACAACTTAGAGCTGACCAAGACACGCTGGGCGACATATGGATCAAGTCCTTGCAGCCGAAGAGTATGAACTCGAACGCCCCTCCAAAAGCTACCCCAAATGCAGGCCGTTGCCTCGATAAGAGGAGGAAGCACCCAAGTCACCAGCGCACGACATGGCAGACCAACCACCCCGTGGCCACGACAGAGAAGCCTCTCGGCCCTCCGCTCAAGCCACACCCCGACGCCGCTCAAAAAGTACCAAGGCACGGGAAAACGCACCGGACTTGCGAGATATATTGGAGGATAAGGCAAAACATACAAGATCGATCTACGGATCGTGTGGGCGCCCAACGACTCGGGATGATTACCGTCGCGCCGGATACAACAAACCGGCGGGCGAACACGATGAGACAAAGCTCATATGAGCTACGCCGTGATATAGCCCAATACTGAGGCGCCGACACCCACTATGCTTCACAAATGAAGTAATGGATCATCAAATCCTCGAGGGCTTCAAACCCGTAAACATCGAATCATACGATGGTACCACAGATCCCATGATGCGGATCAAGGACTATATCCTCCACATCCACATGGCCCGCGGTGATGATCTACATGCCATCAAATACCTCCCACTCAAGCTTAAAGGACCAGCTCGGCATTGGCTCAACAGCTTGCCGCCAGAATCAATTGGTTGTTGGGAGGACACTGAAGCCGCATTCCTTGATAACTTCCAGGGCACATATGTGCGACCACTAGACGCCGATGACCTTAGCCATATAATTCAGCAGCCAGAAGAATCGGCCAGACAATTCTGGACACGGTTCCTAACAAAGAAAAATCAAATCATTGACTGCCCGGATGCAGAGGCCCTTGCAGCCTTCAAGCATAACATCCGCGACGAATGGCTTGCCCGGCACCTAGGACAGGAAAAGCCAAAATCCATGGCAGCCCTCACAACACTCGTGACCCGCTTTTGTGCAGGAGAAGACAGCTGGCTAGCTCATAGTAACAACTTGACCAAAAACACTGGTAGTTCGGATACCAAGGACAGCAATGGCAGGTCGCGTCGCAACAATAACAAACGCCGCATTAGCGGTGATAATGATGAAGATACGGCCGTCAATGTCGGATTCAGAGGCTCTAAACCCTGTCAGCAGAAGAAGCAATTCAAAAGAAATACCCAGGGCCCGTCCAACTTGGACCGAATACTCGATCGCTTGTGCCAGATACATGGCACCCCGAAAAACCAGCCAATCACACCAACAGGATTGTTGGGTGTTCAAGCAAGCGAGCAAGTTAAGTGCCGAACTCAACGACAAGGGGCTGCATAGCGATGACGAGGAAGAGCCCGGCCGCCGAACAATAGAGGATGAAGGGTTTTCCCAGACAAGTGCGGACGGTGAACATGATATACGCAACCCATATACCCAAAAGGGAGCGGAAGCGTGCACTAAGGGACGTATATGCGATGGAGCCAGTCGCCCCGAAGTTCAACCCATGGTCTGCCTGCTCGATCACCTTCGATCGAAGGGACCACCCCGCTAGCATCCATCACGGTGGTTTCGCCGCATTTGTTCCTGACCCAATTATCGAAGGATTTCACCTCACCAGAGTCCTGATGGACGGCGGTAGCATCCTGAACCTGCTTTATCAGGATACAGTGCGCAAAATGGGCATAGACCCCTCAAGGATTAAACCTACAAAGACGACCTTTAAAGGCGTCATACCGGTGTAGAGGCCAATTATGCAGGCTCAGTTACACTCGAAGTGGTCTTCGGATCCCTGGATAACTTCCGAAGCGAAGAGTTAATCTTCGACATAGTCCCGCTCCGCAGCGGCTATCACACACTGCTTGGACGAACCGCATTTGCAAAGTTCAATGCGGTGTCGCACTACGCATACCTCAAGCTCAAGATGCCAGGCCCTTGAGGAGTAATCACGGTCAATGGAAACACGAACGCTCTCTCCGAACGGAGGAGCACACGGCGGCCCTCGCGGCGGAGGTGCAAAGCAGCCTCTCACAGCAATTCTCGAGTCCGGCCACTAAACGTCCGGACACTGTCAAGCGCGCCGGGAGTAACCTACAACAAGACCGCGTGGCATGATTCAAGCACGCGTAGCAATCCAGCCCCAACCCCAGCCCTCGAGAAATTGCGAAGCCAGTACTACGCGTACATAACTACGCTCTGGAGATACCATGGGCATAAGGGGAGGGGCGCGAACACGGCACGCCCAGAATGCGGCTCAACCGCACCAGGGGCTACCAATTGTGTCATTCTTTTTCCTTTTTTTTTCTTACTTTCAGGACTGTGTTCTCCAGAAGACCTGTCCGACATTCGCGCCGAATACATGATGCAACAGCCAGGGAAGCAGAAAACTGCGTCGAGTGTCCAGGTGGCCTCTACTACGAGCATTATACCTATTTTACATACCATCCCGCAGCTTACCCCTGGAGGGGGACATGTTAAATAGTCCCATCCCTTGCTTATCGCATAATTTGTATCGTTCTGCTTTTATTTGCAGTCTCTTTTTAATAAACAATATATAGCTCTTGCCTATTATTACATTTTTTATTTATATATATGTTCATTTCATGACATGTTGCACCCGTACACTTTGGTACGGCCAATACACCAGGGGCTTAAGTACCCCAAAATTATGGTGTGATAAGTCCGAACACTTTCACAAGTGCGGCACCCCGAACTTATAGCATTATATGCATCGGCTCCGAATCATGTCTTGGGTCAATAGTTGGGTTTGCCCGGCTCCGTGTTTTGGTACCTTACGTTCCGTTATATCGGCTAAGGTAGCACCGGAGTACCATTGCGATTGTGCCCAGTTGAGCTGGGTTGAGCACCTCGGTGGAGAAAGCTAAAACTGACCGTCATGATAGGGCGAGAGCGGTCGCTCTTCGAGAGGTTTTTGGTCCCTAAAGACTTATGCCGCTTAGAGCGAGGAACCGGAATTGTCCGCCAAAGGCGTGGATAGGCGCCGAACTCGGTCTTCCGAATACTAGGGGCTTCGCCCGAAATTTAAAATTATAGAATTCTATGGCTAAGTGAGAGTGTTCAAGCATTATAAGTCCGGTTGCCTTGTTCGTTGCGTTGAACGCCTCCCTCGATGGACCCAAGAATGGGAACAAGAGCGCTCAAGTTTATCCCAAACACCCCAACACTCGTGGCATGGGGGCTGAAGCCAATGACTTGCCATCTCTCAAATTTGATAAACGGCCGCACAGAAGGTAATATTTTAAATTAACAAGCGTTGCTTAGCGCATATGAACAAGTTTTCGGCGTCTGAGGATAACACATGCGAGTCTATTAAAAATTACATCTTTGGAGCACTCATCCGCTATCTGGCGGGCACCCTTCAGAGGCCCTCATAGTACATTTCGGGCGTGCGATGCTCCTTGCCCTTCAAGGCCCGTCCGTCACAAGCTTCTCCGCATCCAGCTTGCCCAGTGCACTTTAGCACGGCAAGGGCCAGACGGGCACCTTCAATGCAGACGGAGCGCAGATGACTTCAATCCGTGGACAGGTGTCCACCGGCCGCACTAGCCCAAAGTAGCTCCCAGGCATGGCTTCCAATGGCCACATCCGAACTATGAGGCCCCTCATGGCCTGTTCGGCGACCTTGTGGAGCTCGACCAGCTGCTTTAGCTGGTCGCTTAGGGGCACCGGATGTCCGGCCTCAGCATACTGAGACCAGAACACCTTTTCCGTCGAGCTCCCCTCCTTGGCGCGGTAGAACGCGGCAGCATCAGACACACTACGGGGCAGATCTGCGAATGCTCCTGGAGAGCTCCGAATCCGGGTAAGCAATAGGTAATTCACTTTCACATGCTTGCTTTGCATAAAGAATGCCTTAACCGCCGCTATCTTCTTTAATGATTCAATTTCTTGGAGGGCTTTTTGGGCCTCGGCCTTAGCAGCTTTGGCACTCTCTAGAGCCGAGGCAAGCTCGGACTCTCGGGTCTCGAGTCACGCTCCAAACCTTTGTGTTTTTTCACGAGAGCCTGGAGCTCTTGCCGCCCACGCGCCCCCCCTTCTCTCGTTCGGTGCGCTCCGCTGCCGCTTTGTTTTCGGCCACGGACACCGCTTCCTTTAGGGTCGCCACCTCGTTCGTGGCCCCTGCAGTACCCATGTTATTCCTGTTATTTTTTGCAACCGAAACCTTTCTATAAGGGCTTTATTTAATAAGGTATTACCTACCTTCCTTGTCCTCGAGCTGCTTCTTGGCAAGGCCGAACTCGTTCTCGGACCGCTCGAGGCTCTGCCTCAATGCATTGACCTCCGCAGTCAGTGCGGCAGAGGTCAGTAGCGGAGCCTGCATTCCCATATTGACATACTTATGTTAGTCTCCTGCGTATTTCTTTTTAGATCCTTAGTCCGGCTTTTCTTTCCGAACACCGAACTAAGCATCAGGGGCTACTGTCTATGCGGTAATATTTTTACATATTCTAAACTTACCTCAAAGCCTGTTAGAAGGCTGGTACAGGCTTCAGTCGGCCGCTCTTGGCGGATCGAATCTGTCCGGATCACCGCACTCATAGCGATGCGGTGCTCCTCCTTGATGGAGGCGCTGTTAAGCGCCTCCAAGAAGTTATCCGGTGCCTCCGGTTGGGACGGAGGACACTGCGTCTTACCCTTCTTCTGAAGAAGGGCGCTTGCGGACTTGAGCTGAAGGTTCCGCTATGGAGTCTGGACAAGGGTCGGGCTTAGAGCCGCTGGGGGTCTCGCCCCCCATGCGCCTGGAGTCCGGGAGGTCGCCTTGCGGCGCCTCCTGCGCCACCTCCTCTTGACCAGGCCCCCCTTGGGGCCCCACCTCGGCGTCGTCCGCAGCGTGAGGCGAGGAGGCGGCCGGAAGTGAAGTACTCTCCATTTCCGACGAACTCAGGGACCCGCTCGACGAAGCGGCGAGCTCGCCCTTGGGCGGGCTGCATAATTGTTCAGCATTAGAGAACACTATGCAATGAAAAAGCCATGGGTATCCGGACACTTACGATCTCGCCAGGGGCTTGTCCCTTGTTGGCCACTCCTCCTCGTCGTTGTCGACGTTGGTGGAAAGTCCGGAGGAAGGGTCCTTCCCTTCTTGGACCCTCCGGCCTCCCCAGTTGGGGCGGCCTTCCTTTTCCTCTCCTCCCCCGCTGGGGGAGAGGCTTCTTTTTCCTCCTCCTCGTTCTCGGAGAAGATTACGCTTGAGAATCGACAAGACTGGCGTTGGGACCTCCTTGAGTTCCCGTGGCCTCCTTCTTGGCTGCTTCTCCGGCACCACATGAGGTACCGAGTCAGCCCGTCAATCGGGCATCCGCTGGGTCTTACGGCAAAGGAGCCGGACAGTTAACTGTCCGGACGTCTTCAACCGATCTGTTAAAGGTTAGGGAGTTTTAGATCCCGCATAGAGTCAAACTATGAAAAAAGAGTCCCGTAAAGGGTAAAATAACTTACCTCGCTGGCTTGACGCTGCGAGCTGAATCCGCGATTTTCGGTAGCGGATGTGGGAGCCTCGGCGCCCTTGAACAGCACCTTCCATGCATCCTCGTACGTAGTGTCGAAGAGCCTTTTCAGAGTTGGGTCTTTGTCTTGGGATCGAACTCCCACAATTTGAAGGCCCGTTGTTGGCATGGGAAAATCTGGCGGATGAGCATCACACGGATTACGTTGACAAGCCCGAGATTCTTGTCCACCGTGTTTGGACGCATGTTTGGAGTCCGGATAGCTCGTCCGAATTCCCCCACGTCGGGCCGTCTCTTTCCATGACGAGAGCCGTGTGGGGAAGCTAGATCTGAATTCGGGGCCGCCGTCCATTTGGGGTCATGTGGCTCGGTGATATAGAACCACCCGATTGCCACCCCTTTATTGTCTCCACGAAGGAGCCCTCGAGCCATAGGACTTTGGCCATCTTGCCAACCATGGCACCTCCGCACTCCGGCTTGGCGGCCGCCCACTACCTTCGGCTGACATTGAAGATCTTCACCATAAGCGAAGTGGGGCTGGATGCGAGAGGAAGGCCTCGCACCTGACGATGAACGCCGAGATGTTGAGGATGAAATTCGGCGGATCGTGGAAGTCCAGCCGTAGTAGAACATGAGCTCCCGGACAAATGGGTGAAGTGGAAAACCTAGTCCGCGGAGGAAGTGGGGGAGAAACACCACCCTCTCATGGGGCCTAGGGGTTGGAATGAGCTGCCCCTCGTCGGGTAGCCGACAGGCGATGTCGCCGGACAAGTATCCGGCCTCCCGCAGCTTTGTGATGTGCCCCTCCGTGACGGAGGAGGCCATCCACCTGCCTCCCGCTCCGGACATAGTTGGAGAAGGTTGGTGGGATGTGCGGACTTGGGCTGGAGCTCGAGTCTTGCGGAAATGGATGAGCAAAGGAGGAAGAAGGCGTGGGTGAAAAAGGTGGATCCTTATCCCTTATATGGACGGACGGTTATCGTCCCCCGCCACCTGGTAAACTTCGCTTATCTCCCAAGCGCCGTAATCAATGGCGCGGATGGGTTACCCACGTCCGTATTGATGGGAATCCCGGAATAAGGGGCACGATCTATGCTTTGATAAGACGTGCTGTGAAACCGCCTCGCTAAACGCTACCGAGGTGGAACAGCAAAAACGATTCATATAAAGGCACGGCCGTGGTGTGATGTCACGCCGCGGAATGCATCAGCAGATCTGTGCAAAAGTTATTCTCTCTCTGGTAGTATGTGGAACTTGTTTTGCGAGCGGACACTATCCTTGTGTTCAAAACCTTCTATGAAGTATTCGAAGAGG
This sequence comes from Aegilops bicornis, assembly GCA_021605145.1. Lineage (NCBI taxonomy): Eukaryota > Viridiplantae > Streptophyta > Magnoliopsida > Poales > Poaceae > Aegilops > Aegilops bicornis. The sequence continues at coordinate 259,569,614 of CM038669.1, read as the reverse complement.
AACCCGCCTTGCAATGCCAAGACAATATGCGCGTCGGACTAAATGCGTCATTGAAGCTTTGGTTCAGGGCTCTTGAGGAGTCCTGGACTAGGGGTGTCCGGATAGCGAACTATCATCACGGCCGGACTCCAAGACTATGAAGATACAAGATTGAAGACTTTGTCCCGTGTCCGGATGGGACTTTCCTTGGCGTGGAAGGCAAGCTTGGCGATACGGATATGTAGATCTCCTACCATTGTAACCGACTGTGTAACCCTAACCTATCCGGTGTCTATATAAACCGGAGGGTTTTAGTCCGTGGGGCGAACAACAATCATACCATAGGCTAGCTTCTAGGGTTTAGCCTCCTTGATCTCGTGGTAGATCTACTCTTGTACTACCCATATCATCAATATTAATCAAGCGGAGTAGGGTATTCCCTCCATCGAGAGGGCCCGAACCTGGGTAAAAACATCGTGTCCCTTGTCTCCTGTTACCATCCGCCTAGACGCACAGTTCGGGACCCCCTACCCGAGATCCGCCGGTTTTGACACCGACAGTCTCCATTGATCTCCTGAACATGTTATGCATAACCTCGAACCTCTAGTTATGACCAACAACATGGAGGAACATGGCTACCTACTCTTCCACACTGGTGTGGATGCTATCTTGTAGCAGCCCCTGCTCCTGAAGGTTTGGACAAGCCTGGCAAAAAGTGCTCTTTGTTGGGAAACGTAGTATTTCAAACAATTTGCCTACAATCACGCAAGATCTATCTAGGAGAAGCATAGCAACGAGCGGGAAGAGTGTGTCCACGTACCCTCGTAGATCGAAAGCGGAAGCGTTTAGTAACGCGGTTGATGTAGTCGAACGTCTTCGCGATCCAACTGATCCAAGTACGAAACGTACGACACCTCCGCAATCTACACACGTTCAGCTCGGTGACGTCCCTCGAACTGTGGAACCAGTTGAGACCGAGGGAGAGTTTCGTCAGCACGACGGCGTGGTGACGGTGATGATGAAGTTACCGGCGCAGGGCTTCGCCTAAGCACTACGACGATATGACTGAGGTGTGTATCTATGGAGGGGGGCACCGCACACGGCTAAAAGATCAACTTGTGTGTTCTAGGGAGGAGGGGAGGGCCGGCTGGCCCCTAGGGCACATCCCAAGAGGGGAGTCCTACTAGGACTCCTAGTCCTAGTAGGATTCCACCAAAAGGGAGAGGGGGGAAGGAAGGAGAGGGAGAGAGGGAGAAGGAAAGGGGGGCGCCGCCCGCCCTTCCCTTGACCAATTCGGACTGCAAGAGGGGGGTGGGGGGGGCGGCCTGCCCTGGCTGCCCTCCTCTCTCTCCAATAAGGCCCATGGTGGCCTATTAGTTCCCCCAGGGGGTTCCGGTAACCCCTCCGGCACTCCTGTTTTACTCGAAACTATCCGGAACACTTCCGATGTCTGAATAACATTGTCCAATATATCAATCTTTATGTCTCGACCATTTCGAGACTCCTCGTCATGTTCGTGATCTCATACGGGACTCCAAACAACCTTCGGTCATCAAATCACATAAACTCATAATACAAATTGTCATCAAACGTTAAGCGCGTGGACCCTACGGGTTCGAGAACTACGTAGACATGACCGAGACACATCTCCGGTCAATAATCAATAGCGGAACCTAGATGCTCATATTGGCTCCTACATATTCTACGAAGATCTTTATCGGTCAAACCGCATAACAACATACGTTGTTCTCTTTGTCATCGGTATGTTACTTGCCCGAGATTCGATCGTCGGCATCATCATACCTAGTTCAATCTCATTACCGGCAAGTCTCTTTACTCGTTCCGTAATGCATCATCTCGCAACTAACTCATTAGTCACTTTGCTTGCAAGGCTTATAGTGATGAGCACTACCGAGAGGGCCCAGAGATACCTCTCCGACATTCGGAGTGACAAATCCTAATCTCGATCTATGCCAACTCAACAAACACCATCGGAGACACGTATAGAGCATCTTTATAATCACCCAGTTATGTTGTGACGTTTGGTAGCACACTAAGTGTTCCTCCAGTATTCAGGAGTTGCATAATCCCATAGTCATAGGAACATGTATAAGTCATGAAGAAAGTAATGTCAATAAACTAAACGATCATAGTGCTAAGCTAACGGATGGGTCTTGTCCATCACATCATTCTCTAATGATGTGATCATGTTCATCAAATGACAACACATGTCTATGGCTAGGAAACTTAAGCATCTTTGATTAACGAGCTAGTCAAGTAGAGGCATACTAGGGACACTCTGTTTGTCTGTGTATTCACACATGTACTAAGTTTCCGGTTAATACAATTCTAGCATGAATAATAAACATTTATCATGATATAAGGAAATATAAATAACAACTTTATTATTGCCTCTAGGGCATATTTCCTTCAGTCTCCTACTTCCACTAGAGTCAGTAATCTGGATTACATAGTAATGATTCTAACACCCATGGAGTCTTGGTGCTGATCATGTTTTGCTCGTGAGAGAGGCTTAGTCAACGGATCTGCAACATTCAGATCCGTATGTATTTTGCAAATCTCTATGTCTCCCTCCTTGACTTGATCGCAGATGGAATTGAAGCGTCTCTTGATGTGCTTGGTTCTCTTGTGAAATCTGGATTCCTTTGCCAAGGCAATTGCACCAGTATTGTCACAAAAGATTTTCATTGGACCCGATGCACTAGGTATGACACCTAGATCGGATATGAAATCCTTCATCCAGACTCCTTCACTTGCTGCTTCAGAAGCAGCTATGTACTCCGCTTCACACGTAGATCCCGCCACGATGCTTTGCTTAGAACTGCACCAACTGACAACTCCACTATTCAATATAAATATGTATCCTGTTTGTGACTTAGAGTCATCCGGATCAATGTCAAAGCTTGCATCGACATAACCATTTACGACGAGCTCTTTGTCACCTCCATAAATGAGAAACGTATCCTTAGTACTTTTCAGGTATTTTAGGATGTTCTTGACCACTGTCCAGTGATCCACTCCTGGATTACTTTGGTACCTCCCTGCTAAACTAATAGCAAGGCACACATCAGGTCTGGTACACAACATTGCATACATGATAGAACCTATGGCTGAAGCATAGGAATGACTTTCATTTTGTCTCTATCTTCTGCAGTGGTCGGACATTGAGTCTGACTCAACTTCACACCTTGTAACACAGGCAAGAACCCTTTCTTTGCTTGATCCATTTTGAACTTCTTCAAAACTTTATCAAGGTATGTGCTTTATGAAAGTACAATTAAGCGTCTTGATCTATCTCTATAGATCTTGATGCCCAATATATAAGCAGCATCACCGAGGTCTTTCATTGAAAAATTCTTATTCAAGTATCCTTTGATGCTATCCAGAAATTCTGTATCATTTCCGATCAACAATATGTCATCCACATATAATATCAGAAATGCTATAGAGCTCCCACTCACTTTCTTGTAAATACAGGCTTCTCCAAAAGTCTGTATAAAACCATATGCTTTGATCATACTATCAAAGCGTATATTCCAACTCCGAGAGGCTTGCACCAGTCCATAAATGGATCACTGGAGCTTGCACACTTTGTTAGCACCTTTTCGATCGACAAAACCTTCTGGTTACATCATATACAACTCTTCTTTAAGATATCCATTAAGGAATGCAGTTTTGACATCCATTTGCCAAATTTCATAATCATAAAATGCGGCAATTGCTAACATGATCCGGACATACTTAAGCATCGCTATGGGTGAGAAGGTCTCATCGTAGTTAACTCCTTGAACTTGTCAAAAACCTTTTGCAACAAGTGGAGCTTTGTATACCGTAACATTACCGTCATCGTCAGTCTTCTTCTTGAAGATCCATTTATTCTCTATGGCTTGCCGATCATCGGGCAAGTCAACCAAAGTCAACACTGTGTTCTCATACATGGATCCCATCTCAGATTTCATGGCCTCAAGCCATTTTGCGGAATCTGGGCTCATCATCGCTTCCTCATAGTTCGTAGGTTCATCATGGTCAAGTAACATGACCTCCAGCATAGGATTACCATACCACTCTGGTGGGGATCTTACTCTGGTTGACCTACGAGGTTCAGTAGTAACTTGATCAGAAGCTTCATGATCATCATCATTAGCTTCCTCACTAATTGGTGTAGGAATCACTGGAACTGATTTTTGTGATGAACTACTTTCCAATAAGGGAGCAGGTACAATTACCTTATCAAGTTCTACTTTCCTCCCACTCACTTCTTTCGAGAGAAACTCCTTCTCTAGAAAGGATCCATTCTTAGCAACAAATATCTTGCCTTCGGATCTGTGATAGAAGGTGTACCCAACAGTCTCCTTTGGGTATCCTATGAAGACACATTTCTCTGATTTGGGTTCGAGCTTATCAGGTTGAAGCTTTTTCACATAAGCATCGCAGCCCCAAACTTTAAGAAACGACAACTTGGGTTTCTTGCCAAACCACAGTTCATATGGTGTCATCTCAACGGATTTCGATGGTGCCCCATTTAACGTGAATGCAGCCGTCTCTAAAGCATAACCCCAAAACGATAGCGGTAAATCACTAAGAGACATCATAGATCGCACCATATCTAATAAAGTACGATTACGACGTTCGGACACACCTTTACGCTGTGGTGTTCCAGGTGGCGTGAGTTGTGAAACTATTCCACATTGTTACAAATGAAGACCAAACTCGTAACTCAAATATTCACCTCCACGATCAGATCGTAGAAACTTTATTTTCTTATTACGATGATTTTCCACTTCACCCTGAAATTCTTTGAACTTTTTGAATGTTTCAGACTTATGTTTCATCAAATATACCCATATCTGCTCAAATCATCTGTGAAGGGTCAGAAAATAACGATACCTGCCGCGAGCCTCAACACTCATCGGACCGCATACATCAGTATGTATTATTTCCAATAAGTCTGTTGCTCGCTCCATTGTTCCGGAGAACGGAGTCTTAGTCATCTTGCCCATGAGGCATGGTTACGTAAGCATCAAGTGATTCATAATCAAGTGATTCCAAAAGCCCATCAAGATGGAGTTTCTTCATGCGTTTTACACCAATATGACCTAAATGGCGATTGCCACAAATAAGTTGCACTATCATTATTAAACTTGTATCTTTTGGCTTCAATACTATGAATATGTGTATCACTACTATCAAGATTCAATAAAATAGACCACTCATCAAGGGTGCATGACCATAAAAGATATTACTCATATAAATAGAACAACCATTATTCTCTCGATTTAAATGAATAAGCATCTCGCATCAAACAAGATCCAGATATAATGTTCATGCTTAATGCCGCACCAAATAACAATTATTCAGGTCTAAAACTAATCCCAAAGGTAGATGTAGAGGTAGCGTGCCGGCAATCACATCGACTTTGGAACCATTTCCCACGCCAAGATCATCACCTCGTCCTTAGCCAATCTTCATTTAATCCGTAGCCCCTGTTTCGAGTTGCAAATATGAGCAACATAACCAGTATCAAATACCCAGGCGCTACTACGAGCATTAGTAAGGTACACATCAATAACATGTATATCAAATATACCTTTCACTTTGCCATCCTTCTTATCCGCCAAATACTTGGGGCAGTTCCGCTTCCAGTGACTGGTCCCTTTGCAGTAGAAGCACTCAGTCTCAGGCTTAGGTCCAGACTTGGGCTTCTTCACTTGAGCAGCAACTTGCTCTCCGTTCTTCTTGAAGTTACCCTTCTTCCCTTTACCCTTTTTCTTGAAACTAGTGGCTTTGTTAACCATCAACACTTGATGCTCCTTCTTGATTTCTACCTCCGCAGCCTTTAGCATCGCGAAGAGCTCGGGAATTGTCTTATCCATCCCTTGCATATTATAGTTCATCACGAAGCTTTTGTAGTTTGGTGGCAATGATTGAAGAACTCTGTCAATGACACTATCATCAGGAAGATTAACTCCCTGTGAGTCAATTGATTGTGGTACCCGACATTACGTGTATATGTTCACCTTGTGAACTATTCTCCTCCATTTTGCAGCTGTAGAACTTATTGGAGACTTCATATCTCTCAATCCAAGCATTTGCTTGAAATATTAACTTCAACTCCTGGAACATCTCATATGCTCCATGACGTTCAAAACGTCGTTGAAGTCCCGGTTCTAAGCCGTAAAGCATGCCACACTGAACTATCGAGTAGTCATCAACTTTGCTCTCCCAGGCGTTCATAACATCAGGCGTTGCTCCTGCAGCGGGTCTTGCACCTATCGGTGCTTCCAGGACGTAATTCTTCTCTGCAACAATGAGGATAATGCTCAAGTTACGGACACAGTACGTGTAGTTGCTACCATCATCTTTCAACTTAGCTTTCTCTAGGAATGCATTAAAATTCAAAGGAACACTAGCACGGGCCATTGATCTACAACAACATAGACATGCAAAATACTATCAGGTACTAAGTTCATGATAATTTAAAGTTCAATTATCATATTACTTAAGAACTCCCACTTAGATAGACATCCCTCTAATCATCTAAGTGATCACATGATCCATATCAACTAAACCATGTCCGATCATCACGTGAGATGGAGTAGTTTTTGTCGGCATTCTAGGAACGGGGGTCCCCAGACTTGCCTGCCTGCGGCCCATGGCGTGGCTTTGGGAGTAGGCCCGTACGGCCCATCTTCACCAACAAGCATTCGAGAACCTCGCGAGGGGCCAAGCCTCGTGAGGCGGACGACACAAGACCTCCTCAGGAGCGGCCTCACCAGGCTAGCTCGCGAGGGGCGGAGAGATCAAGGCAGAGCAAACCTCACGAGGTTCCAGTGACGTGAGCCATGACGAACGAGACCAGGCGGGCGCCAGCTCGCACAATGTCCTTGTTTCCTCTTTGGTGCTAAGGACGCAAGCGCAGGCGAGGAGTACCGAGGCGTCAAGCAAAGGTTTCCACATCGGTGCAACGAGACCAAGACCAGCAGGACGGCAAGACGGAGGTCACCATGGAGCCCAAGGCGGCGTCACCGCCAGAGCCTTTTCTTGCGAAGACTGCTTTTGTCAGGATAGCTTGTACTAGCTGTCCCCTTTCAAATTGGCCGTTGTTGGCTCCCTTCCTGCTCAATATTTGGGGAGAGGACCAGGGCCTCTATAAATAGGACTAGCCACCACAGTAGGAGGCATCTCATCTTCACTACAAAAAAAAGACACATCCGTGACATTTTGGGCCGAACGAATTTTTTTCTGTCATACATATGGCACTTCTATGATGATAATTGTGACAAAACCCGGTGTCATTATAGATGTGGTGGGCTCCTACTTCTATGACGAAAAATCATGACAGAAAATGGGCTTTTCGTCCTGGGCGGGCCGGAGACGCAGCTGCATGACATTCTTTGGGCCGTCCATGACGGAAAAAACCGTGGTAGAAGCGAGGGGAGGAAAATTTCGGGAGTTCCTGTTACGGTGGGAGGTCGGGGCCGAAGCGATGCTGCTTCTCTCGTGCACATACGCTGCAGCGTGCGAAAGCTGTTGGATCTAATCGAACCCGAAGCGAGGCGTTGGGCTCTAATCGAACCCGAGCGATTCCACCGCAGTTACGCGTTCTTGAACCCGATCGAGCGATTCTTCGCTATCGCCGCTAATCAAGCCGATCGATGCTGCCTCGATGAGCAGTGGCGCTATGGGGGGGAGGTTGGATGAACAATGGCGGTGGCGTTGCCTCTAGATGAACAGGACCCGTGGTGTGGTGGAGGCTGGATGAGCAGAGAGCGGTGGAGGGGTGCCCGTGGAGGGTGGATGAACAGGACCCGTGGTGTGGAGGGCTGGATGAGCAGTGAGCGGTGGAGGGGTGCCCGTGGAGGGTGGTTGAACAGGACCCCGTGGTGTGGAGGGCTGGATGAACAGTGGAAGCGGTGGAGGGGTGGTTGAATAGTAGCCGGTGGAGTAGCGCGCGGTGGAGGCTCGATGAACAGGAGCCCGTGGATGAACAGTCACAGGTGGATGCTGGAGGAGGTCGACGGTGGATGAACAGTACCTTGTGGAGGCTGGAGGGGGTCGACGGTGGAGATGAACATTATCCCGTGGAGTCCCGTTTTGCGGTACGCCACACCCTCGATGAACAGACCCCGTTTGACCGTGGCGCTCCAACACAAGTCCGTTTCGTCCGTTTTGCGGTGCGCCACACCCCTCGATCAACGGGACCCCGTTTCGACCGTAGGGAGGTCCGTTTCCTCCGCTTTCTTGATGCGCCACACCCCTCCCGATCAACAAGACCCCCGTTTCGACCGTAGGAGGTCCGTTTCCTCCGTTTTGTGGTACGCCAGACCCCTCCCGATGAACAGGATCCCGTTTCGAACGTGGCCGGTCGAACACAAGGCCGTTTCCTCCGTTCTGCGGTACGCCAGGCCTCGTTTCCATCGCCTGTTCCGTCCAAGCCCTCCCGATGAACACGACCACACATTCCGTTCCGACCCAGCCGGTTGGCTCCCACGCGTTCCGTTGCCTCCCGATGAAGAAGACACATTCCGTTGCCTCCCCATGAACACGACGCATTCCGTTGCCTCCCCATGAACACGACGCATTCCGTTGCCTCCCCATGAACACGACGACGACGCTGTTTCTCCATTCCGACCTAGCCATGTACACGAGCCCTCGCCATACGTATGCGTGAGTAGGCGTTCGAGACCCTGCCCGTATGTACGTACGTGGACGTATTTTATTTCTTGCACCCTGGCCGCTGTACGTACGTGTACATGCTACGTGCGCGCCTCTACTACGACACGTGCGCGCCTCTACATCCACCCAAGTATATATGTACGTTAACGTTCGCGACCAGAACGACAACGCTACGTACGCTTCGACCAGGTGGGTCCCGATTGTCAGGCACTTCCTTGCGTGCGAAGATGTAGCTGGTGGGTCCCAGCAGTCAGGGGGCGAATCGTTTTTTTTGGACGCACTTCCTTGCGTGCGAAGATGTAGCTGGTGGGTCCCAGCCGTCGAGAAACGTTTTTTCATGAAATACGGTGGCCCGTCCGGTGGGTCCCCGCTGTCAGGTAGAGGAATAATTATTTTGCGCGTAATAAGGAGGCACTTCCTTGCTGCGGCCGTGGACCCAGCTGTCAGTGTCTCCACACACAGTACTCTTCCGATGGAAGTCAGTCGTTGACCACATTGACCACGCCGCGCCGAGAGCACCACGGCGGTGGACGGCGTGGCCTAGGAAGGGGACGACACGAAGGCAGGGAAGACTCGGCAGTTGTTTTCCACGCGGAGGGGAGTACGACTGTACGAGGGTTTACTAGTTCGTCTGCCGTCGCCGGAGAATAACAGTATGTGTGGGTGAGTAGAGGGATGGCTAGGCCAGCGATGGGAGTATGGTCGGGCGGTGAGGCTGCTTGGCGGGCAAAGACCGGCCATGAGGAGGAGGAAGCGAGCAGTCCCTTGGCGCTTGTTTGAGCGGCTGAGCAGAACATCGGAGATTGAAGAAGACACGGCCCGTTGGATGGACATCCAACAGTTAGTGCTGTCGTCAACCTTTTTAGGAAAGCCTCAAATCTGTGGAGAACAGCATACAACCCATCTGCCATTATTTCTAATAATTTACAACCCATTTACTAATTCTTAAGGTTTTTTTGGAGCCCATATTCTTTTTGTTAGCATTACAGCCCATATTATGGCCACGGTTAAAAAATTATACGAAATTTTGCATATTTTGGTGCGGTCCGAACTGTTTTTAATCCCGAAATTTTGACTCACATTCAAACTGATTTTAAAAATAAATGTATATCAATATAAAATCCAACAAATTCTCCATGTATAAAAATTAATGTAATTTAAAATCTTGAAATGAAAAAAATATATTTGAAACTAATTGCCGGTTTGATGTGTTTTAAAAATGTACATCCCGTTTCTCATTCTTGATGGGCCATTTTCTCGTGAGCGAATGAAATCTCTCCTCGTCTTGAAAGATTTGCAGCCCAACAGGCCCGACAAAGCGACTTACTTGGCAAATCACAAAAAAGCTGGTCAGGCCATGGACCCACCGGCCTCTCCATGTACAATACTCTTCCGATGGAAGTTGTTCCTTGACCATGTTGACCATGCCGCGCGGAGAGCACCACGGCGGTGGACGACGACGAGGCCTAGGAAGGGGACGACGCGGCAGTGGAAGCCCGCGCGGAGAGGACTACGAGGGTTCACTGGTTCGGCTGTGGTGTGAGGCTGCCGTCGTCGCAGGGCGTGGCCAGCGGTGGGAATAGTAGGGGCGGTGAGGCCTCTGCGGCAGCACAGCCGTCCACGGGAGGCAGGAGCATGCGACACGACCGGCGCTGGTTTGGGCGGCTGGAGCAAGAAGACCAGAGGTTGAAGAAGCACTACGGCCGTTGGATGGACATCGTATGGTCACTGGAGCTAGAATCGTTCATATTGACTAAGTTGACAAAGACCTTCATCTCTGTCAACTTAGTAGGCCCACAAGTCAGCCTCCCAGCAAGGTGGGTCCCAGCTAGCCGGGGAGTATTCATTTTTTTGTGCGTAATAAGGAGGCACTTCCGGTGGGTCCGAGCTGACAGCGGGGGGAACGTTTTTTTCGCGAAATACGGTGGCCCGTCCGGTGGGTCCCAGCAGTCAGGGGAAACGATTTTTTTCGCAAAATACTGGTGGCCCGTCTGGTGGGTCCCCGCTGTCAAGTGGAGGAATAATTATTTTTCGCGTAATAAGGAGGCACTTCCTTGCGGCTGCCGTGGACCCAGCTATTAGCCTCTCCACGTACAGTACTCTTCCGATGGAAGTCGGTCATTGACCACATTGACCACGCCACGAGAGCACCACGAATTGGACGGCACGGCGAGGCCTAGGAAGGGGCGGCGGAGCCGTGCAAGACGCCGATGGATGCCCACGCGGAGAGAATGCAGCAGCGTTCACCTTCGGGCTGCGGTGTGAGGCTACCGCCGCCCAGAATAACAGTGTGGGTGAGTGGAGGGACGGCCTGGCCGTGGTGGGAGTAGTATGGGGCGGTGAGGCCTCGGCGGTAGCACAGCCACGGGAGGCGAGGAGCATCTGCACCACGGCCGCTTTGGGCGGCTGGAGCAAGAAGACCAGAGGTTGAAGAAGCACTATGGCCGTTGGATGTACATCATATACGGTCACTGGAGTATTGACTAAGTTGACAAAGCTCTCCGTCCCCGTCAACTTAGTAGGCCCACAAGTCAGCCCAACAATATGGTGGGTCCCAGCTAGCAGGGCGGTATTCATTTTTTTGGGCGTAATAAGGAGGCACTTCCTTGCGTGTGAAGATATAGCTGGTGGGTCTGACCTCAGCGGGGGAACGTTTTCTTAATGAAATCTGAGGCCCTTCCTGTGGGTCCCTAGTTGTCGGTGGAGGAATCATTATTTTGCGTGTAATAAGGAGGCATTTCCTTGCGTGCGGCCGTGGACCCAGGTATCGGCCCTCTCCACGCATGATCCACTTCCGATGGATGTCGTTCATTGACCATGTTGACCAGGCCACGCCGAGAGCACTAGGGCGGTGGACGACGGTGAGGCCTAGGAAGGGAACGACACGAAGCCAGGGAATACTCGGCAGTTGTTTCCCACGCGGAGGAGTACGAGGGTTTACTGGTTCGCTTGCTTGCCGTCACGGAGAATAACAGCAAGATGTGGGTGAGTAGAGGGATGGCTAGGCCAGCGATGGGAGTACGGTGGGGCCGTGAGGCTCATGCTGCGGCAAGATAGCCGTCAGCGGGAGGAGGAGCGAAGCAGTCCGGCGCTTGTTTGAGCGACTGGAGCATGAAGAGCAGAGATTGAAGAAGCACGACAACCGTTGGATGGACATCCAACAGTCACTGCTCTCGTGTGTTGACTAAGTTGACAGGGCGTTGCGTGTGCGTCAACCTTTTTTTTATGAAAGCATACGCGTCAACCTGTAGTAGGCGCACAAGTCAGCCTCAAATCTATGGAAAACAGCATACAACCCATCTGCCATTATTTCTAATAATGTACAGCCCATTTGCTAATTCTTAAGAATTATTTTGGAGCCCATCTTCTTTTTGTTAGCATCACACCCCATATTGTGGCCACGGTTAAAAAGTATACGAAATTTTGCATATTTCAGTGCGATCAACTGTTTTTAATCGAGAAATATCGATTCACATTCAAACTATTTTGAAAAATAATTTATATAAATATAAAATCCAAAGAATTGTCCACGCATAAAAATCAATGGAATTTAAGATCTTGTAATGAAAAAAAATTGAAACTAATTCCCGGTTTGATGTGTTTTAAAAATGTACAACCCATTTCTGGGAAAACTGAATGAAACTCTCCTCTTCTTGAAAGTTTGGCAGCCCAGCAGGGCCGATAAAGCAAGTAGGCCTTGTTTGGGTATTTCTTTAAAAAAATAGAACTGGGCTAGCCATTTTCAGCAAGAAAAAAACACAACTGGGCTCATGATGTGGTAAACTTAAATAAAACCACGGCTAGACGGGCCACAACCCCGCACAACCCCGTTGTTACCTCGATCCGTCGCTAAAACTAGTATAAATAACCACCGCTTGTTTGTAAAAAAATCGCACGACTTCTTTGGGTCCCCGTGTCACCGCTCGTAGTGTAATTCTCTCGCTTATTGACTACGTTGACAATGGAGTGAGCACCAAATGTCCAACCATTAGGAGGAACCATATTTTGGGCTTGTACTATAGAGGCACTTGCTTGCGTCATCGCCATGACGCTGGTGGGTCCCTACTGTCATCCTCTCCACGTACAATCATCTCCTTGTTCCTCTCGGTTGTTGACGACGTTGACAATGCAAGAGGGCGGCGCACCGCGCACGGTGAGCGAACCAAGGCCGCAAGGCGGAGGACGACGGCGAGGCCTCGGACGGAACGAACAGGAGCCGTTGAAGATGCGCCCGATCCGATCGCGAGCGGAGGAAATCTGAGGTTGGCCCGGTTCGAGGCGGAGTGCGTGTTGGGGTGGCGTCGCCGGAGAATAACAGGACGTGTGTGGGGAATAGAGGAGGGATCGCCAATGTTGGAGGGTACGCACGGTAGGGCGGCGAGGCGCAGCCAGCCATGGGAGGCGGGAGCAAAGCGGAGCCGACGGGTGGTTTGGTTTGGGCTACCGGAGGAAGAAGAAGACAAGAGATAGAAGATACACGACAGATGTTGGATGTCAATCCAACGGTAGTAGGAAGAATCGCTTGTTGACTGGCTAGTAAGTCGACACCACCTTGGATAGGCTATTTCCTCATGGGTCCCAAATGTCGTAATCCAAATCATCACGGTCATGCAACCTTTCCTATGAAAATTTACAGCCCATTTGATGTGCTAGTTCAAATAAGTTTGTGGGTGCTTTGGTGGGGCTAATCACTTGGCTTCAGAATGCACAAAGTGAGCTCAAGCAGCCAAGTAGAGTGATGTTATTTCCCTTGGTTTGGATTTGTTACAATATTTCATTATAAATTAAACAAATGGCAAGCCATTTTCCTTGTTTCAAAGAAAATATGACAGTCACAGCCGAGTTGAAAAGGGCAGGAACATCTAACTCCAGCTTACAAACTGTACAAAAGCACGAGGGTTAATTGTTCATCGTGTTTACAAAAAACCAGATTGAAAAGGGCAACAACATCTAACTCCAAAGACTGCTTGGCAAATACAGTCATATGGATCTGTCAGGTCCATAGAATAAACATCCTGGGTCGTAAAATTTACTGGATTATGACCACAATATGTTATAAATAGAAGCTCAGCATGTTCAGAAGCTCTTTTGCCCACCTGAAACTCCTTTTTTTGCTCTTCGACATACCCATCCATCAAAACCATGCTGCTGATAAACTTAAGCCCGATGGACAATAGTAACCTCACATTCAGCAGGAAGAATGTGACAAATCTTTAATGTTTGCACGGTTGGCTACATATCGTTCTAAGCGTTATTGTCTTCAATCGAATCTCATGAGAAGTAAGAAAATCCCGATGCTTACGAATCCACCGATTGGTTATAACTTTCTTACCCCATCCTGCTGCCTAAATAGACATGAAGATTGAAAAGCAGTTAAGGTCTAAAAGAAGAGTGTCGAAAAGAGCAACAAATTTGAACAGTTAATTCTAGTACACTATATGAGGGCTTTCAATGTGCGTGAAATTATCACCTTTATATACAACTTCTCCGGACATGGAAAGCATTGCAGCAAGCCAATAATCTTGTTCAGATCAAAACTATTCATTTGGATATATAAGATCTTGATGTAATCCAGCACCATTGATAGGCCATCCATGGAGAAACTCTTCATTGAGCATAGAACATAATATTAGTACAAAATGTGTACTCCAAGATGACATATAAATTATGCGCAGAAATTTAAAATGTAGCTTATGGTTACTAGTGTAGATGATAATATAAAGTACCTGAAGAACTGTGGAGCCAAACACCATATTGAAATGAGCACAGAGATCATGTATTACACCCAAGGTCTCCAGTTTAGGCGCAGAGAGGACGGTTATTTGCAACGGTGAATAACTAGAATCAAGGATCAACCTTTGAAGTGAAGGGGCATCTTGGATGATGAGCTGCCTTCCGTCAAAAGAAATTCCAATTCTTACAAGGTTAGGCGACTTTATTTGGAGACAACCGATTCTAACTGTGAAAACAAGCACCAAGCACTCCAGAGCATGGCAACTGGAGTGGATGATGTTGTGCAACGAGGCCTCCGATATACGAACCCACACAAGTGAAAGTTTCTTTTGAAATGGGAGTCGAAGGTTTAGTACCAGATTGTCTGGTAGGTAGCACTGCGTAAAGGTGGCAGTGTGGAGAGAGGACGAAAACCCCGAGATGGACATCGGTGCTGAGGGCACAAGTTCATGGCGTTCGATATGTGGTATGTGATTTCCAGGGGAATAGTAGAACTCAAGCAGGTGTAGTTCTGTGAATTCAAGGGATTCCAGCCAGGCGTCCACCGTGCAGGGCATGGTATGCTTACTCAGGTAGCATGACGGGATGCAGAGGCTTTGAACGGAGCCCTGGTGCGAGGAGATGATGGCTCTGGGGATTTCAAAATCATTGAAGAGAGATAGCTGACGACAGTCGATATTAAGGGGAACGGCGCCATAGAGGGCGCCATCGAATTGAGAGGACTTGGATGCGGGAGCAATCCTTGGCGGGGAGAAGCGAGATGATCTCCCCAAGGATGGCGTCTGGGAGATCGCTGATGCGGTCCACCCGAGATTCTATGAGTTCCTGGGATCCGGTGGGGGCGGGGTCACTACTTCTCCCCGCGCTGCCGGGTGCGGGATCTACAACAGGCGTCACCGCTGGCGGGAGCCTCATCTTCTTAACCTTTGGGGTCGGCCGACTCCATTTTCCTCGAGGGCGTCCCTGTCGCGCCACGGATTTGAGCAGAGTAACGAATGACGAGCCTAGTTGTAGAAAAGAAGAAGAAGGGGAGCTGGGGTTTTCAGAGGAGTGAGGAAGAAGGGGAGCTGGGGTTTTCTGTAGGAGTGAGGTGAGGAATTTGGGGTACGAGTGGAGCGAGCTGACATGAGGTGGGTGGGAGCGAGGAGGAAGAAGAGCACCCAGGTTTTTTTGGGGGGTTGGTGTGCTGGATGTGGGTAGCGCCTCTCATTCAGTAAATATATGGGCTTTTGAATTGATTTTACTATTTACAAGTGTGGATGGGCTGTTTTGTCTTGGGCCCCGAGAAACAATTACTACTAGTACAGTGGAGACACTCTACAGCTACCCAGAAAAACAATTACTACTAGTACAGTGGAGACACTCTACCGCTTCTGCCTCCTCCTAGGTCATTGAAACATCTGCCTCTACTGAATGCCGTTATACTTTTGTTCACCGACATGCGGGCCATGCAGCACGCGGGCCCAAATGCCATCCACCAAATTAGAAGGCAGTATGCAAAGTGAGAGTCACCCCGATCGTAGGCCAAGCGATGAACGAGCCGTCGTATCACAAAACCCCACCTCCCCGCAGCCTAAGTTTGACGGACGAAGCAACCATCATTTCACTCTTCACTGAATCCCCTTCTCCCTCACCGTCTTCAAGAAAGGCAACACTCGCATCTGCCACTGTTATTCTTTCCGAATGAAGGGAAGGTAAGAGGATCCGTGATGTTGGTATATTTTCGTTCAGAGAAAAAAAGAACTTTTGCAAAGCAAGAAACGATCCTCACTCTCTTTTTGTTTCATTGTCATTGCGATTGTGTTTTCCTTTCGGTGGTCTCATAGTATTCGTCAGTTTCATGATGGACCAAGGAGAACCAGGGAAAGATCTGCCGATATTGGAGCAGACGCGGGAGGCTGATCCCCACGAGACAGAGAGCTCCAAGAATATGGAGGCAACCACCGAGGCGACCCCAGATACTGAGATGGTCAACGCCCCATTTGAGGTTACAGTCCCCGTGGCATTGCAGGAGCAGTTTTCCCCCTTCGAGGATGTGTCCCCCCCGCTGAGCTGCCCAAGGTGATTTCCTTCTTTGCTGATCTCGATTGTGGTTTTCATCTAAGTATGTGGTGATTTTTTTTAGAAAAGGAAGTATGTGGTGATTAATAACTTGTGTTTCTTATACTGAAAAGTAATTCATAATTTGTTTCTATTTCAATTAGAGCCCTGATGCAGACAAGGATTGTGTGGTTGTACATGTCACTCGCTATGAGGCGGACGGCCTGAATATACGACCCGGAAAACAGAGTTCTTAGGCTGTTGGATCCTCGGAAGCCATTTGCGGTTATACCAATGAAGAGTTGTATTCCAGCCTCACCGTTGTCGTGCGTGTTGTCGAGGTGTCTTTGAAGCACAAGAAGTTAAAAGCTACTCCTTCGTTTGAGAGGAATACTGTTCTTGTCAAGCTTACGCAGGAAGATGATGTGGCATGCCTCCACAAACAAGTTTATCAGTGGCAAGGCCACAAGGTTGTCTTCATGAAGGTTCACAGGATTGAGCCGCGGGACGTCCTCGATGATGTTCATGGCAAGGTCCATCTTGTGTCCAGCCCAAATTAGATCGAGGCATGAAATAGTTGCCCCAACTAGTGTTTAATAGTAGTTTGGATTGTGTCTAATTATCCGAACCTTGCTCATATTGACCCCTCCGGGGCTAGTACTGCTTGAATCCGCCTATGGGAACCGCCGCTACTTTTGTGTGCTGTTGAATCATGTGAGAACCATCGTAATTGTTGTCAAAACAGATGTGTCCTCACTAGTTTTTTCATGAATATGGCATGGTAAGACATAAGTTGTCACGGTTTATCATAATGAGCAAAGGTGTGTTTTGATGAAATAGAGCACTGCTCGAGAACCGTATCTTGTTGGACGTATACATAAGTACTTGTAAACACTGTTGGTGCTACCCCACTTGTAAGCAGTTGTGCAAAACACGACACATTGGCTCAGCTCGCTCAACACTAGGCTATCGACCAGCTAACAATCAACAATCTACTGTCTGACATATAAGCAACTACGTATCTTGTTACAGTGGTTCATGCAGTTAATTGAGGCCACAATAATAAATTCCAAACTTTCACACGCTAGTCCAGCGCTCATGTGGAACACTCACATTAAACTCGTCTTCATAAAAAACTTGAAAAGCATAAGTTAAGCAATTTTATACATCTCATTGATTCATAGAACATAACAAACATA
Organism: Aegilops bicornis; assembly: GCA_021605145.1. Lineage (NCBI taxonomy): Eukaryota > Viridiplantae > Streptophyta > Magnoliopsida > Poales > Poaceae > Aegilops > Aegilops bicornis. The sequence goes on along the minus strand of CM038669.1, from coordinate 259,551,966 downwards.
TACTAGTTCACAACAAAAGACAAAGTTGCAAGAAGGTTTACAAATCAGGAAAAAACAAGCAAGGCTTCTCTCTGAGCATAGATTCCTAAGGCTTAAATTTCGGAGTTCACTCTGGTTTTTCTTGTTGCCACCATTTAGGTTAGGTTCTCTCATTCCGTAATAACCAATTATAATTGTGGTCTCACCGAATGCTGAATCGAACCATGCAAAGGTAATCTTGACCAGCTCAAAGTCTTGTGCATTCCACTAAATTTAAGCACCGCTATTTGCGTAAATAAGACCACAATGCCTCTTGTCCGCGCACCTGTCCAAAAAACGCCGTGCAGCCATGCCAGCTAGTCCTTGGTCCATGGATGAACTGGTAGAAAGTGCATTCCGGACTAGGATGCTGTTGTTTTCGCTCGTCCCTGCACTGCAATCAAGAAGTAAAATGGACGAATCAACTTCTTTTAGATTGCGTTGGTCATTCTACCTTAGTTACTACCAATGTAGGGATACCTTGAAGACGGGAGGTTAGACGACGACAACGAGGGATAACCATCTCATTTTATGGGTTGTACTAAAACCGAGGTGTGTGCTTTTGATTGCGCTGGATAGAAACGATGCGGAGATGTATATCCCGAAACGATATGGAGACATACATCCCTGTTTATGCAAATACGTAAATACGGTTATTTAAACAAAGGACATATATTACTACTTTCCCCGTTCCTCTTAGAACCAAGTCCTAGATTCATGCTACAGCTTTCCCACTTTCTTCCCTGTTTGAACCAACGCTTTGAGTCGATCAGATGAAGTAGCTTTACTTCTAATAATAGTAGAAGTCTAGGTGGCTTTGGAACAGCGGATGGAAGTAGAAAAGGATCCACACGAAGGAGCTGGGCAAGAGAGCAAGGCAGGTTTCGAAGGAATATATACCTGAGGGTCGTCGGCATGTGGCAAAGACGGTGTCGGGAGGCCGCATCTTGGCCACAATACCGCAGGGAGGAAGAAGGGGTCGGAGGCCCTCCCAAGCCGGCACTCTCTCGAAGAGAACGGCACGACCGCCGATCGGGATGCGCGGGCAGCCGTTGGTCTCCTCCCTCACTGCCGACGACAGCGTAAACGATGCACCTACACCCCTGCCCCGGTCGAGGTTGTCCGGCCGGATTTGTGACCAGCCGTGAGTTGAGAGAGAGTGTGGCCACCTATGTGTTGCTTAGATCTGGAGAGCATGAGAGAGTGAACGAGAGGAACCCTAGTAAAGCAAGCGCTAAGGCTCCTGCTTTTATATATAGTGGAGTGATTTTGTTGTACCGGCTTCAAAAATGCGCTCCTACGTGTACCCGCGAGTGGGTGTGCGAGAACTAGTGCGTGCGTGCACCGCTTCTCTTTGTGAGAGTACAATATATACTATGCCCAAAGAACGTTCGCCGCACGAGTAATAGTATAAGTGTGTGACGTGTGAACTAAAATAAAATGTGCATGTCGTCTTTTGTTTTTTAGAAGTTCTGAGGGCAGGGTGTGAAGAGCACATATGTGCGTGATGTCTACCTGCAGATAGACGGTGGGTGCGACGTGCGAGTCTGCGAGAGGACTCGGGAGAGTCGTGACTCGTGAGTGCGTGTGCGTGAGAGAGAGGGGGGCACGTATCAATGCAATGCATGTGTCCGTAAATCATTATCCGACAACTGTTCGCTACAAGCCTTTTCTTGACGAACGCCGTAAGAACCGTTAGATCGGCATCCGACAGTGTCAGTTTTGCCATGTCATTTAACAGAACAGCCACTCCTCCTACACACAAATCTTCCACGTGAGTGTTAGCAACTGCCGTATGCTCCCTCCGTTCCGAAATGCAGTGCATATAGCTTTATTGAAAATTCGAACCTCGCAAACTTTTACCGAGTTTTTGTGTACCAAATTGCACATGTAGAATACCATGTATATATCATCTCATTCATCTTCTAGAGGTAACTATAAAGATGGGTGAGGAGTCTACAAAGGAAGACCATCGTATCACCCGCAGCAATTTCAAGCATCCTTTAGTGTCGAGGAATATCATAGGAACTCTATATGATATGATTTTTATAGGATTTTTTCCTTTAGAGCCAATTGGTTCATAGGAATAGATTCATATACTCCACATTTCAAAGGAAATAAACAAGATATCATTTCTATAGCTTTAGAGCCACTTGGTTCATATGAATGGATTCCTACACTCACTTAATTTCAAAGGAAAATAAACATTAGCGTATATTCAATAGAAAAGTTCCTATGATATGAACCAAATTACATCTCTTTTCTAATCTCTCCTCATAGGAATTGAGATACATGTCATCTCTAGATTCAATAGAAAAGTTCCTATGATGTGAAACAAATGACATCTCTTTTCCAATCCCTACTCATAGGAATTGAGATGCTCCATGTCATCTCTTTCCCTACAACTTCCATGTATACATCTTCTATTCCTAAATAGATAGTACAACCCACTAGTAGCTTTTTTCCAAAACATGCAACTATGGCACAAGAACTATATAGTGTGCCAATAACTTTGAAAGATGGTCGCTGGATGAAGCTAACTCGACAGTGCAGAGATAGGCAAATCCGAGCACTCTTGTCATTGGATATCATCAACATTCCACCAGATCTGCCACATGTACAATTTAGAAGACTCCATGGTTGAACTTAAGCATAATGCACAAACCTCAAAACACAAGCACTTCTCCTTTGTTCTAGAATCTTACGTATCATAATTGATTATTTTTTCTAAATGAATTGCCATTATTTGTTTTTTACTTTATGATTTACAATGCACAACCCCATGAATCTTAACATTTTTATAAAACTAATTGATTTTGAATGAGATGAACTATAAGAACTAAATGAACATCTACATCATGCATATATGACTCAAAGCTTTACATGCTATAGTGTGTATTTATTCATAATTATGTTTCGAAATCTCATGCGTTCAATACATGTGTACCTTACTAGTTTTGAGTAGAGTAGCAAATTTCACGCGGCCCCGGGTATATCAAAATGCAGGGCCCATGCATCATTGCCTTTCGATCGAACCTACGTCCACAATTTTTTGTACGTACTATATCTCCAATGGTCCCCGAACCCACAATGCTGCCTCGTTCCCGTAAAACGAAGCGGCCCACACATATTTAAGGAGTCGACTCGAACCCGTTTACTACGACATGGCCCCGCACGCTGTAGTACTCCTACAAACCCTACCGCCGCACTCATCATCGGTTTTCTTCAAGAGGACGAGGGAGAGGCCGATTTGTAGTGGAGGCGCTTTTAAAAAAAGGATCTGTAGTGGAGACCCCTACCCTAGGGTGCCCTAGGTAGCTGTCGCACGCATCATTGTTTTCTCTTTTCTTTATGCTCTTGCGCCCTAGAGTGAAATGATGGTTGCTTCGTCATCCAGCTTAATGCGGCAAAGGTGGGGCTTTGTGATTTGACCCCTCATCGCTCATTTTCTACTACTCGGCCTTCTGACGGGTGCCTCCAATTCCAACCGCTGCTCCGAATCAGTAATTTGGTGCATCGCACGTGGAACAAGACGGTGGATGAGCCACATGTCGGTCAAAGGGGTCCTGTTAAGTGTGTCACCATTTCGTGCGGATCGACCTGCTTGAGTTGCTACGCCAACACGACAGGAGCAGCCTACCACTTGGTTTTTCTCCTTGGTGAATCACGACTATATTGATCTAAAAAGATACGTGCTGAATTACCCTCTCCGTCTCTTTTTTTTTATTTTTAGGCATCTCGGTTTATAGGGCCTGCAGGTAGTTCTAGGTCATCCATTTGACTAACTAAATATGAGTTACTATGTCACAAAAAGTATATCATTGGATTCTTAAGCAGATGTAGTTGTATTCAAAAGTCGAGGGCGGGGCTTCTCCTGCGCGGTAGGCGGGGCAGTTCCGCCTAGTCGGTTCGACAGAGACGCGAGAAGACGAGGGAGTAGGCTGCTGCAAACGTAGGGCTGTGTGATTTGACAAATGAAGTTATCACTGGACAGGTGGGGCCCCGTGATTTGACTTGCCATTATCATTTTAACTCAAGGCTACGACCGGCGTGAGTCTCCTGATTCCCGACCACCTCCATACAGGTGCCTCTCCCAATGCTCCACCATGTAGTAGAGGCTGGCTCTTGCATGAGAGCCCACTTCTCCACTTTTTCCTTGCCTCTCTTTCCTCCACATATGCAAAATGCCATGTAAAGCGCACTATTGTACTTACTTTTACTTGCTCCTACAGGTGCTTAAGCTTGCCACATAGGCATAAAGTCCGATGTGGCAAGTTAATCAAGAAGAGAGAGAGACTAGTTTGGTGACCCAAGGAAGAAAGCGGTGCTAAGCGTGTACCTAGGTGAAAAGACAATTTTGAGTCTATAGCTAATTAAATGAAGCAAACTTAGCAACACCATTTCATTGGAAGTGGTCACTCCTTGGCAAATGCAATAAATACTAGTACTCCCTGTGGCCCATAATATAAGAACGTTTTTGGCACTACGAAGAAAGAGATAGAGAGAAGTAAAAAAATAAATACACTTATAGCCAACCTTATAGACAAAACCTTGTTGTAGTATGAGTGACTAAGTGATGACTATGTATGACATGCCAACATCAGATAGCCTAACGCACCGTGTTAAATCTCCAAGGGCGCGGCCGCACGAGCGACGCGATGGTCGTGGTAGGCGCGACCACGATACGGGCTGCTGGCAGCCCTTGGATCTGAGATCAAACGTTCGCATGCTAAGTTGCTGAAAATTTGCGTAATAACCCTCCGTGATAGGATATTCACCCATAGGTCTAGAATCACGCCATGCAACCGTTCGATCTCGGATCCAAGGGCTCTCGGAAGCCCGTATCATGGGAGAATGGAAAGCCACTACCCTGCCGTTCGCGCGGCGGCAGTTTGCTCCCTACCGCCCCGCACGTCCTTCAATACTACGGCGGTTCGCTCCTAGTCGTCCCGTCCATTCACATTACGGCAGTTCCACTAATCCTAACCCTCCTCCCAAATCGATGGCGTCCCACATCTCCACGATCGGCGGTGAGTACAAGGTTAGAACCATCACCGGCGATGAGTTCGACGTCATCTACACCCGTTCTTCCGCGACGGTGAAAGGATGCCTTTCTCGCTTCAGACACATGTTCGAAAACTCAGATGATGAGTGGGTCGCTGGGCTAGATGTTGAGTACACCACAGTCTTGGGACAAGAGAAGGATCTAAAGGACGAAGAGAGGAAGAAGCCCGCCATGATCCAGGTTTGTGTACATAACGTTTGCTTGGTCTACCACATATGCCATGCCGACGTTGAGTGCCAGGATTTTAAGAACTTCCTCAATGACAAAACAGTGAAATTCGTTACTGTAGACTTTAAGAACGACGAAGAAGTCCTGGGTCGGATCGGACTCATTGTAGGCAACCCCTTCGACCTCCAGAAGAATCGGCTGGTGCCCTCTCGTCACCAATCAATGCCGACCTGGCAGGAGCCATGGTTCATCCTTCGTACGGTAAACTGGAGAAACCTCCATACACGTTTCATCGTCATGCATGGCAACGGAATGTACTAGATATAGACCACATCCACTAGCTGCAATGGATGGCTACCTTTGCTTCAATATCTACAAGGGTTGGATGAAGAGCAACAACCAAGTGTGCGGTTCAAGCAAAGAAGTATCGGCCAAGAGGAAGAGGGAAAAGGACAAAGTCGAGGACGTGGACGAGGACTCCGAGTAAGGTGGCAGTGTCGTTGCTCATGGTGGTTCTAAACTTCTAATGCAGTGTCTACCGGATTAGTTGCATAGTTTAATTTCGTGTGTGCTTAGTTTAATTTGAGGGGTGTGTTGTCTTTGAGCCCCTAAGCGTAACTATGTTATGTTTCTTCTCGTTACTTTAACTCTTCAGTATGTACATACTACTAGTATTTCTTTAATAGAATTTAGCACCCCAATTAAGCACGTACTAGATTTTTTAATAGTACTATATGCATAATTTGGCGACGAGCGCTCTCTATATGTACCACCTTTTTTTAATTTCAATTTTTGCTCCATGGCGCAATCCATCGATAGTACTACTGTACAAAAGTATACATTTTTTAAAAGGCTAGAGTACTGTTCATCACATATATAGCCGCTAAATTCTCAACCTAGAATGACGTGCATGCCATGTAGTAAACCGATACGGAGGAAGTATAGTAAAAATGAGGTGATTTTACCGAGCGATCGGCGGGGGAGCATGGCCTGTCATGCGGTCCCACGTGTCATGATGTACCAAGGCGATGCGCGTGTCCCTCTTGAGGCAGAATCAATACTAGTACGTGGTTTGAGATGATGGCGAACCGAAGTGTGAAATAATGGTTGCTTCGTCCGTCTGGGAAGGTGCGACATTGTGATTTGACGTCTCATTGCTCATTACTACTCTTTGGGCGATGCAGAGTGGGGTGCGTCCCCTGTGCTCGTTACCGTTATTTGGTGCTTGACACGTCGACCCGGTTGCTATATGTCCCACATGTCGATGACAGGAAGTACAGAATTCATGAAAGGGAGCGTCGACGGAGGAGTATACTACATAATTCATGAAAGGGAGCGACTTAGTTTTGGAAAAATCTGTTTTACGGAGTAATGCACTCCACTAGGGTTTATAGGGCTCATCTAAAAAACATCAGTTTTTCCGTTTGATAAGTCTCAATTCTACTATCCTAGTAGTAGTACCATTACATGTTGGATTTCGAGGTGCGTTAGATCACCCGACGCAAGCAGTGTCAAGAGGAAACTAACCAATGCATGTACAAGTTCATGGAAATTTAGTGGTCATTCATGCATTCGTTCTAACTAATGTCTTGGTAAACTTAACTTCTTGAGAAAAAACTAGCGTACTAATTACTTGTGCAAACTACGAAATTAATTCGACCACTCACCGTCTACCTTGGTTGGAGAGATTTTGAAATTGAGCCATAAACTGGAAAGGAGGGAGTAGTAACTTTTGTCTCGATTACTATTTGTGGCCTTGTATAGATGCAAATGTATTTTTTATAGTGGCCTTGTATAAGTAAATGGAGGGAGTACTAACCAAAGTACGTAGTAGGGAAGAGGAGTAAACGGAGGGAGTAGTAAAATTTTCTCCTCATGCTGCGAGCCACCGCGCTCGTGGGCTAGGGAGCGGGCGTAAGGCGTAGCAAGCAAGCTTCACCTCATCCTGCGAGCCACCGCGCCCGTGGGCGGGGGAGACGGCGTACTAAGCAAGCTTCTCCTTGTTCTGCGAGTTGACGGGACACATCAAAAGTACTCCAGTGTATAGAGCCTTGCCTCTAAGGTAGGCCCCACATGGTTTGCCTCTTTTTAAAATTTAACGTAACGCGTCAAGTCGCAATTTGTTTGTTCACCCGTGGTAGACGATCCTCCCTCCACCAAGTGGACAACCAAGACATCGCTAAATTACCACGTGGGCTGCCTTTTTTCGATGTAAATGAGCTCCACCGTGTACCAGCGGGTGTGGTTGGGAAAGAGACGGGAGTACGTGCGCCGTATGCGTGCACCTCTTCTCTTCAGGCACGTCCCCCACCCACGTATGCGTGTGAGAGAGATACAAACCTAGACATAATGCACCGTCCATCCCCATGCCTCCGCCTCAGTCCGACCACCACCACCACCACGCCCCACTCCTCCTCACCTTATCTCTCATCTTTCTCCCTCCATTTTTATATACAAGGGCCACTATCAAAATTACAATTTGCGATATACAAGGCCACTAACACTAATCGATGCAATATTAATGGTGTTTGCCTCATGGTACTAGCAAAGGAGGACATTAATTATCCCTTGCATGCATGCGGAGTTTGTAAAAAATGCATCTTGATGTTCCGTGCAATGCACGGGCATCTTGCTAGTCCATGAAAACAACACATGGCAAAATTCCACGGCGAACGAGGGATTTGAATCTGTTGGGAGGGGCTGTTTGGATCTTGCCCGGGGTAGCCAAAATTTTGGCGACTACTTCGCCATGGCCAGCACCGGCTCGAGTTCATCCTAACATTCCCCTCTTCTGTGGAGCCCATGCGGGGTCGATGAAGGTCCTCGCAACAAAAGGATCCGGCAAGACACCTGCTGTGTACGCCGGCGTCGCCTCCGCGGTGGCCTTCATGGGACCCAAGCGGCGGTGGCCTCCCGTGTTGTACTTCTCCTCGATGATGACGGCGGACGCGGAGGCGCTGGCCACCGACTCACCGCTCTCCGCGCACCTGACTTCTGTCGCTACTTGCATGGCGCGACCGCTGGCATGGGAGTCTCGGCCACAGAAATGGGAGACGCGGTACGAGGCGGCGGCGTGGACGGCAGCAACGACGCATGTCTGCTTCCTCGCCGAATCGGCTCGAGCGGCGAGTTGCTGAACCGCTACGCCGGCTTGGGGTGGCAAACCGCCCGGCTTCCGGGCGAGGGAGGGAGGTGGATCAGCGAGCTGCATAGCTCGTGATCCGCGGGCTACCCAAATCGGCTTGGATGCGGAATAACTACTCTTCAGAAGCCATTGTAAGAGTGGACAAAATGGTGGAGGAGATAGGGCAGCGGCGGAGGTGTGCGATTCTTGGCGACGTTTGGCCTCGTTTAAATAGGAGATTAAATAGGCGGCGGACGGGAGGAGCTCGGCGGTGTTGCGTTAACGCCGCCCGGTCATGAACGGACGTGTGTCCAGAGTGGGTTTCTCGGCTTCCACACGGGCGGGTTTCATGGAGGCGTTTGAATGCGGCACGGAGGCGTGTTCAACCGGGCGTGCCGTGAGTGGCGCCCTCGACTCTGACCTAGGACACCACGCTGTTCTTCCACTAACGTGTGGGCTCTTTGGGTGCATGGCATGCATGTCAGTGACCAACGCAGGCAGCGCACAGCAGAGGAACCTTTGGTGGGCCAGGGCGGTCTTAAGCGGGCATTTCATAAACCGATGATTGTTCATTGAGTGTGACGTCATCTTTTTTAATGTAGATAAGCCTAATATGTTGATAGCCCGTTCGATACTTGTGATTCATAAAGACCGCTGCAAACATCAATGTTCTGCTTATCACAGATAAGATTGATTAATACCCGTAACAATCCATGTCCTTAACAAAGGGTGCATGCACGTATAGGTTGAGCGTGTGTCTTGCGTCATGTGCTGTGTGCATGCATGCGTGCGAGTGTTGCGTGCGTGCAAGTGTACGTCTCAGTGTTGCATGCATGGGTGCATACGTGCGTGTGTTCATGAGTGCATGTGTACGTGTTAGTGTTGCACGCCTACATGCGTGCGTGTCTTGCGTGCGTGCATGTGTACGTGCGGGGTGAGGCTACACGTCAGTCGATTGACTTTTTCATCTCTGGTCATTAGATTTTCCAGCCGTTGGATACGAAATCAAGGGCCTCCAGTTTATCATCAAACTCCACCCCCCTGAGCCGCCAGCCACCACCGGCCGAACCGCCAGCCCCCGCCGCCCGCGGTGGCCTGCCCTCCCCGAAAGCACTCCCCACCGCCGGTCCGCCGCCGCATCGGCCATCCCTCTAGCCCCCCACCCCCCGCCGAGCTTTTTCTCTGGGGATCCCCACCCCACCGCCCAATGAACGCCCCCGTCAACTGCCGGTGACTGCCAACCAGAGGTCTCACGACTTCGAATACCCACCGACCACTAATTTATTACCATTTCTGTCCTTCATATACGCGCTGACGGGTGGGCCCTATGGTAATGTGCGCTTCTAAATGTGGACTGTTTGACTGGTCAATTGATCGTGTTATCAACAAATTACGGAGCTGTATGGTGAGCCAGTGACCGTATGATCACCCTAAAATGTACTCCTATTTTATTAACACAAGATGCACTCAAACTACCATTTCTTTCTTTCATATACGGGCTAATGTGTGGGCCCCACTACATGCGACTCGATGGTGCAACACTAGTTGCGCCGCGTGGAACGCTTGATCGGTCAATTGATTGTGTCATCAACAAAATACAGAGTTGTACGGGTGAGCCACGTCAGTATAATCATGATATGTATTTGTTTAACACGGTATAGACGTTAGGGCTCATATATATACGCCGCAAGCACTCACCGCTATAAGCGCACACACGCCAACCCTTCCCTATGAGCACCTTCGAGAGTGGGCCAAGATATATGATCTAGAGATTTTACGAAGTCACCATAGGTGCCTCGTGGTCGAGTGGAACGCCTCCTCCCAATCGAACCTACATCGCCGTAAAATACTGAAATTAACACAAGATGAATGCGAGCACCGGACTTTAACCTTGGTGGGCTCGAGAAACCATCAGATTTAACCATCCAACCACATGTTGGTTAGCACGACAAAATGTATGTGGTGACTGTGATGAGCTTATTCTGAAGTCCAGTGACCATATCGTTCTTTCGCTTCAAATACAATGACCGTAAGTGTCCTCAACAAAATACGGAGCACGCATCAAATGCAAAGTCCGTCAGTGTCATCAACAAAATATGCAGACGTATCGTGAGCTAGATACCATTGTACCATTGTATATGCTTATTTTCTTTGTGGCCGATTGCGAGTATGGTGTGGTGGGCACATCATTTCTAGTTGTGGTGGGTCAACATGAAGACTCATGGGTCGGTTCCATCCTACGCCACATATAGAATACATGTCGAATTCAACATAAGGGGGGTTTGGAAGATTCGAATTCATAGGAAGTGCATTCATCTATTTGAACCCGAGATAATGGCATTTGTAAATCAGATGTAAAAGGGGGCATCAATCTTTGTTGTGAGTTTGAACATGCTATATATATTCATACGCATATCTAACTTTTTTTGCAACCAAGGAGATTATATCTGGAACCATGCATGAACTGAGGTAAGTTGCATATTTTTTAATATATACTCGTGTACAATGTATATTCAAATGTACCCCCTCCATTCCAAAATAATAGTAGCTTTAGGATTTTCAAGAGTAAAGATTTGTGAAGTTCGACAAATCCTGAAAGTTCAATTCAAGAGAACCAAAAACATTAATGATTCTGCTCCCAAATATTGAACGAATTGCCAAATAGGCCTCTGGTCACCCGAAACCGCGCAGGACTAATGTTTTGGTGGTAGGAAATTACTGTCCTGACTCTAGCCCATGTAGCCTATCGGCCCGATGTCCAAAGGTCTAAACCGGGGTAGGTTTGTAACTTCACCAAGACGCCAGAGAAGGATTCATACGCCGTGGGCGCCTACCCATGCGCTTGGCCGAAATCTATCCCACCGACATTTGGGACACCTGACATGACTGTCCTACCCCCAACCCGCAATATGTCCAAAATTTTAGATGGGGGCAAAGTTTGTAACTTTCCCCAAATTTCAAACAAGCGCGTCTCAAACCGAAACATTGTTCCCACTTAGTTCCCCGCCTCCTCCGCTTTCCCCATTCATACTCCGTATGGCGCGAAAACGCCTCTCCACCAACCAAAACCCCAGCCTCCTCCGTCCTCCACCCCATAGCGGCCAATCCACCGCCGCCTCCTCCATCACGCCGGGCGGTACCCGACGTCGTCCGTCAACGAATCGCAACCGCAACCGCAAAGCCCTCAAGGACTTAGCAGCTGAAGCCGAGGCAGAGCTGCCTCCATGACGCCGACGCCGACATGCGCCGTACCAGAACCACTCCGACCACGCCGTCCTGCGCCTCACTGCTGTGGCTCCACTGTCGCAACCGTCCACCGCACTGGAGCTGTTCCCGCTACGCCGTCGTTCACTGCCTCGGATCTGCTTCCCCGCCACCGATAGACGGCCACCGCACCACACTCAAGAACTTGGTCATGGGTTCGTCCAAGGCTGCACCATCCTCCACAACTTCTGGTTTCCGGCGAACAACAAGAAGATCATCGAAAAATGTAGGAGGACACAACATCGCCAAAGCATAAAGAGGTACTCCTCTTCCCTTATTCGTGCAAATCTTACGTCTCCGCCACACCGTATTCACCCCACGAAAGAAACTAGTTGAGTGCTTCTTCATCGCATCTTCTTCGTGATACTAAATGCACAAGGTTTCCTCCCTTTTACTATTTCACCCTTGCTAGAGGTCAGTAGCCCGCCTGGATTTCAATTCAGGGTCAGTCGAACCGCAATTAAAAGAAGCAGCACCCGCTTAGGCGCGCGGAGCACCTAGTCCGCCTGTTCCCCGGGGAAGCGGGGTGTGGGGCGCAGGAGCTGCTTGCGCCCGATCTGGAGGTCGGCGGGGCTTGAATGGATGGCCGGGGGGCGGTGCCAAGCACGGCGGTGCGGTGAGGTCGAGGGGAGGGCGCAGGTAGGGGAGGAATACTGAGCCGGGGTCAGCCATGCGTTCGAGGAAGATTGTCAACACCGACCGGCCGGAGGTAGATGAAGGCGATCTGCTGTTTCTTTGTACATCGGACGGTGCAGAAAAAATGGACTGACCTATTTGCTTTCAAATGATCGTTATTTTCATAGAATCTTGTAGTAATTTAGTGTGCCATGCATGTTGTAGAGCTATCATATGTCTCCCGTCATTTATTTCTCACCGACCGCTATCTCGCTACCTTTACATCAGCATTAATTGTGCACACACTTCACCCATACTCACACTATTGTTTTTATGCATGGGTATTTCAGACTCAACGTAGTGTTGATGAATGCATAAAAGAAAAGATGTAAGTCGCCCAAAGGTAATTCAAGATAAGCACTAAGCTGCCCAAATATTTAACGGGTGTAGTGACAAAGTAGCTTGGAGACAAGAACGAGCTCTAGCTTGATGATATCAATTGCCACACACAACCATCCTAGGTGCTTGCTTTAACTTCACATCAAATGTGGTTGCATGTTGCATATGGTGTCTAGCTTGTATTGCTTCCAATTTGGTTAAATTGCGTCTGCTTACTTTACACATTATACCTTTGATAATGACATGCCTTCCTGCTTTCGATACACACTACATATGTCTATTAACCATGTTCGTACATCAAACTAATGCTCTTTTTTATCCCTCGTCAATCACTTATGATGAGACAGTCACCCAGGTGGGTTATTGTGAGACGCCCTACTCGTTTAAAGAGTGTAGTGTCATCCTCCCCACATGATTCTCAAGAAACAACAAGGCTAAATGAAGATAGTCAACGTAGCTCTCTAGTTGATCACCGCAACTCCCCCACACCACCATCGCATGTGCTTGCTCTTACTTGGCAAAGCAGTGATATCTGGTTGCATGTTGCATATGGTGTCTACCTTGTAATGCTTCTAATTAGGGTAAATTGCATATGCTTAGTTAACACATTATACCTGTGAATATGACATGCCTTCCTGCTTTTGGTACATACTACGCCTTTCTATTAACCATGTTCTTATATCAAACTACTTTTCTTGTGTATCCCTCATCAATGCTCCTAATTTGTTAAATTGCATCTCCTTAGCTTACACATTATACATGTGAATATGACACGCCTTCATGTTTTTGGTACATACTACATATGCCTATCACACCATGTTCTTACATCAAACCATCGTTCTTGTGTATCCTGCGTCTATCGCTTATGATGAGACAAATACGCTGCTGGTGAATATGAGACGCAATACTCTTATAAAGAATGCAATTTCATCCTCTCCACATGATTCTCAAGAAACAGCAAGCCTAAATGAAGATATTGAACATAGCTCTATACCTGAAGACCGCACTTCCCCTATACCACCATCACAGGTGCTTGCTCTAACTTCGCAGTGTGATATGTGGTTGCATGTTGCATACGGTGTCTAGCTTGTAATGCTTCTAATTAGGGTAAATTGCATCTGCTTAGTTTACACACTATACATGTGAATATGACATGCCTTCCTATTTTTGGTACACACTACGTCTATGTGTTAACCTTGTTCTTACATGAAACTACCTCTCTTCTGTATCCTGCATCAATCACTTACGATGAGTCACCTTTATTCGTTGTATATTATTTCTAGCCTGTTGCCATGTATTGCTTCCAATTTGGTCAAATACATTTGTTAGGGCACCCTTTTAATTTGGCAGTGTGATATTGGTTTCATCTTTCATATGGTTTCTAGCTTGCATCGATTCTAACAAGTTCAAGCACCTTGTGCTTAGTTTACACTTTATACATCATACATGTCAATATGTCACGCCATCCTGTTTTTCATACATATTCCATCCTCCTATAATGCAGCTGCCTTATATGAAAGTAGTGTTCGTCAGTATCATGCATCAATGAGTTCTGAAGAGCAAATTTTATTCATTTTTCTTGTGGGTTTGACTTGACAAGGCAAAATCAAGAAAGAGGAAGGAAAAGAGTAAGGAAGGCGATGATGGTGGTCCTCTGCTGACAACGTAAAGGGAGCATCTCAGACCGATTCTCCTTGTACCGATAGTGCATTACAAGGTCCAAGTCTCCGCCTCCCTACTCCACCATCCAAGGTGCTTGCTCTAACTTGGCAAAGGTGTGATATCTGGTTGCATGTTGCATATGGTGTCTAGCTCAGATTGCTCCTAATTAGTGTAAATCTGCACCGCTTAGCTTACACATGATACATGTGAATATGACACGCTTCCTGTTTTTGGTACATACTATATCTTATGATAAGGCACCTTTAAATCGCCATCGTGATATTGGTTGTGTCTTGCATATGATTTCTAGCATGTATCGCTTCTAATTTGTTGAAACGCCATACGCTTTGAACTTGGCGTAGTGATATTGGTTGCATCTTTCATATGGTGTCTAGCTTGTAGTGCTTCTAATTTGATGACATGCCTTCTGCTTAGTTACCACATCATAGGTGTGAATATGTCACACCATCCTGTTTTTCATACATATTCCATCCTCGCATCATGTGTTTTCCTTTCATCCGAGTAGTGTCCGTCAGTATCATGCATGAATGAGTTCTGAAGAGCGAATTTTATTCCTTTTTCTTATTGGTTTGACTTCACAATGCAAAATCATTGCAGCTGAAGGAAATTAGTCCGGCAGTGGATGATGGTGGTCCTTCTGAGCAAATCAAACAGTATGCCTCTACTGCATTCTACTCCGCCATCCTCCCAACAAGATTCACAAGACAACACAAGGCTGGACAATCAATGTAGCTGTGTAGATGATGAGCACATCTCCCCTACTCCACCATCACAGGTGCTTGCTCTAACTTGACACTATTATATGTGGTTGCATGTTGCGTATGATGTCTAGCTTGTATTGCTTCTAACTTGAATTGCATCTCGCTTACTTTACACATAATGCCCGTGAATATGACCCGTGTTCCTGCTTTCTAGAACATACATGTACATGATGAGCACATCTCCCTACTCCACCATCACCGCTTGCTCTTACTTGGAACCGTTATACGTGGTTGCGTTTTCCGTATGATGTCTAGTTTGTATTGCTTGATTATGTTGAATTGCATCTGCATAGCTTACAACTTATTCCCTGCAACGATCACTTACCCATAGGACACATTTAACTTGGGATCATATGTAGGTTGCATCTTGCATTGTCTTCTAGCTTGTACTGCTTCTAATTTCTTGAAATGACACTTATGACGAGACACTTTTTACCTGATAGAGTGATATTGGTTGCTTGTTCATATGGTGCCTAGCTTTCATTTCTTCTAATTATGTTGAAATGCCTTCCTCTTACTGCTTTCTCATACATATTCCATCCTCCTATCGTACGTGTGAATATGAAATGCTGTCTTTTTTGTATATATTCCATCCTCCTATCCTGGGCTTGCCTTACATCAAAGTAGTGTTCGTCTGTATCATGCATCAACCAGTTATGCAGAGCTAATTTTATTCATCTTCTTGTGGTTTTGACTTCATAAGGAAATATCAGAAAATAGGAAGGAAAAGAGTAAGTTAGGGGATGTTGGTGGTCCTCCGCACCGACGCAAATAGAGACTCTCTAGATTTGCCACTGCTACTGCTAATGAAGTTGAAGTCCCAAGTCTACATGATGAGTTCATTTCCCGTACTTCACCATCGCAGGTGCTTGCTCTAAGTTGACAAAGGTGATAATTGGTTTCATGTTGCATATGTTGTCTAGCCTGTATTTCTTCTATTTTCATTAAATTGCACCTGCCGAGTTTATACGTTATACATGTGCATATGACATGGTTTTCTGTGTCCGTATTACATCGTGCATCTATCTATCATACCATGTTCTTACATCAAAGTATCATTGCTGTGTATCCCGCATCAGTCACTCATGATTGGAACGCTTTTAACATGGCAGTTTGATAGTGGTTGCATCTTGCATTGATTTCTACGTTGTACTGCTTCTAATTTTTCGAATTGCCACTTATGACAAGACACTTTTAAATTGGCAGAGTAATATTGGTTGCATCTTTCATATGGTGTCTAGCTTGCATTACTTTTATTTTCTTTAAAATCCTTCTGCTTAGTTTGCACATCGTAGCTGTGAATATGTCATGCCGTCCTGTTTTTCTTACATATTCCATCCTCATACGGTTGTCTTACATCAAAGTATTGCTTGTCTCAGATCATGCATCAATGAGTTCTCAAAAGTGATTTTATTCTTTTGTGTTGTGGGTACAGCTTGACATGGCAAAGTCAAAAAGAGCAAGGAAAATAATATAGTAGGGAGTGATGTTACTCACGGGTGAAACGGAAAAGGTTCTGCCGTCGAGATTCTCATTGGTACTTATAGTGCAAAGGAAGGTCCAAGTCCACCGCTAAATCTACAAACACAAGATCACCTGCTTCCATCACCGCGAGATCCGCTTCAACTGCATTGTAAGCATCTCAACCAGTCACTGCTCGTTCGTTTGCTCGGGCGGCTGGTTCCCAAGCTTCCTCCACACCTAACACTACTCAAGCTAATCGCCGACACAACATGACTTGGCAAGATCAGATGAACCTCATGAGCATCAACACCAAGACGGTACCTGACCGAGTCAAGTTGCAGTTGCATGCTCCTTTATATGTACTCTCACAGTTTGATGTACACTAACACTTTCCATATTCGTTGTTGAACTAGCACCACGGCGCAAGCGGAAACAGACATCAGGGATAATGCTTGATAGATTAACAAAAATCTAAAGGAGGAAGAATGGAGATCCACTTTGAGGCAGGTTTAAAAGGCCACGTGATGCTACAAAGTCAGCCAAGTTAGTATCGTAGGCAGCCGTTGCCGTTAGGTGTCATGCACGTATCCTCCCAACGTGGATCCAAAGACAGAATGAGAAAGACAATACCCAGTTTAACACCTTCCTTGACCATTTATCCATAAGTAATGTTATTCATCGCAATTAGTAGCTCTGTCCCATACTTTCTAGCTTCCTCCTAATAGGACTCACATTCTTTTTTCAATAGATGAGGTTCAAGTTGGATCCGAAAGATGAAGCAACTAGACAAGCATGCACTCATGTTTTTCAGTCTGCTCTGCGACAGTATCGGTACCACCTTTGAAAATCTCACTTTGAAGGCAAGGCTAACAATGAAATCGCCCAAGCATCTCCAGTGGAATATATTACAGATGAAGACTGGACATCCCTCGTTAAACACTAGTCTGATCCAAAGTATCAGGTAGGCTATATGTATTTGATCAGACCACATATTGAACTTGTATTTATGTATGTGCCTTACAAGTGTATCTTCTTCTAAGCTACCTGCTTGAAGAACAAAACCAACCGTTCTAAAGTGAAATTCCAATGCATAACAGGATCTCGTAGCTATATTGCACATCGCGAGGCTCTTGTAAATAGCTGCTAATTCCTTCTTTTTTTGTGCCATATTATCGTATCTATATTGACTTGTTCCAAATACAGAGGAAATCCCGTGCGGACCAAAAGAACTCGAACCGAATGTAGTGCAAATCTTCAAGGATTGCCACACCAAAGAAGATGAAGGGCATGAGCACACCAGTTCAAGCCGTTGTTATAAGTCCTTACTCCTCCTGCCTTGAACTGATTGGTACTGTGATGTGTTCATTTAACTACTTGGTTTGTAGCCAATGTCAGTTACTCTGTTCACTTTTATTCACAGTTGTCTTAACGTATCATTTCACCTTACATGGTTTAAGGATGAAGGATATTCTTTTGGTCTTGATCTGTAATCTAGTTGTTATGTTCACGTGCGCACACAATGATAAAATAGCATGTTTGTTTTATATCTGTTTGCCCATGATATGAATGATGTCATACTATGTTCATCCTACTTTAAACCATGTCTCTTTATCCTTAGATGTCAATGAATGTGAGGAAATAGACAATACAAGAGGCATGCTACATGGACATATGTTTAAAGTGATTTTATTATGTAGTTGGCACTACAATACATGCTAATGTATTACAGTAGTTCACCAAAATAAGTTATGTATAAACGCTTAACCTACTTTGTTTGTTTTTTTCTCATTAGTAACTTATCCGTACACTAATCTACAAGTTCAAACTTTCGTGAAGCTATGGAACAAATGATTGAACAGCCACAACCACCTGAAGGTGACAAGGCTACTACAGCACAATGTCACCTCTTGTCAGCAAGGCCAAGATCTCTCCACTAACGAAGGCAAAAAGCACCTTCTGCGTAATTTCGGGTTGGTTGTCAAGGTAACCTCGTCCAAATCGCCATCGAACAAAATCTTCCTGCTAGACAGAGTGATATATCATGCTCCGCACACAAGTCCAATCCCTAATGGACGTTGTTTCGAAACAAGAATAGTGGTTGAGAAATGTCGTCAAGATATGAATGGTTTTGAAACCGCACTATCGCACATTCGCCGTTGTTCAAGAGCAATGGCGGAAAAAAGGTGGAGATCGTCTTTGCTCCATCAGATTCTACAACTGAAACATTAGCACTCAGGTCAAATGATCTGTGCTTTTATACATCTGATGGTGCTTTTATCTGGAAGGACTATAAACTTTATGCCAATAGGCCTTTTGTTGTATGGTTGGAATTTATTTTGTTGTGATACAACATTTATGATGCTGCCTCAGGCTGCAGTAATTACGACGCTATTTTTGTATAGTAGGTTTATCTTAGTAATGTATTCGGCCGAAAGCTTCGTAGGAGCCCAACATGACAACATTCGTTGGGCCCATTCCAATTGGGCTAAAAACGATTACGGGCCGAAATTGGCATGTAGCCCACTAAAATATATCTGCCTAAATCAGCATAAGCTTTCATATTTTTCTGGTAGGCTGTGCCCATAGTGGGCCTTTAACAGGCCTAAACATAATTTGGGCCCTCAGTAAAAATAGGCCGTTTACAAGTGTAAATATCTCGAGCCCATAAAAAACATGGGCCTTTAATAGACCGAAAGTGAGATTGGGCCCTGATTGTGCCAAATAACCCATCGGACTTAGCAGTCGAAATGGTGGCCCATTTAGATGCGGATCCGACAGCCAAAATTCGGACAAGTCAGAATGCGCCGACCTAATACACGGGCCTTTAACAGGCCGGAACTTCGGTCGGGCTAGATTATCGTCATTTTTATATGGGCCGTTAATGGGCCCGATATGACGTTGGGCCACATATGGCCCATGGTTTACGTCCGGCGTTAACGGGTCGAAAATGACAACAAACCGAAAGTGGCCCAAAGCTATAGTGGGCCTCTAACAGGCCGAATGTCAGACATGGCCGAATATGACCCAAATCCTTCACGATCGTTTATGGGCCGGAAGTTTTGATGGCCTGTAATGGGCCCAAATGAAGCCGGACCTTTAACACGCCGGAAATACACCGGGCCGTAATTCGGCCCAATTACTTAGCGGACTGTTAACGGGCCAGAAGTGACCATGGGCCACGTTGATGACAAGTTTAGGACATGCCATTGACATGCCGATTTGACAGAGAATGTTGGGCCTTTACCTGGGCTGGCCCATTATGGTCGGCATAATCTTGTGGGCCTTTAGCTGGGCCAGCCCATTGTGGTCCGCAAAATTTTGTGGGCCTTTAGCTGGGCGGCCCATTATGGTCTGCAAAATCGTGTGGGTTTTAGTCGGGCCGCCCATTATGGTCCGCTAAATTTTGTGGGCCTTTAGCTTGGGCCGCCCATTACGGTCCGCTAAATCTTATGGGCCTTCGTTGGGCTGGCCCATTTAAACTTTAGGGCCACTTTTGGGCCGGTCCACGTGTCAACATATCATAGGCCCATCTCGACCGTTGGATGAGTGACACCTGTGCCAACGTGGAGTTGACGCGTGGATCCGTCAGCCAATGAGAATTTTACACGTGGAAAATCGGCATTGGTCGTGGCTGTTAACGGGTTATCGGATCCAAAATCCAACCCGATAGCTTAACGGTGTTCCGTTACGGTGGATGCCACGTGTCAGTCACCCTTGACGAAAGCACTTCTGTGATGCGCGATTTATCGTCATGGAAGTGGACACTTCCGTGATGATAATTTTGGCAATGTCATGGAACACTTGTACGACAAAGACAGTATGACTATCTTGATTCTGTCATAAATTTGTCATGGATGTACATGCATGACAGAAAACGCGACCTACTGTGACAAACACGTATCATCACGGAAGTGTATTTTTTTGTAGTGCTTGGACTAGATCCAACCCATCCTCACACCTACCAAGCACAAGAACACCTCACCTCAGGAGGCTGTTCTTCCCCTTGTACTGTTCATCATCAGCCCGAGAGGTAATCCACCACACCACACTGGAGTAGGGTATTACACCACAACGGTGGCCCGAACCAGTATAAATCTTGTGCCTCTTGTGTTGCGAGTTCGTCGAGCTAGCCTTTGAGATCGTGGCGAGGTTGAGGGCGTGATTTGGTAGGGGAGATATTCGTGCGCACCCCAGTGTTCGAACCTTGAGGGTTTTGCCGGAACCCGAGATCCGACATTTGGCGCGCCAGGTAGGGGTGTGCCGAAGCTTCCCTTCCGTCGCTCCGCATCCTGTTACTTTGTCATCTCCATGGCGGACGCTCGCCGAGCTCGCTCTGAGCGCCGGGCTGCCCTCGTCGCCCGCGTTGCTCAGACGGCCCCAGTCGGCGGGCCACCCCATCGTTCTCCGTCGCCTATCGCCACCCCTCGCTGCACCCCTCTTGCGGCGGGACGGCCGCACCACCACTCCATCGCTGACCCCGGCCGGCTCGTCGTCTCACGCCCGTCGCGCTCCCATGGACATGCAGGCCATGCTGTGCATGGCGCGCGAATTCCTGCGCTACCGCCCCATCGACGACCTCTATGAGGACTGGCTCGACCGCATCGCCGAGCTTGTCAGTGCCGCATGGGGCTCCCCTGTGTTTTCCCTCTCGCTGCCTCGCCCTCCGCCAGCTGCAGGCGGCATGGCTCATGGGGCGCCTCCACCACCTTTGCCACAAGATGGCGCCCTGGCACCAAGGCGTCCGGCCCCCCGGCGTGATCCACCGCGTTGGGTGCCCATGCGCGAAGAAGGAAGCTGCCAAGAAGTCCCTCGTCCGCAAGAAAATGCTCCTGCGCTCCCGCGCCGCTACGACAAGACTGTGCGCCGCCTGCGGTGGCAGTGCGCGGACATCAAGGCCAGGTTCCGCATCAGCAAAGGGTTCCGGTGGCCACCGCAGGCTGCCGCACCTTCACCCCCGAGCTGCGTAGCGTCGCCTGGCCGGGCAAGTTCAAGCCAGACCTGCCTCTGCGCTACGACGGCACCCCCGACCCTGCGGAATTCCTGCAGCTCTATGAGCTCAGCATCGAGGCGGCCAACGGCGACGAGAAAGTCATGGCGAACTGGTTCCCCATGGCTCTCAAGGATGGTGCTCGCTCCTGGCTCCTGAACCTACCTCCAGGCTCCATCTCCTCGTGGAACGAGATGCGCGACCGCTTCGTCGCCAACTTCCAGGGCACTCACGACCGCCCTCCGGCCGCGGGTGATCTACGCCGCGTCAAGCAACAACCAGGGGAGACCCTCCAGAAGTACATCCAACGTGTCAACAATGTTTGTCTCAAGATCCCCAAGGTAACGGACGAGGCCATCATCTCTGCGTTCTCCGATGGCGTCCGCGACGTCAAGATGAAGGAGGAGCTCGCCATCCACGAGGAGCTGTGCACATCCCTGGAGCTGTTCAACCTGGCGACAAAGTGCGCAAGGGCTAAGGAAGGGCGCCTTTCCCTTCTCGAGCTCCCAGCTGCCGACCTGGAGGAGAAGAAAGCCAAGGCCAAGGACGTGAAGCGTAAGGGAGCGGCCGTACTCGCGGTAGAGCCGGACAAGAAGCGCGGCAGGGACCAACCTGAGTCATTCAAGAGCAGCCAACCGTTCTGCACCTTCCACAACATGCACAATCACAACACCAACGATTGTCAAGAGCTCAGGGCCATTCGCGACAGACTCTTCGGTCGACGCCCCAAGCGCAATGACCGAGGCTATGGCCAAGGAGGAGGACGTGGCGGAGGACGCTAGAACGACCGAGGCCCAAGCAAGGAGTGGTGCGACCGGCCTCGTGAGGACCGCTGGCAGGATCAGCCTCGTGAGGGTGCCTGGAGGGATCAACCTCGCGAGGATCGTCCTCAGGGCAATGCTGGGCTTCCTCCACTGCTGCCACCACCAAGAAGGAATGACGATCACCATTAGGACGAGGGGGCCGGGGGCTTCCAGGAGCCGCGTGCCATCGCCTACATCCTGGGCGGAGCTCAAGCCCCAGCCTCGTAGCGTATCTTCAAACAGTTTGCTCGCGAGGTGAACGCAGTCCTCCCCAAGCTCGAGGCTATACGCCCGCTCAGGTGGTCCAAGTGCACTATTACCTTCAGCTCAGCAGACCAGCTCAAGTGCGCGGCCACCGCTGGCGCTCTTCCAATGCTTTGTTCACCCGTCATCGGCAACGTGCAAGTCACCAAGACTCTCATCAACGGCGGCGCAGGGCTTAACGTCCTGTCCGTCGAGATGTTCGACAACCTTCAAGTGCCCTACGATCAGCTTCAGCCTACCAAGCCTTTCTCAGGAGTGACCGAATACTCCACCACCCTGATAGGGCAGGTCCGCCTCCCAGTCACCTTCAGACATCGCGACAACTACCGCACCGAGCTCATCGACTTTGACGTCGCCCACATCCGTCTGCCGTACAATGCAATCCTCGGGTATCTAGCCCTGGCCAAGTTCATGGCGGTGACCCATCACGGCTACAATGTCCTCAAGATGCCAGGAAGTGGTGGAATCATCACAGTCCCATGCGAAGAAAGAGATGCAGTGTGCTCCCTCGAGCGTGCCTTCCAAGCCGCAGCAATCGACGACCCCGACAGCAAGGGTGAATACCCTCCTGCTACCTCTTGAGCACTGCGTTGGATTTCCCCGAAGAGGAGAGGATGATGCAGCAAAGTAGCGTAAGTATTTCCCTCAGTTTTTGAGAACCAAGGTATCAATCCAGTAGGAGGCTACACGCAAGTCCCTCGTACCTACACAAAAACAATAGCTCAACGCAACCAACGCGATTAGGGGTTGTCAATCCCTTCACGGTTACTTACAGGAGTGAGATCTGATAGAGATGATAGATAATATTTTTGGTATTTTTGATATAGAGATGCAAAGTAAAAAGTAAAAGGCAAAGTAAAAAAGCAAAGCAAAAATAAAGTGATGGAGGTTGATATGAATAGAATAGACCCCGGTGCCATAGGTTTCACTAGTGGCTTCTCTCAAGAGCAAAAGAATTCAACGGTTGGTGAACAAATTACTGTTGAGAAATTGATGAAATTGAGCATAGTTATGAGAATATCTAGGTATGATCATGTATATAGGCATCATGTCCGAGAGAAGTAGACCGACTCACCGCATCTACTACTATTACTCCACTCATTGACCGCTATCCAAAGCATGCATCTAGAGTATTAAGTTAAAAAAGCAGTAACGCCTTAAGCAAGATGACATGATGTAGAGAGATAAATTCATGCAATATGAAATAAACCCCATCTTGTTATCCTCGATGGCAACGATACAATACGTGCCTTGCCGCCCCTTCTGTCACTGAGAAAGGACACTGCAAATCGAACCCAAAGCTAATCACTTCTCCCATGGCAAGAAAGACCAATCTAGTAGGCCAAACCAAACTGATAATTCGAAGAGACTTGCAAAGATAACCAATCATACATAAAAGAATTCAGAGAAGATTCAAATATTATTCATAGATAGACTTGATCATAAACCCACAATTCATCGGTCTCAACAAACACAACGCAAATACAAGATTACATCGAATAGATCTCCACGAGAGAGGGGGAGAACATTGTATTGAGATCCAAAAAGAGTGAAGAAGCCATCTAGCTACTAACTATGGACCCGAAGGTCTGAGGTAAACTACTCACACTTCATCGGAGAGGCTATGATGATGTAGAAGCCCTCCGTGATGATGGCCCTCTCCGGCGGAGCTCCGGAACAGGCCCCAAGATGGGATCTCGTGGATACAGAAAGTTGCGGCGGTGGAATTAGGTTTTTGGCTCCGTATCTGATCGTTTGGGGGTACGTAGGTATATATAGGAGGAAGAAGTACGTCGGTGGAGCTTCGAGGGGCCCCCAAGGCAGGGGCGCGCCCTAGGGGGGGGGCACCCTCCACCCTCGTGACCGCCTCTTGGCTCCCTTGGAGTAGGGTCCAAGTCTCCTCGATCACGTTCGGTGAGAAAATCACGTTCCCGAAGGTTTCATTCCGTTTGGACTCCGTTTGATATTCCGTTTCTTCGAAACACTGAAATAGGCAAAAACAACAATTGTGGGCTGGGCCTCCGGTTAATAGGTTAGTCCCAAAAATATTATAAAAGTGGAAAATAAAGCCCAATATAGTCCAAAACAGTAGATAATATAGCATGGAGCAATCAAAAATATAGATACGTTGGAGACGTATCAGGCATCCCCAAGCTTAATTCCTGCTCGTCCTCGAGTAGGTAAATGATAAAAAGAGAATTTTTTATGCGGAGTGCTACTTGGCATAATTTCAATGCAAATCTTCTTATTGTGGTATGAATATTCAGATCGAAAGATTCCAGACAAAAGTTCATGTTGACATAAAAATAATAATACTTCAAGCATACTAACAAAGCAATTATGTCTTCTCAAAATAACATGGCCAAAGAAAGTTATCCCTACAAAATCATATAGTCTGGCTATGCTCTATCTTCACCACACAAAGTATTTAAATCATGCACAACCCCGATGACAAGCCAAGCAATTGTTTCATACTTTAACATTTTTAAATTTTTTTCGATCCTCACGCAATACATGAGCGTGAGCCATGGATATAGCACTATATGTGGAATAGAATGGTGGTTGTGGAGAAGACAAAAGGGGAAGATAGTCTCACATCAACTAGGCATATCAACGGGCTATGGAGATGCCCATCAATAGATATCAATGTGAGTGAGTAGGGATTGCCATGCAACGGATGCACTAGAGCTATAAGTATATGAAAGCTCATCAAAAGAAACTAAGTGGGTGTGCATCCAACTCGCTTTCTCACGAAGACCTCGGGCAATTTTGAGGAAGCCCATCATTGGAATATACAAGCCAAGTTCTATAATGAAAAATTCCCACTAGTATATGAAAGTGACAAAATGAGAGACTCTCTATCATGAAGATCAAGGTGCTACTTTGAAGCACAAATGTGGTAAAAGGATAGTAACACTGTCCCTTCTCTCTTTTTCTCTCATTTTTTATTTGGGCCTTTTCTCCTTTTTTTTATGGCCTCTTTTTTTTCGTCCGGAGTCTCATCCCGACTTATGGGGGAATCATAGTCTCCATCATCCTTTCCTCACTTGGGACAATGCTCTAAAAATTGATGATCATCACACTTTTATTTTTCTTACAACTCAACAATTACAACTCAATACTTAGAACAAATATGACTCTATATGAATGCCTCCGGCGGTGTACCGGGATATGCAATGAATCAAGAGTGACATGTATGAAAGAATTATTAACTTTGGCTTTGCCACGAATACAATGTCAACTACATGATCATGCTAGCAATATGACAATGATGGAGCGTGTCATAATAAACGGAACGGTGGAAAGTTGCATGGCAATATATCTCGGAATGGCTATGGAAAGGCCTTGATAGGTAGGTATGGTGGCTGTTGTGAGGAAGGTTGTAGCGACCCGACCTCAGATGGTCAAGTCTCTGTGTTTCAGTGTCATCCCTGGATCAGTAATGCTGACACACACAGTACTCGAAGGATTTATAACAGAGTAGCAATCACACACTTATTACATCTAATGTCTCAAAAGAAAACTTATTACAATAATATGGCTTAAGGCCATCTAATACGATAACAGCGGAAGGCTTGGAAGATAAAGTGAGTCCATCAACTCCAACGGCATAGCTGAGCTGCACGGCAACGACCTATCGAACCTTACTCCTAGTCTGAAAAGTCTGCAACATAATACGTTGCAGCCCGAGAACGGGTCAGCACGTGGAATATGTTGGCAATGTAACACAATAGAACAATAACAGAATAATGCTATCACTACATGCATATTTGGCTGGTGGAAAGCTCTATGGTTATAGTTTTTGCAAAAAAGCCAATTTTTCCCTACAACAAAGGAATGAATTTTAATTTAACTATCATGGTGGTTGAAACATCATTGAGAAGGTATAACCCCAACTCAATCCCAATTAAGGTAATTGACATCCCAGCAGTATTAGTTAAGAGTGATGAGATACATGTGAATACTCAAGTACTAAATACTCAGAATTGTCCATAACCGGGGACACGGCTAACCATGATTAGATTGTACACTCTGCAGAGGTTTGCACACTTTTCCCCACAAGACTCGATCACCTCGTTGATTTCTCGCACTACATGGTGTTTGAGAAACGGATGACCGAGACACAGTCTTTCAGAAACATTAACTCTCTACTCAGGGTAGACCATACCAAACCTACAAAACCCACTACCACTGATCTACCTCTTCAAGAGCTTCACGTAACTTACTCAACTATGCTAGAGCCCATAATAGCTTGTGGCTACACACGGAAGTTTCTAGCTTGAATAATCTCAGTTCCCTTTGAGCACAGGTGGCGGTCCATAGGAAGATCACACGGGTACCCGGGATTTCAAAAAACCTGCATAACACTGGGTTCCCCAGGTGCCTCAATCCACCCAGATGTGTATTAAAGTTGCCACCTTAAGGTAAACCATTAATTAACAATCTCACATCTGTCATGGATTCACTCAAACCCAAACCACGTCTACGAGCATAGCATGGCAAGATAAGCAATACGTAGAAGTAACTCCCAAGGGTTTTGAATGTAACGGGGCAATAGGTTCCTACCTCATCAACTACTTCCCAACCCACAAATTAATGACATCCTAAACATGCAATGTTTGAGGGTTGAAGCTAATGCATAAAAACTGGGTATGGAAAGAGTATGATCAAAGTGTTACTTGCCTTGCTGACGATCCGTGAATCCTAGAGACTCATAGTAACACGCTTCGCACTCTGGGAATTCTATCGCAAGCAAACAATACATACATAAGCAACAAGCAAAGATGAACAAAACAAAACTTCAACCGAAAAAGGCCGACCAGAAAGTTCAAATTAAGAACTCCGGTTCGCAAAAAGAATCAAACCAAACGGAGCAACGAAACTCAAACAACGAAAGAAATAAGATCCGCCTACTAATCTGAACTAGGGTCAAATTTTACAGAGACAAAAACTTGTTTGAGTTGACTATTCGGAAAGAGGGTTTCGAGATGAAACTCCAGGCGCTTGAATCGCCTGATTCCGATAAACGAGCGAAAAGTTAAACTAGAACGAAAATCGGATCAGAAATCGCGATCAGGAAAATCGCGGAATAAATCCGATAAAAAGAAAAACAACGAACGGCTTAACAAACGAACGTTCGTTAGAAGAAACTAAACGATGAACACGTTCGTTAAAACGAACGAACGAGCGAACGCTCGCTAAGTAAATAAACCGGAAAATAAAACTGATCTATATAAAAAACTAACTAGGGTTTTTCTAAAAAAAACTGAAGGGGTTTTTCTTAAAAAAACCGGGCGGCGGGTGGCTACCTCCGGCGAGGTCGTCCGGCAAGGCGGGCGGCTCCGGAGGGGCTCGGCAAGGCGGCGGGGCTCGGCGGGTGCGGGTGGCGGCGGGAGGCGGCGGCCAGAGGCGGCGGCGTGACTCGGGCTCGGGCGGCTCGGGCTCCGGTGGTGGTGGTGGTTAGAGGCGATGTTAAAGGGGCGGGCGGCAGCTTGGAGGAGGGGCCATGGCGGCGGGAGGCGGAGTCCCACTGACTCCGGTCCGAAAAGTCTTGTGCTGTGCTGTGAGGAGGCGGCGGCGGTGGTGGCCGGCTGCTGGCTGGGCCCTAGGCCCCAGTCGAGTATGATCACTCTCTCTCTTAAAAAAAACGTTCCGCCGAAACTTAGAAAAATCCTAGAAAAATAAATAAAAATCTAAAAATACCAAAACAAGTTTTCTCCGTCTAAATAAAATATTTAGAACAAGATGAACTTTTCTTGGCTCCTAAAATGCAATTTTTAAAAACATGCAAATTTTTCTAGGGCAAATAAAATTCCAACTAAAATCAAATAAAATCCAAATAATGATTTTAACATTTTTCCTCCGATATTTCAATTATTTTGGAGAAGTCATATTATCTCCTCTCATTTATTATTTCAAAATGAAATATTTTCCGGAGAGAAAATAAATAAAAATCAAAATCCTCATCTTCATTATTTGATAAAATTCAAATATGAAAAACGGAAAATCCCCAACTCTCTCCGAGGGTCCTTGAGTTGCTTAGGATTTCGAGGATTGCAAAAAAAAAATGCAATAAAATATGATATGCATGGATGACCTATGTATAACATTCCAAATTGAAAATTTGGGATGTTACAAACCTACCCCCCTTAAGATGAATCTCGCCCTCGAGATTCGGGTTGGCTAGAAAATAGGTGCGGGTGGTCCTTGCGAATATCATCTTCTTGTTCCCAGGTGGCTTCCTCCTCGGTATGGTGGCTCCACTGAACTTTGCAAAACTTGATAACCTTGCTGCGGGTGACTCGGCTGTCAAAGTCAAGAATCTTTACTGGCTTTTCCTCATAAGTCAAATTACTGTCCAACTGTATCGCCTCTAGGGGCACTGTATCATTTAACGGTATGTCGGCCATCTCCGCATGGCACTTCTTCAGCTGTGATACGTGGAACACATCGTGCACTCCTGACAATCCTTCAGGTAACTCCAGCTTGTAGGCAACTTCTCCCATCCGCTCCAAAAACACGATACGGTCCTATTAATCTTGGGGCTAACTTTCCCTTAACTCCTATACGTTTCACTCCCCTCAAGGGTGATACACGTAGATAGGCTCTGTCTCCAATTTCATAGGTTACTTCCTTGCGTTTTGAATCGCATAACTCTTACGTGTGGGTGAGCAATCTTTAGTCATCTCTGATCGATTTAACCTTCTCCTCTGATTCCTTGATCAAATTTGGTCCAAACAACTGACGGTCTCCTACCTCATCCCACATCAATGGTGTTCTACATCTGCGTCCATACAGAGCTTCAAACGGTGCCATCTTCAAACTGACCTGGTAGCTGTTGTTATATGAGAACTCTGCGTATGGCAAATTGTCATCCCAACTAGATCCATAATCTAGAGCACAGGCTCTCAACATGTCTTCCAGAATCTGATTGACTCTCTCGGTCATCCATCCGTACGTGGGTGAAAAGCGGTATCAACTCCAACTGTACCCAAGGTCCGTGTAGTTGATGCCAAAACTTTGAAGTAAACTGCGTTCCTCTATCGTCTGATGCTCCTCGGAACTCCATGTAAACATACGATCCTCGACATATATATCTTGGCCAACTTGGCACTTGTATAAGTTGTTTTCATGGGATGAAGTGAGCTACTTTGGTCAAACGATCCACAACTACCCATATTGAATCATATCCCGCCTTGGTTACGGGTAATCCGTGATAAAATCCATGCCAAGTTTATCCCACTTCCATTCAAGTATCGGCATAGGTCAGAACAGTCCTCAAGCTTCGATGCTCTACCTTTACTCTCTGACATACATCACATACGGCTACGTACTCGGCAATATCCTTCTTCATACCAGTCCACCAGAAACGTTCCTTCTAATCCAAATACATCTTGGTGTTTCCGGGGTGAATCGAGTATGGTGAGTCATGGGCCTCCTGAAGTATTAACTTCCTGATCTCCAAATTGTTGGGCACGTAAATTCAGTCCTCAAACCACAAGGTATCGTGCTCATCCTCTCGAAAACCTTTGGCTTTACCTTCGCCCATCTTCTCTCTTATTTCGGCAATTTCTTTGTCCTCCTTCTGAGCTTCTCGAATCTTGTCCAACAATGTCGACTGAACCTCCAGGGTTGCAATAAAACCTCTTGGAACAATTTCCAACCGAAGTTCCATGATCTCCTCATTAACTCCTTTGGCAATCCTTTACTTTCAAGGATATTAGCATAACTTTTTCCGACTCAAAGCGTGCCTTTCTGACGTTGGCCTTTCCCGGATGATAGTGTAGCTTCATATCGTAATCCTTTATAAGCTCCACCATCTCCTATGCGAGGTTCAACTCATACGTGTGAAAATGTACTTCAAACTCTTATGATCCGTGTACACATCACAACGGTTTCCAATGAGATAATGTCTCCAGGTCTTTAATGCATGCACTACGGCTGCTAACTCCAAATCATGCGTGGCATAGTTCAACTCATGAGGTTTTAGTTGTTGTGAGGCATACGAAACAACTTTTCCGTCCTGCATAAGCACACATCCAAGTCCCAAGTGTGAGGCGTCACAATACACTTGAAACTCCTTATGTATATCTAGCAATGTCAGCACTGGGGCTGTAGTCAACCGTTTCTTCAACTCTTGAAAACTGGCCTCACAATCCTCATCCATGTGAACTTAGTATCCTTCTTTAGCAATTCAGTCATTGGCTTAGCAATCTTGGAAAAATTCTCAATGAATCTCCGATAATATCCTCGCCAATCCAAGGAAATCATGGATCTCGCCAACTGAAGTGGGTGCCAACCATTCGGATCGACCGAACCTTCATCGATCTCTTGCTATACCCTCTCCCGATATAACATGCCCAAGAAATCCAACTTCCTTCAACCAAAACTCGCACTTGCTGAATTTGGCGTATAACTAGTGTTCCACGAAGTTTCTCGAGAACCAAACGCAAGTGTTCTGCGTGCTCCTCTTCGTTCTTCGAGTATACCATAATATCATCAATAAACACCACAACAAACTTGTCCAAATACTCCATAAACACCTTGTTCATCATACTCATGAAATAGGCAGGAGCGTTAGTCAGTCCAAATGACATGACCGTATACTCATATAATCCATACCGTGTGGTAAATGCTGTCTTTGGTATATCCTTCTCTCGGATCTTCAATCGATGGTATCCTGATCGTAGATCAATCTTCAAAACACCTTAGCTCCTTGCAACTGATCAAACAGATCATTAATCATTGGTAATGGATACTTGTTCTTTATCGTTACTTCATTCAGAGCTCGGTAATCAACAACCATCCTCAGGGATTTATGCTTCTTCTCCACCAAAAGTACTGGTGCTCCCCAAGGTGATGAACTCCTTCGAATATAACCTTTCTCCAATAACTCCTTGATCTGCTTTTTAATTTCCTCCAGATCATTTGCGGGCATCCGATAGGGTCTCTTGGATATTGGCCATGTACCTGGCAATAGTTCTATCAAGAACTCGATGTCTCTATCCGGTGGCATGCCCGTAACTCTTCCGGGAAAACATCCGAAAATCTTTCACTACTGGTACTTCCTCTGTACAACTCCGTGAGGGTATTCACTTGGCTCCTCCTAGGCACATGCCTAGATACATACTTAATCCTTTTTCCTGCGGGGTGGTAAGATAAATTGACTTGCTAGCACAAATCAATACTTCCTCCATACTTCGACATCCAGTCCATACCTAATATCACACCCAATCCGTGCGACTCCAAGATAATTAGGTCAGACGGAAAAACATGCGTGCCAATGATTAGGGGTATCTGGGTGCACCATCTGCTAGCCATTTACTCTGCTCCGGGCGAGCTTACTAAAAGAGGGGTCCTAAGGGTTTGGGTTGGTAACTTAAACTTATCCACAAATCCCCTTGATATGTATGAATGCGATGCACCAAGATTTGAAAAGAACAAGAGCGGTAAATGATCAACCAAAACTTACTTATTACCGCGTCTGGCTGCTCTTCAACCTCCTCCACGTTAACGTGGTTCACTTGTCCTTTGTTGAATGGATTGGGCTTCTTCCCAGCGCTCCCATTTCTGTTTCCATTCCTTCCGTCAGGGCAGTCATTGGCATAGTGCCCTGTCTTCCCGCACTTAAAGCAAATAACTTGGCTTAAGTCCCTCTTGGTGGGTGTAGATGGGTTAGAGCGATTCTGATTATTGTTGGCTCCATTCCCATTCCCATTCCCATTCTTCGCACCATTTTGATTATGCGATCCACCTCCAGTATGGTTATGACCTCCATGGTTATGAACAAGTCCTCCCGAGTTCGGGGTTAAGCGAGGCTTAGTGAGCTCTGAGTTGTACTTCCCTTGTCCATATTTCCTCTTACGGCTCTCAATTTGCTGCTTTCCTTCAATCATTAAAGCCTTATCCACCAACTCCTGGTAATTGTTGAAAGTTGCCACCATCAACTGCATGCTCATCTCATCATTCAGCCCTTCCATAAACTTCTCCTGCTTCGCGGCATCTGTGGCCACATCATCAGGGGCATAGCGTGATAACTTGCTAAAATCATCCACGTACTGGGCCACAGTACGGTTCCCCTGGCGAAAGTTGCAAAACTCACGCTTCTTCATCTGCATGGCTCCAGTTCAGACATGGGCCGTGCGAAAAGCTTGTTGGAACTGGTCCCAAGTGGCATTGGCTATAGGAAAAGTAGCCGTGTAATTATCCCACCATGCGGCTGCTGGTCCATCCAATTGATGTGCGGCAAAGCGCACCTTCTCAGCATCCGTGCATCCTGCGGTGGTTAACTCCCTTCCAATACGGCGTAGCTGTGACGCCCGGATAATCACGCTAATCATGCCACGTCACCTCGGTTACTGTGACTAAACTCTCGTTGATTCAAACCCGGTTCAACTTCATATTGAAAGCATAGGCAAAGAAATAAAAGTTTTCAAAAATTAAAACAAAAAGTGTGGGGGAGGAAACCCCATCGCCCAACCGGGCCAGCCCCCACTTTGGCCCAGCCCCCTCCTCTGGCCCACCCGGCCCGGCCACCTTATCCACCCCCTCCCGATTGGCTAACCCTAGCCGCCCAGCCCCTCAATTCCCCGATCCCTTTCTCCCACCGCCCGATCTAGATCGATGATCCACCCGTCGCGCCCCGACGCCGACGATCCCCGGCCGCCGACCGCGTCGCCCCTCTCCCCTGCGCCCCTCGCCGCCCGGATCCCCCACCGTCGCCCCACGCGAGGTCCCTCGCCCGCCAGCGGGTCGCCCCGACCCGCCTCACCGGATCCGCCCGACGCCGACGGCCGCCTCCCGCCCGCCTCCTCAGCAGTCGCCACCGAAGCGCCCCGAGCCCGCCTCGTAGACCCCCACGAACCCCACCGTGAGCTCTCCCTCTCCTCCCTCGGACCCCTCGCTCCCTCTCCCCTCCCGAACGCCGCCCGTCGCCCGGGCCTCCCGTCGCCCGGCTCGGCCGCCCGCCAGCGATCCGCAGCCCACGCCGCCGCCGCCCGTCCCCGCCTCCCTCTCCCTCCTCCTCGCCCGAAGCGGCGCCTTTCCCCTCCGCCGCACTAATGCCCTCCGCCCGTGGATCCGTCGCCCGGCGCCCCGTGACCAAGCGGTCCACGGGCCGAGCTCCGTGTGGCTCGGCCACATGACCCCTCCCCGACCCCGTAAGCGCGCCCCGACGGAGACCGAACCTCCTCGCCGCCTCCGCCGCTGGCCCGTTCGGAGTCCGGCCGACCCTTGCCCCCATCGGACGCCGCCCTCTCCCCTTCGAGCAGCCGACCAGCGCCCGTTTAGCCACCGGAGCACGAAGTCCGTGAGCTCGGTGCCCCCCTCCGTCATGTAGCCAGAGCCAACTCCGGCCCCCCGACGTGGCATGGCACAGGGCCCTTTGGTGCCATCGGCCCGATGGGCCCCCCTCGCTCTGTTGACTCGGTCGGCCGGTGACCGATCCACCCCCTCTCTGCATGACAGTGTGTCCCACCTGAGCGGTTTTAAAAATAAAAAGAAAAGGATAATGTAATTTAAATAAATAATAAATAAAAATGAATAAAACTAATTAATTAATTAATTAATTAATTAAGTAATTAATTAATTTATTTAATCACGATTAATTAAACCTAATGACTAATTAACCTAATTAACTCATCGATAATTAAACTTAACTAAGTTAATTAGTTAGCAGTATAATGACGGGACCCACATGTCGGGGTTGACTTGGTCAACCCTGTTGATCGCCGACGTCGGCATGACATCATCTTGGCGTCATAAATACATTTTTCAATTAATTAATTAATTAATTAAATTCCGTAAATTATTAAAATCTTTTAAAATCATATCTTTTAATCCGTAACTCGGATTAAAATATTTTCAACATGAAAGTTGCTCGAGCAGCGAGACGAATCCGGATACGCAGTCCGTTCATCCGCCACACACCCCTAACCTATCGAACTTGCAACTTTTCCCCTCCGGCTCCTCTGCCCGAAAACCCAAAACACCGGGGATACTTTCCCGGATGTTTCCCCCTTAACCAGTACCCCCCTCATACCACGTTAGGGCACGCCTAGCATTACTTCTTGACATGTCATGCATCGATATGCATCTGTTTACTTGGTATTCATTGTTTCTTCCCCCTCTTCTCTCCGGTAGACTACGAGACCGACGTTGTCATTGGCGATTCGACTACGGTGTTGCGACCCTCTCTCTTGCCAGAGCAACCAGGCAAGCCCCTTTGATCATCCCGATATCGCCCATTCCATTCTCTCATACTTGCATTAGATTTTGCTATCGTTATTGTTTGCACCTATTACGATGCATAGCACCTTTGCTTTATGTCTGTTTGTTGTACCTTACCTTATCCTAAAGCGCTTAGTATAGGTTGGTTAGAGACCCATCGCTGACCCCCCTCACCTTGTCCTTGTTGCCCTGCTTCATCATTGAAGACCCGATCAACGGGATCGAAGACCAGGCCCCGACACCGCACATCACTTCCCTTAGTTGCTCGACACTCTTTGGGTTACTATCGAGTACCGAGGGTGAAACCTCTACAAAGACTTCCGATATTAACCAGTAGTATAGCTATCCGGTCGTGGTCATCGAGGGTGATTTCCTCCTTAACCACTTGCGATGCGACTCGTCGTGCAACCCTCAAGTGTGAACCTCGGGGTGATTCCTCTTACGTTCACCTTGATGATTACATCTAGTGGAATTCATCGGGGTGATTCCTCGGCTTTTCCCTTGATGTTTGGACACACGGTTACTTGGACTTTACCATCGTTACTTGGAAAGACGGGTCGACCACGAGGGGTACCAGCGAGCTTAATTGCGAGTGATGTGGAGACGGGTTGACCTGGAGGGTGCCCGCGAGATAATTACGAGGCGTGGCCGGGCATTCCTAGCCCTTGCCGCAAGTCCTCGAGACAGGGCAACGGGGTCACATCTTTCGTGAGTCTCTGCTTGTTACCGCGCGTTCCTAATCCACTACGATTTGGATATTTGATCCGAGGGGCCTCTGGCCTGATAGCACTAACCATCACGTGGGCATAGTATGGGCGTTCTGCGTCGTATACATCACGAAGCTTAATAGACGTCGGCTGACGGAGCGGTAGCCGGGTTGGACCGGTAAGCTCCTCGCCTTTTTAGGGAGGTAGCTAGGTCTGCTCACCGGCCGCCCTGCAGCGTCAGGAGTTCCGGGAGATGGCCCATGACCCACAGGGGCATAGGTTTAGTCCGTGAGCTGGCCTCTCTATTAAGCCTAGGTCGGGTTGCGGCGTATTGTTTGGCGAGGCGGGCATGACCACAGAAAGTGTGTCCGGCGGAGTTAAGCGAGCGTGGTGGGTAAGTTGGTGCACCCCTGCAGGGAAGAAAACATCTATCGATAGCCTGTCCTACGGTAACGGACACTTGGAGTTGTATCCCGATCGATACAACTAGAACTAGATACTTGTGATGAGAACTGGATGGCGATGAGAAATGTATTGTGATGATAATCGATAGTATGGCTCGGGATTTCTTTCTCGCAGAAGTCGAGAAAGGATCTCTGGCGAGGTTGATAACACTTACGCTACTTTAAGTTTTACTACTCTACTCCCTCTTGTTTGCTGCAAGATGGTGGTTTCGAAGATGCTAGTCTTCGATAGGACTAGGCCTTCTCTCTATTCGGCACTTCGCAGCCCAGTCCACATATACTGAGCCTTCCTTTGATAATGTTGCATATGTAGTGTAGATCCTTGCTTGCAGTACTTTGGATGAGTACTCACGGTTGCTTTGCTCCTCCTTTTCCTCCTTTCTTCTTCTTTCCGGTTGATGCAACCAGATGTTGGAGCCCAGAAGTCAGATGCCACCGCCGATGCTTACTACTACGTGGAGACCGTCGACGACCGGGAGTAGTTAGGAGGCTCCCAGGCAGGAGGCCTTGCCTTTTCGATCGTAGTTGCTTTTGTGCTAGCCTTCTTAAGGCAAACTTGTCTAACTCATGTCTGTACTCAGATATTGTTGCTTCGTGACTCTTGTGTTTTCGAGCTTATGTATTCGAGCCCTCGAGGGCCACGGCTTGTAATATAAAGCTTGTATTATTTTATTTTGTGTTTAGAGTTGTGTTGTGATATCGTCCCGTGAGTCCTTGATCTTGATCGTACACATTTGCGTGTATGATTAGTGTACGATTGAATCGAGGGTGTCACAAGTTGGTATCAGAGCCGACTGCCTGTAGGAATCCCCCTTCCAACTCCTTGGCCGAAGTCGAATCTAGACATTGCAAAAACTTTTACTAACTTGGCTGTGTGCCTTACGGGCCCACGTCGCCATTGGGTGGTATTAGGATCTTTTACTCCTCGACCTTTACTCTGGGACTCTGAACTCTCTTCTATTCGGGTTAAATGAATTTGCTAAAACAAAACTAACTTTAGGTTCTCGCAAGTACTTTCTCCGGAGAGCCCTCACTTCAGATGATCGTGCGCTAATCGGAAGATTCAAGATACTCTCGATGTTCTCTCGAGACTTTGTGCTCATCACTTTTGCTATTCGACCACCGATAAATCCGTATGGATAACTACTTACACTTGCCATTCATACGATCATCCCCATTGATCTTGTTATTACAAGATACCCGAAGTTTTCTCTATTGTTCCGAGAATACTTTGTGCCTCTTGCCCTAGCAGTTCTTTGCTACATGAATACCCCTTCAAATAAACCCTCGCACTTGTCGAGTATCCGCTCAACCCAGTTGTTCATGTGTTTCACAAAAGTCTTCAAAATATTATTCGATCTTCCGAAAACCCTCTGGAGCCTTTGGCTCTTGAAATTCTTGCTTGCTTGCATTATGGTTAATCCCATAAGTCTCGTAGTCATATTGACATTCCTTGTCATTATCATTTTGAGTCTGTTAATTCAATATGTTTGCGAACACCCGCAATCATCATTGATCCTTATAAATTACCTTTCTGGCTGAGCTGCCGTTCTTTTAAGCTGGAATTGGTTCTCGACCGGTCCAAGTGTCGCTTGATTGTACCCTAAGGCTATTCAACTTATCCATCCCTAATCGTAGCATTGCTTGACCCCTTGATTGGGAATCATAATTCTTTTGCATTTGACAATTGAGTTAGTCGCTTGTTTCTATAGTTTGACCTCCTTGCATTCTCCTTCCTCTAGTTGAGTCTTGATGCTCACGTCGGATCCCTTGTGGACCACGGATCCTTTGTTGGATTTTATCCGACAACGCCCTTCATATTCAATAACCTTGTGAGCCTTTCCTCTCATACATAATGCCTTTGATAAATTGTATCCTCTGCTTTCTCAACCATGCTCGCCTTGAGCTTGAGTTAATTATTTCTAACGATTCCGGTATATGATTCCAAGAAGCCCCTATGGGTAGGACATATGCCTTCACTAAACCGTGTGAACCCGAAAGTTTTCACGAATCATACTCTTCCGGTGCTTCGCCAGATAAAATTTTCAACACTGCAACTTCATTGAGCGTGAGAAGTGAATGAAAGGTTGTGCATTGGAGAAGTGGGACGACCTTGAACTTTGTGTTCATGCCCATGGACACGATGTAGATCTTATCATTAAAGCTTCTCTTAAATTAATTTTTCCTTTGGTATAAGCTCATCTTATATCTGAGATCTAGCCTTTTTGCAATCGTGGTTCCGACCATGTTCTCTTTTAAATATCATGTCCTGTGCAAGTTAAATCAATTGTCTCCTATGGATCAATACACCAGTCCAACCTTTACTTTGATCTTGTGTCGAGTATTACCCCGGTATCTCGAGATTATCATGGAACTGCATAACTTCTTATGAGTTCTTCATCAAGTGCTACCTTCCCATCGATTCCAATTCTTCACGGGCTCGAAGTTATTAAACACTCAAAGACACCGATAATCGAACCGAGCCCGCTTTTCACGGTTCAACAACTCTTCAAGTAAGCTTCTATAAGTACGAAGTTTGTACCCGACCACGCCATTCCTAGCCTGTTTGTCTATGTCTTGGTCGTGTTGATTTTAAGTGTTCTATGCGGTCCTTCTTCTCTGAGCAGAATTTTCGTCGATGATCTAACCTTACGTCTATCCCCATCGTCTTATCATTTCGCCTTGAACAACAAGCTTGGTTTCGAGTTTGTGTCGCACCTTGGTTCCAATAACCTTTCACTTCATCATTACTTTGACTTGTTGTCGTCATTTGCTCGATTACATCTGCATTATATCTCTCGACAATTGTGTCGTGATAATCATCAACCGTATGTGCTCTTCCAGGAATTCATTTGAATTCTTGATGGGTAATACCTTTCCTTGCCCCTCGATGATTCCTGTTCTCGCCGACCACTTTATTGCCTTCCGCTCAACACAACTTGTTCGTGTTTTGTGTAAACCTTGAGATCCCTGCTACCCAGCTTGATCTTCCTTACCTCGGAAGTATTACCATCTCCTTTTATCGAGGATGTGGTGAGAATTTCACCACCTCTTAAGAATTCTTGATATCATAATACTTCTTGCCATCTTCGTTCATTCCTTGGCCCACGTATTGTTTTCAACCGGAATACCGACAATTGAGCTATGACGTGTGAATTCAAAACTTCTAGCAAGCCTCTTGCTTTGAAGTGAAATTCTTAGACTATTGATTATTGATTCACCATTCCAACGTTGGTCGTGCAACCCGGCCCATATTTGGGCGCACCTTTCAACCAAGTGTTTACTTGTGTATGTTTTCCTCGAGCATACTTCCTTATATCATTTGATCTGACAAATGTTATCTCCTTGTTCACTTAATTGTGGAAATCCATCTTTTGGGAATCTCGGTGAATTGCCGTTGAGTTCACCAGACACCTCCTTGTCCTCTCCTTGGGTTAATGATGGACTCTTGTTAACGGAAATCACTTCATAGTCCATTTCCGAGAATCTTACAATGTCATCTCGTCAATTTGCGTTGCACCTTTTCTTCTCGTGTATCCTAAGTCCGAGGTATCCCGACACCAATCGGATCTGAATCTCGGTCGGATATGATGGTTGGGACAACTTTCCAAGAGTTATGATGTTGATCCTTTGATGACCCGGTAGCACGATGTCATGCCTAGCACTTTGGAGGACCTATCATAATAGATTCCTTTTCAGCGAGGGTTATCCATTCATCCATGAGGGAATTGTAATACTGGTTCTACAAGTTATTCCTGATGGATCCTTCGTGATTCCAAAGTCTGATCTTCACCTGAAGACCATGTCAATGCTATCTCGAAGCATGTCTGTGGTACTCTGATTTTCAATAGGGACATTTGAAGCACGATGCTAAATTTTATTTATCATTTATCCTAACACCGTTGTATGGATAATATCATGAGATTCCTCCCCCCCTTACCTAAAGAGTTTTCTACATTATATCCTCGCCACGGATATCATGCTCGCTTGTCCTTCGTAAGGGTATATCCACGAAATATGTGTTTAAACACATTTTCCTTTCCATTGTTCCATTTAATATGATAATCATATTTTACTTTCCATTGGTTGTTTGAACCTTTTTTGTGATCTATATGATCTAAGCAGCAATATTCTACCGCTTATGTAAACACCTCGAGGTACAACTCATCGGTAAGACCACATTACTATTGTTGATGGCATTAGGTAGCCACCGATGGGCCGAGAACTTTGCCTATTGGTCCGCCTCGTTCAACGGCAGCAAGATGGTTCTCTTCACCCTCGCCCTTGGTACCGATGTTGTTGCCGACATAAGCGATAGGCTGATCCTCGACATGGCTTGCTAACATGACCATGCAAGATGTCAATGCCCTTTCCTACTTTTTAACCCATATGGTGGGCCCATAACCCACAGTTCCACATGATCGAAACCTGACTCTCCTGTACACCTGTTGTCGAGTTATTCCTCGTGCTTGACTTTGTATGCAATTCAATCGCCACTTGCCTGTTGACCTATTCAGTATCGGACACAATACTTATTCCCGTTGCTCAACCCCTTTACTTTTCTGCTTGTGCAATGAGCGATTGCCTATCCGCTTGAAACTTCTTATTGCACCGTCTTACTTTACTCTCGATGTGTGTCATTTGTTCAACTCGAGAGATACTCATATGTTCATTCTTGGGATACCCCGGATGAATTTCCCTTATAACATCCTAACATTGTAGAGCTGCCCCTTACCTATTCGTAAGTACGATAGAGTTCCCCGAAGAAAGGACGACAACTTCATCATGATGCTTTGGAATAAAGAATTGAAGACATCAACGAAAGGGATTAACTTCTTCTAGAAGATCCGTTAGAATATCGTAACCAGAACTTTCCCCCTTACTCCCCTCTTAAATCTCGGGACGAGATTTCTTGTAGTGGAGGAGAATTGTGGCCTTGGGATAATCACGCCACTGATAATCCCACGCTAATCATGCCACGTCACCTCGATTCTTTGTGACTAAACTCTCGTTGATTCAAACCCGGTTCAACTTCATATTGAAAACATAGGCAAAGAAATAAAAGTTTTCAAAAATTAAAACAAAAAGTGTGGGGGAGGAAACCCCACTAGCCCAACTGGGCCAGGCCCCCCCCCCACCTGGCCCAGCCCCCCCTCCCCTGGCCCGGCCCAGCCGGCCGGCCACCTTATCCACCCCCCTCCCCCGGTCGGCTAACCCTAGCCGCCCCAGCGCCCTCACTTCCCCCCCGATCCCCTTTCTCCCTCCCCCGCCCCGATCTAGATCGGGGCCGATCCACCCTGCCCCAGCGCCCGACGATCCCGCCGCCCGACCGCGTCGCCTCTCCCCTGCGCCCTCACGCCGCCGGATCCCCCACCGTCGCCCCACGCGAGGTCCCTCGCCGCCGCGGGGTCGTCCCCGACTCCCCTGCCTCACCGGATCCGCCCCGACGCCGACGGCCGCCTCCCCGCCCGCCTCCTCAACGGTCGCCACCGAGCGCCCCCGAGCCCGCCTCGTAGACCCCACGAACCCCCACCGTGAGCGCTCCCGCGCCACCCTCGGACCCCTCGCTTCCCTCTCCCCTCCCGAACCGCCGTCGCCCGGGCCTCCCGTCGCCCGGCTCGGCCGCCAGCGATCACCGCAGCCCACGCCGCGCCAGCACGCCGTCCCCGCCTCCCTCTCCCTCCTCCTCGCCCGGCGGCGCTTTTCCCCTCCGCCGCACCGAATGCCCCTCCGCCATGGATCCGTCGCCGGCGCCCCCGGTGACCAAGCGGTCACGCAGGCCGAGCCGTGTGGCTCGGCGCGCCAGCCCTCCCGACCCGAAGCGCGCCCCGACGGAGACCGAACCTCCTCGCCGCCTCCGCCCGCTGCTGGCGCCGTTCCGGCAGTCTGGCCGACCCCCTTGCCCCATCGGACGCGCCGCCCTCTCTCCCCTTCCGAGCACAGCGGCCCGTGCCCGTTTATGCCGGAGCACTGTCCGTGACTCGGCGCCTCCCCTCATGGTAGCCGGAGCCAACTCCGGCCCCCCCTGACGTGGCATGGCACAGGGCCCCGCCCTTTGGCTCCAGGTGATGGGCCAGTGGCCCCCCCTCGCTCTGTTGACTCGGTCGTGAGGTGACCGATCCACCCCCTCTGCATGACAGTGTGTCCCACTGCAGTAGCGGTTTAAAAATAAAAAGAAAAAGGATAATGTAATTTAAATAAATAATAAATAAAAATGAATAAAACTAATTAATTAATTAATTAATTAATTAAGTAATTAATTAATTTATTTAATCCTGATTAATTAAACCTAATGACTAATTAACCTAATTAACTCATCGATAATTAAACTTAACTAAGTTAATTAGTTAACAGTATGACTAACGGGACCCACATGTCGGGGTTGACTTGGTCAACCCTGTTGATCTTGACGTCGGCATGACATCATCTTGACATCGAATACATTTTTCAATTAATTAATTAATTAATTAAATTCCGTAAATTATTACAATCTTTTAAAAATCATATCTTTTAATCCGTAACTCGGATTAAAATATTTTCAACATGAAAGTTGCTCGAGCAGCGAGGCGAATCCGGATACGCAGTCCGCTCGTCCGCCACACACCCTAACCTATCGAACCTGCAACTTTTCCTCTCGGCTCCTTCCGCCTGAAAACCCAAAACACCGGATACTTTCCCGGATGTTTCCCCCTTAACCAGTAGCCCCCTCATACCACGTTAGGGCACGCCTAGCATTACTTCTTGACATGTCATGCATCGATATGCATCTGTTTACTTGGTATTCATTGTTTCTTCCCCCTCTTCTATCCGGTAGACTACGAGACCGGCCAGCTGCTGGGGCGGTTCGACTACGGTGTTGTGACCCCTCTCTCTTGCCAGAGCAACCAGCAAGCCCCCTTTGATCATCCCGATATCGCCCATTCCATTCTCTCATACTTGCATTAGATTTTGCTACTCAAGTTATTGTTTGCACCTATTACGATGCATAGCCCGCTTTTGTATCTGCCAGTTGTACCTTACACCTTATCCTAAACCGCTTAGTATAGGTTGGTTAGAGACCCATCGGTGACCCCCCTCCCCTTGTCCTTGGTGCCCCTGCTTCATCATTGAAGACCCGATCAACTGGATCGAAGACCAGGCCCCAACACCGCACATCCCTTCCCTTACTTGCTCGACACTACTGGGTTACTATCGAGTACCGAGGGTGAAACCTCTACAGCACTTCTGATATTAACCCTGTAGTCTAGCTATCCGGCCGTGGTCATCGAGGGTGATTTCCTCCTTAACCACTTCCGATATGACTCTGTCGTGCAACCCCTCAAGTGTGAACCTCGGGGGTGATTCCTCTTACGTTCACCTTGATGATTACATCTAGTGGAATTCACCGGGTGATTCCTCGGCTTTTCCCTTGATGTTTGGACACACGGTTACTTGGACTTTACCATCGTTACTTGGAAAGGCGAATTCGACCACGAGGGGTACCCGCTGCGCTTAATTGCGAGTGATGTGGAGACGGGTTGACCTGGAAGGTGCCCGCGAGATAATTACAGCGTGGCGGGCATTCCTAGCCCTTGCCGCAAGTCCTCGAGGCAGGCAACGGGGTCACATCTTTCGTGAGTCTCGCTTGTTACCGCGTTCCTAATCCACTACGATTTGGATATTTGATCCGAGGGCCTCGGCCCGATAGCACTAACCATCACGTGGGCATAGTATGGGCGTTCTGCGTCGTATACATCACCGGCTTAATAGACGTCGGCTGACGAGCGCCTTACCGGGTTGGACTGTAAGCTCACGCCTTTTTAGGGAGGTAGCTAGGTCGCTCACCGGCCGCCCTCAAGCGTCGAGGAGTTCGGGAGATGGCCCATGACCCACAGGGCATAGGTTTAGTCCGTGCGGCTGGCCTCTCTATTAAGCCTAGGTCGGGTTGCGGCGTATTGTTTGGCCGAGGCCGGGCATGACCACAGAAAGTGTGTCCGTGGGAGTTAAGCGGCGTGGTGGGTAAGTTGGTGCACCCTGCAGGTGAAGAAAACATCTATCGATAGCCTGTCCCTGGTAACGGACACTTGGAGTTGTATCGATCGATACAACTAGAACTGGATACTTGTGATGAGAACCGGATGGCGATGAGCAATGTATGGTGATGATAATCGGATAGTATGGCTCGGGATTTCTTTCTCGCAGAAGTCGAGAAAGGATCTCTGGCCGAGGTTGATAACACTTCTGCTACTTTAAGTTTTACTACTCTACTCCCTCTTGTTTGCTGCAAGATGGTGGTTTCAAGATGCTAGTCTTCGATAGGACTAGGCCTTCTCTCTATTCTCGCACTTCAGCTTCCACATATACAACCTTCCTTTGATAATGTTGCATATGTAGTGTAGATCCTTGCTTGTGAGTACTTTGGATGAGTACTCACGGTTGCTTTGCTCCTCCTTTTCCCCCTTTCTTCTTCTTTCCGGTTGATGCAACCAGATGTTGGAGCCAGTGGTCGATGCCACCGCCGATGCTTACTACTACGTGGAGACCGTCGGACGACCGGGAGTAGTTAGGAGGCTCCTGTGCGGGAGGCCTTGCCTTTTCGATCGTAGTTGCTTTTGTGCTAGCCTTCTTAAGGCAAACTTGTCTAACTTATGTCTGTACTCAGATATTGTTGCTTCCGCTGACTCTTGTGTTTTCGAGCTTATGTATTCGAGCCCTCGAGGCCCCTGGCTTGTAATATAAAGCTTGTATTATTTTAATTTGTGTTTAGAGTTGTGTTGTGATA
This sequence comes from Aegilops bicornis, assembly GCA_021605145.1. Classification (NCBI taxonomy): domain Eukaryota; kingdom Viridiplantae; phylum Streptophyta; class Magnoliopsida; order Poales; family Poaceae; genus Aegilops; species Aegilops bicornis. The sequence continues at coordinate 259,507,191 of CM038669.1, read as the reverse complement.
TCTTCCCGTGAGTCCTTGATCTTGATCATACACATTTGCGTGTATGATTAGTGTACGATTGAATCGAGGGCGTCACAGTAGCCAATCATCAGCAACTATTGGCTCGGTGCTACTGGAAAACACCGGCGGTTGTAACCTCAGAAAACGGGCTAAATTGTCCACTGGCGGCGGGTTGTTGTTGTTGTTGTTGTTGTTGTTGTTGTTGTTGTTGTTGTTGTTGTTGTTGCTGGCATTGCCCTGGTTCCGAACTAGCAATTGCATCAAGGCATTCTGCTGTTGGATCAACTGAGTGAGCTCCGGTGGGAAAACAAAACCGGGGTCACGTCTCGGAGGCATCTGGTGGGTTTAGATGAAAGAGATTAGAATAGAAAGAGGTCTAGTGAGAAAACACTACCCATATGCACATGAGGCAAAAACAAACATTCATTCAATCAATCAAGCAAGGGCATACAAACGGTCTAGGACTATCGCAAAAGTGATCAACTATTACTAGTTACATGGGGGAATACTACTATTATATGGTGGTCATCTAGAAATTTTGATCGGTGGAGGACTCCATGATGTCTGCTCCAGCTTCGTCTTCATAGTCATCATCACTTGGTTCGGAATCGGTGTCGTCGATGATGATGTAGTTGTCCGGACAAGTGGGATCTTCTTCTTCCTCTTAGGTCTTGATCCTCCCATGAAGACTCCGATCTTCTTGACTAGGTCGTCATTCTTCTCCAGTAGTGTCTTGATTTCCTCCTCATATCCATCACGCGTAAACTTGAGTTCTTCCTCCAGCTCGATGATCCTATTTTTCGCCTTCTTCAAATCCATCATGTCTGCGCACATCTGGTTCTCCTGACGTCGAATGTGCCGGGTTTAGCTCTGGATGTAAGCTGCTATGGACCTATCCTTCTTGGTGCTGATTACTTCCCATTGCTCGTTTCGGCGCCCACATATTTGGTATATGGTGTCTTTAAGCTCCCTATTGTAGACTTCACCAATGCGTCCCATGGTAATGTGAGCTGCCATACTCTTGCCAAGGCTCCAGGTGGGTGCTTCGAAAGAAAACTCTATGGGCTTAGAGGTTGGCGAGAACGTCCTTCCTGGAACTTGTACTTGAATCATCCAGCGCTCTTCTTCAGGTAAAGTGGCGTTGTACATCCTGGTGAAGCTTGGTATTCCAATGTTCAAGTACCTAGTGACTTCCTTCAAGTGGCGTCCAAAGGTTGTCCAAACTTGTTCTTCATCTCCGTCATCCTAAAGAGTGGAAAAATGGAGAGGAGTAAGAAATGAGTAGAGAAGAGTGACCTATGGTTTACCTTAGTGGTCGTGTCCTACACTCAACGTGTGCTCTGATACCATCTTGTAGCGACCCGACCTCAGATGGTCAAGTCTCTGTGTTTCAAAGATCATCCACGGATCAGTAATGCCGACACACACAATACTCGAAGGATTTATAACAGAGTAGCAATCACACACTTATTACATCGAATGTCTCAAAAGAGAACTTATTACAATAATATGGCTTAAGGCCATCTAATACGATAACAATGAAAGGCTTGGAAGATAAAGTGAGTCCATCAACTCCAACGGCATAGCTGAGCTGCACGACAACGACCTATCGAACCTTACTCCTCGTCTGAAAAGTCTGCAACATAATACGTTGCAGCCCGAGAACGGGTCAAGACATGGAATATCTTTGGCAATGTAACACAATAGAACAATAACAGAATAATGCTATCACTACATGCATATTTGGCTGGTGGAAAGCTCTATGGTTATATTTTTGCAAAAAAGCCAATTTTTCCCTACAACAAAGGAATAAATTTTAATTTAACTATCATGGTGGTTGAAACATCATTGAGAAGGTATAACCCCAACTCAATCCCAATTAAGGTAATTAACATCCCAGCAATATTAGTTAAGAGTGATGAGATACATGTGAATACTCAAGTACTAGATACTCAGAATTGTCCATAACCGGGGACACGGCTAACCATGATTAGATTGTACACTCTGCAGAGGTTTGCACACTTTTCCCCACAAGACTCGATCGCCTCCGTTGATTTCTCGCACTACATGGTGTTTGAGAAACGGATGACCGAGACACAGTCTTTCAGAAACATTAACTCTCTACTCAGGGTAGACCATACCAAACCTACAAAACCCACTACCTGCTGATCTACCTCTTCAAGAGCTTCACGTAACTTACTCAACTATGCTAGATCCCATAATAGCTTGTGGCTGCACACGGAAGTTTCTAGCTTGAATAATCTCAGTTCCCTTTGAGCCTGGGTGGCGGTCCATAGGAAGATCACACGGGTACCCCGGGATTTCCAAAAAAAAAACAGACAACATTGGGTTCACTCGGGTACCCCAGGTGCCTCAATCCACACAGATGTGTATTAAAGTTGCCACCTTAAAGTAAACCATTAATTAACAATCTCACATCTGTCATGGATTCACTCAAACCCAAGCAAAGATGCACAAAACAAAACTTCAACTGAAAGAGGCCGACCAGAAAGTTCAAATTAAGAACTCCGGTTCAGAAAAGAATCAAACCAAACGGAGCAACGAAACTCAAACGACGAAAGAAATAAGATCCGTTTACTAATCTGAACTAGGGTCAAATTTTACGGAGACAAAAACTTGTTTGAGTTGACTATTGGAAAGAGGGTTTCGAGATGAAACTCCAGGCGCTTGAATCGCCTGATTCTGATAAACGAGCGGAAAGTTAAACTAGAACGAAAATCGGATCAGAAATCGCAATCAGGAAAATCGCGGAATAAATCCGATAAAAAGAAAAACGACGAACGGCTTAACGAACGAACGTTCGTCAGCAAAAACTAAACGATGAACACGTTCGTTAAAACGAACGAGCGAGCGAACGCTCGCTAAGTAAATAAACCGAAGAATAAAACTGATCTATACAAAAACGAACTAGGGTTTTTCTAAAAAAAACCGAAGGGGTTTTTTCTTAAAAAAAAGCAGGCGTGGTGGCTACCTCCCGTGGTAGGGCTCCGTGAGAGGCTCGGCGGCGAGGCTCGGCGGTCTTGAGGTGGCGGCGGAGGCGGCGGGCGGCGGCTCGGGGGGCTCAGGCTGACTCGGGCTCGGTGGTGGTGGTGGTTAGAGGGGGCGATGAAGGGGGCGGCGGCAGCTTGGAGGAGGGTCCATGGCGGCGGAGGCGGAGTCCCACTCGGACTCGGTCCGAGTCTGTGCGGCGGCTGTGAGGAGGCGGCGGCGGTGGTGGCCGCCTCTTTGGCCTGGGCCCTAGGCCCGAGTATGATCACTCTCTCTCTTAAAAAAGCGTTCTATGAAACTTAGAAAAATCCTAGAAAAATAAATAAAAATCTAAAAATACCAAAACAAGTTTTCTCCGTCTAAATAAAATATTTAGAACAAGATGAACTTTTCTTGGCTCCCAAAATGCAATTTTGAAAAACATGCAAATTTTTCTAGGGCAAATAAAATTCCAACTAAAATCAAATAAAATCCAAATAATGATTTTAACATTTTTCCTCTGATATTTCAATTATTTTGGAGAAGTCATATTATCTCCTCTCATTTATTATTTCAAAATGAAATATTTTCCTGAGAGAAAATAATTAAAAATCAAAATCCTCGTCTTCATTATTTGATAAAATTCAAATATGAAAAATGGAAAATCCCCAACTCTCTCCGAGGGTCCCTGAGTTGCTTAGGATTTCGAGGATTGCAAACTAAAATGCAATAAAATATGATATGCATTAATGACCTATGTATAACATTCCAAATTGAAAATTTGGGATATTACAAAGGTATATGGTGGGTGTATGATACCGGCGAAAAGTGCGCGGTATTAGAGAGGCTAGCAATGGTGGAAGGATGGGAAAAAGTGCGTATAATCCATGGACTCAACATTAGTCATAAAGAACTCATATACTTATTGCAAAAATCTAGAAGTTATCAAAGCAAAGTATTACACGCATGCTCCTACGGGGATAGATTGGTAGGGAAAGACCATCGCTCGTCCCCGACCGCCACTTATAAGGAAGACAATCAATAAATAAATCATGCTCCGACTTTCATCACATAACGGTTCACCCTACGTGCATGCTACGGGAATCACAAACTTTAACACAAGTATTTCTCAAATTCACAACTACTCAACTAGCATGACTCTAATATCACCATCTTCATATCTCAAAACAATTATCAAGCATCAATATTCTCTTAGTATTCAACGCACTCAAAAGATAGTTTCACAAATCTTGAACACCAAGCATATTATTATTAAGTAAATTACCATGCTATTAAGACTCTCAAAATAATCTAAGTGAAGCATGAGAGATCAATAGTTTCTTTAAAACAAATCCACCACCGTGCTCTAAAAGATCTAAGTGAATCACTAGAGCAAAATTATCAAGCTCAAAAGATATAAGTGAAGCACATAGAGCAAAACTATCAAGCTCAAAAGATATAAGTGAAGCACACAGAGTATTCTATCAAATTCCAATTCATGTATGGCTCTCTCAAAAGGTGTGTACAGCAAGGATGATTGTGGCACACTAACAAACAAAGACACAAATAATACAAGACGCTCCAAGCAAAACACATATCATGTGGTGAATAAAAATATAGCTCCAAGTAAAATTACCGATGGAAGTAGACGAAAGAGGGGATGCCTTCCGGGGCATCCCCAAGCTTTGAATTTTTGGTGTCCTTGGATTATCTTGGTGGTGCCATGGGAATCCCCAAGCTTAGGCTCTTGCCACTCCTTGTTCCATAATCCATCAAAAGATTTCACCCAAAACTTGAAAGCTTCACAACACAAAATCAATAGAAATCTCGTGAGCTCCGTTAGCAAAAGAAAACAAAAGACCACTTCAAGGTACTGTAATGAACTCATTCTTTATTTATATTGGTGTTAAAACTACTGTATTCCAACTTCTCTATGGATTACAAACTATTTTACTAGCCATAGATTCATCAAAATAAGCAAACAACACACGAAAAACAGAATCATCAAAAAGCGAGCGAGGTCAGTAGTAATCAGAATTAACGCAAACTTATGGAAGTCCAAAAAATCTACCAAAATTGGAAGACCTAGACAATTTGTTTATTGATCAGAAGAAACTTATGGAACTCATTCTTTATTTTATCACGTTCTGGTGATTTTTAATAATTCGGGCACTGAGCGCAAAGTTTCTGGAAATTACAGCAAGATCAAATAACTATCATCCAAGAAGATCCAATAGGTCTAACTTGGCACAAACACTAATTAAAACACAAAACCACATCCAAACAGAAGGTAGATGTATTATTTATTCCTAAACAGAAACAAAAACAAAAAATAAACAAAAAAAATTGGGTTGCCTCCCAACAAGCGCTATCGTTTAAAGCCCCTAGCTAGGCATAAAAGCGAGGATAGATTTAGGTATTGCCATAATAGTGGTATGGCAAATCATGAAAACTTCTCTCATATTCTCTACGTTCAGCAGCAAGTTTTCTTTGAGGCAAGCAAAAGTAATCAAAAGGGCTAAATTTAATGGGACAAAAGTCCCCAAGATCAATCTCGGGAGGTATGGGTGCCTCCCTAGGCCCCTTGTATTGCACAACCAATTCATCATTAAGAGCATTCTTTTGGCAAAAAGCTACAAGCCTTCGTTCAAGAGGAAAACCTAGTCCATTATTCTGAATAGCAAAATCATCATTAAGCTTGGAAATTTTATCAACTAAAACATCAGCAGGAACCTTTTTCCTAAGATTTTCATTGTAAGCAATATGATCTAGAGATTGTAAACGCATCATGTCTTCTTGATTAAAAAGGATAGCTTCAATGGGAGGATGACTAGCATCCACCCTATAATGCGCAAAGATTTCTTTGGCCTCTTTTATTATAAATCTAAACTCATGAGCCAAAAAGATAGTAGCGGCACGCTTAACAGAAGAATGCTCAATATTAGAGAATTCTAAGAAGATTCGTTGTATGCAAGGATGCATGTGCATAAATTGTCTTTCAAGTTCAACTATAAGCATGGCAATAGCGTCCACAAGACTACTAGTTCTATGAAGAATAGAACCGCCCATAGAGGGCAAAGCACCGGCACAAGTAAAGAAATCTTGGATAACTCCTTTTCCAATAATATTACCACTACCAATACGAAAAAAATTTGTATGCAAGGTAGGGGGTTCTTCAGTAGGACCATCAGAATTCTCCATGATATTATTATTGTCCATATCGGCAATAATTTCCCCAAATTCAAACATAACGACAAGCAAGCGAGAGAAAGTCAAACGGAAAAAGAGAAGGAGGAGATTGGGAGAGAGAAGGCAAATAAAACGGCAAGGGTGAAGTGGGGGAGAGGAAAACGAGAGGAAAATGGCAACTAATGTAATGCGAGACATAGGGATTTTGATGGGTACTTGGTATGTTGACTTTTGTGCAGACTCCCCGGCAACGGCGCCAGAAATTCTTCTTGCCACCTCTTGAGCACTGTGTTGGATTTCCCCGAAGAGGAGAGGATGATGCAGCAAAGTAGCGTAAGTATTTCCCTCCGTTTTTGAGAACCAAGGTATCAATCCAGTAGGAGGCTACACGCAAGTCCCTCGTACCTACACAAAAACAATAGCTCAACGCAACCAACGCGATTAGGGGTTGTCAATCCCTTCACGGTTACTTACAGGAGTGAGATCTGATAGAGATGATAGATAATATTTTTGGTATTTTTGATATAGAGATGCCAAGTAAAAAGTGAAAGGCAATGTAAAAAGCAAAGCAAAAATAAAGTGATGGAGATTGATATGATGAGAATAGACCCGGGGGCCATAGGTTTCACTAGTGGCTTCTCTCAAGAGCATAAGTATTCTACGGTGGGTGAACAAATTACTGTTGAGCAATTGACAGAATTGAGCATAGTTATGAGAATATATAGGTATGATCATGTATATAGGCATCACGTCGAGACAAGTAGACCGACTCACCGCATCTACTACTATTACTCCACTCATCGACCACTATCCAAAGATGCATCTAGAGTATTAAGTTAAAACAGAGTAACGCCTTAAGCAAGATGACATGATGTAGAGAGATAAATTCATGCAATATGAAATAAACCCATCTTGTTATCCTCGATGGCAACGATACAATACGTGCCTTGCCGCCCCTTCTGTCACTGGGAAAGGACACTGCAAGATCGAACCCAAAGCTAAGCACTTCTCCCATGGCAAGAAAAACCAATCTAGTAGGCCAAACCAAACTGATAATTCGGAGGGACTTGCAAAGATAGCCAGTCATACATAAAAGAATTCAGAGAAGATTCAAATATTATTCATAGATAGACTTGATCATAAACCCACAATTCATCGGTCTCAACAAACACACCGCAAAAAGAAGATTACATCGAATAGATCTCCACGAGAGAGGGGGAGAACATTGTATTGAGATCCAAAAAGAGAGAAGAAGCCATCTAGCTACTAACTATGGACCTGAAGGTCTGAGGTAAACTACTCATACTTCATCGGAGGGGCTATGATGATGTAGAAGCACTCCGTGATGACGCCCCTCTCCGGCGGAGCTCCGGAACAGGCCCCAAGATGGGATCTCGTGGATACAGAAAGTTGCGGCGGTGGAATTAGGTTTTTGGCTCCATATCTGATCGTTTGGGGGTACGTAGTTATATATAGGAGGAATAAGTACGTCAGTGGAGCTTCAAGGGGCCCACAAGGCAGGGGGCGCGCCCCCCACCCTCGTGACCGCCTCTTGGCTCCCTTGGAGTAGGGTCCAAGTCTCCTGGATCACGTTCGGTGAGAAAATCACGTTCCCGAAGGTTTCATTCCGTTTGGACTCCGTTTGATATTCCGTTTCTTCGAAACACTGAAATAGGCAAAAAACAGCAATTCAGGCTGGGCCTCCGGTTAATAGGTTAGTCCCAAAATAATAAAAAAGTGGAAAATAAAGCCCAATATAGTCCAAAACAGTAGATAATATAGCATGGAGCAATAAAAAATTATAGATACGTTGGAGACGTATCACCTCCTGAGGCCATCCCCAAGAAGAAGAGCAGTTGCACCGTGCAGGGCCTCACGCAAGCGGCGCCTCAAGCGGTGCCACGACTGGATCAACGCCCTCACCTGGGGCGCCTCCCTCCATCACATAGGAAGGTGCGCCCGGCGCCCTCCTCGGGCAGGGCTTGGGGGCTCTCCTTTGGAGGGCCTCAGACCTTGCCGACATCACGAGGGAGGCGCTCGGGCACCATTTGGAGGAGTGCTTCACGACACGACTCCCTCAGGAGGACACAGAGCGAGGAGCACCCAGCGCTCAAGAGTTCATTACCAAGACCACTCAGGAACTGCAGGATGCGAGGGCCATGCGCGGCAATCACCGCTCACCTGTCGCAGCCCCCCATCCAGGCGAGGGTGCCGGGCTGCGCGTCTGCATCGACGTCCTAGGGCTCAACAGGGCCACGTCTCAGGAACTCTTCTAGCCTTCGCGCCTGGGACGCTACGAGGGCCCACCGCACAGCTACGTGCGCATGCCTTTTGGCCTCCCGAGCGTGGCATCCGCCTACCAATGCAACTTGCGGCGCGTCCTGGTGGCTCAGGAGGCCAGGCACCACGCAGTCCTGGCGGAGATGAAGATGGTCCTCAAGGAACCGTCTGGACCCCCAGAGCCTCCCAAGGCTCAGGGCCCGGGTGGCTCATGAGGAGCAACCCCTTCGCCGCGTACCTTCAGCTGCCCCAACATTCCTTCATCAACAGAACCAGGTGACATTTTCCAAGTTTATTTAACTGGGAGCGCCCTCAGGGCTGCATCATTCCCAGGCCGCGTGGGTCCGTCCCTATGGCATGTATCCCTTTTTATGTCTTTAGCTTACCTTGTTGGGGGCGCCCCTCGGGCTGCATCATCCCCAAGCCGCTCAGGCCTGACCCAGTGGCATGTATCTCCCTGCGTTTACTTAAGCCAGCTTGCTCTCCATGCTTAATCTATCTATGACTATCACCTGCTTGACTATCACCTACTTGATTGTCACCTACCCCGGGAGCCGCTCACTCTGGCACGACGCTTGTGCCTGGGTCCGTCCCTGCAACATCGACAAATCTGAGCGGCCGAGCTCTGGCCGCGCGCGCCACCTCACCAGGCCCTCACTGCATCCATTCTCGGGCGAAGCAATTAGTGGCCGCTCGACTATCATAATGGCAATCTGCGCCCTACCTCGTGCTGATTTGCAGGAACCTCCTGAGGGCCACGACAGGCGGCACCGTGAGCTCCCTCTTCTCCCATGTAATCTGCTTGCGCGTTAAAAGGGGGGCTCCTGAGCATCGCGACTCAAGAGCTCTTACTGGCTCTCCAGCCCTTACCCCTTGGCCTTGACCACGCCATCGCGAACTGGCATACGAGCGGCGGCTGAGCTTGCTCAAGGGCCGGGACCTGAGGACGTAGAGCATGAAGGAGAGCGCGGGAGGAGAGGAAGACTCGTACGGGCCCAACCTAGCTAAGCTACGACCGCCTATGCACGAGCCTGGCGTCTCGTGAAGGACCGACCCTGGGCTGCCAAGATAAGTTTCACGCTCAACCAATCGCTACGGCATAAAGTTCGCATTTGTGCTGCTCCGCTATGGCAACGTAGTCTCCCTTTCTTACCTCTCGGCAGTCAATTGGGCGCTAAAGGGGACCTCCTGAGCATCGCGTCTCAGGAACTCTTACTGGAACTCAGGCCACTCACCTCCTGGCCTTGACCACGGCATCACGACCTGGCATACCAGCGACGGCTGAAGCCTGCATGGGGACCGGGACCTGTCAGCGTAGAGCACCAAACCGTCGCGAGGTTGGAAAGGGGAAACCGAGCCGAAACAGGACACGCACATGCACAACTTCATAAGGATAATATCAACAAGAACATTGCAGACCCTTTACACGCCCCCGCGGGGTACTTCTTGATTCCTCGCAGGGAACAAAAGGAAAGAACCTTAAGGAGCACTATCTACACACGCCCCAATGGCCGACGCCATCATCAATAGTGGACAAGGGAAGTCGGCACCAACCTCATCCAGATCGGCGACGGTAGCGGCCGGACGCCACAACCCTACTCTGGGCACGACGGGAGCTCGGGGGCACGTAGCTGTCGTCGCTCGTCTCCAGAGTCTCGTAGAACTCGGGAGAATCACTGCACTCCCAGGCGTCGCTGCTACCTCCAGAGGAGCCGTTGGCGACGCGGACAACAGACCCTGCCCCTGCTGCAACACCGTCCTGGCAGCCCCTTCCGAAGCAGCACTCCAGGCGGCGGCCTTCTGCGTCGAAGACCTTGAAGAACAGCGTGGAGGCGCCATCGTACTCGATGTGGATCGCGAGGGCGCCCTCCGCACGGCACACCCGAGCGACTTCACCCCAGCCTCGGGTCATGAAGATCTTGCCCGAGGAGACGGCCTCAACCTCCGCTCCAGTCGTCGGCGTGTCACAGTCGGCGTGCTGCAGCCAAAGCTCGAGGGCCCCCCCTCGGCGGCATCTCGGCAGAGAAGAAGGAAGGGAAGCGGATCCAAGTGCTCGGAGGCATCACCGCCCACAGCACAAGTTCACGCGAGGAGTCCGCGTCGTGGACCCCAGGGGCAGCGACGCGCGCCACCGCGGTACGGCGACCGTGTCCACGGCATGCGCGGCGCCGCTCCCCGCCTCTTCCTCCTGAGCCCTCGGTTGGGCGTACAGGGGTAACGGGTACCCTGGGGGAGGCCGCTCGCACCAAGGCCTTGTCACCACCTGCATCGCCGTCGTGTCCCGGCGGTGGACCGGCCTCTTCTTCGGCGGGAGCGGCCCTGGCTCGTCGCGGGGAGTCTTTCCTTTCTCCGCAGCACAAAACCTTCGGATGGGCGCCATTGGTGTCGCTACTGGCAATGGAGCAAGAAGGAATAAGCGAGCGGAACGGGAAGAGATGGGCGACGGGGGCTCTGCCCCCTCCCCATTTATAGCAGAGGAAGGCCAACCAGCGCCCCCCATGATCATAGGTAATAATGGCTTTTCCTTGCATGCAGCAGTGACTCGTCAAATCAGGCAGTTGCCGAGGCAGCGTGGGCAAGCGGAGACGCCCACGTCCAGTCAACCGCCATGCGTCGACCAAGGCCGCAGGCTATTGGGGCCCGCGGCGCTCCGCACTTGCCCTTTGGCTTCGCCTCGAAGCCAAGCCCGAGCGTGCCTTGGGCCCGGGGGCTATTGTTGGCGTTCTGGGAACGGGGGTCCCCAGACTTGCCTGCTTGCGGCCCACGGCGTGGCTCTGCGAGTAGGCCCGTACGACCCATCTTCACCAACAAGCATTCGAGACCCTCGCGAGGCGGACGACACAAGACCTCCTCAGGAGCGGCCTCACCAGGCTGGCTCGTGAGGGGCGGAGAGATCAAGGCAGAGTAAACCTCGCGAGGTTCTAGTGACGTGAGCTATGACGAATGAGACCAGGCGGGCGCCAGCTCGCAGAGTGTCCTTGTTTCCTCTTTGGTGCTAAGGAGGCAAGCGCAGGCGAGGAGTACCGAGGCGTCAAGCAAAGGTTTCCACATCGGTGCAACGAGACCAAGACCAGCAGGATGGCAAGACAGAGGTCAGCATGGAGCCCAAGGCGGCGTCACCGCCAGAGCCTTTTGTAGGCGAAGACTGCTTTTGTCAAGATAACTTGTACTAGCTGTCCCCTTTCAAATTGGCCGTTGTTGGCTCCCTTCCCGCTCAATATTTGGGGAGAGGACCAGGGCCTCTATAAATAGGACTAGCCACCACAGTAGGAGGCATCTCATCTTGGACTAGATCCAACCCATCCTCACACCCACCAAGCACAAGAACACCTCACCTCAGGAGGTTGTTCTTCCCCTTGTACTGTTCATCATCAGCCCGAGAGGCAATCCACCATACCACACTGGAGTAGGGTATTACACCACAACGGTGGCCCAAACCAGTATAAATCTTGTGTCTCTTGTGTTGCGAGTTTGTCAAGCTAGCCTTTGAGATCATGGCGAGGTTGAGGGCGTGATTCGGTAGGGGGAGATCTTCATGCGCACCCCAGTGTTTGAACCTTGAGGGTTTTGCCAGAACCCGAGATCCGACAATTTTTAATGGTGAACATCACTATGTTGAGCATATTTACTATACGATCATGCTCGACCTTTCGGTCTCAGTGTTGCAAGGCCATATCTGCATATGCTAGGCTCGTCAGGTTTAACCCGAGTATTCTGCGTGTGCAAAACTGGCTTGCACCCGTTGTATGTGAACGTAGAGCTTTTCACACCTGATCATCACGTGGTGTCTCGGCACGACAAACTGTAGCAACGGTGCATACTCAGGGAGAACACTTATACCTTGAAATTTAGTAAGAGATTATCTTATAATGCTACCGCCGTACTAAGCAAAATAAGATGCATAAAGGATAAACATCACATGCAATTAAATAAGCGATATGATATGGACATCATCATCTTGTGCGTTTGATCCCCATCTCCAAAGCACCGTCATGATCACCATTGTCACCGGCTTGACACCTTGATCTTCGTCGAAGCATCTTTGTCGTCTCGCCAACTATTGCTTCTACGACTATTGCTACCGCTTAGTGATAAAGTAAAGCAATTACATGGCGATCGCATTTCATACAATAAAGCGACAATCATAAGGCTCCTGCCAGTTGCCGATAACTTTTACAAAACATGATCATCTCATACAACAATTTATATATCATCACGTCTTGACCATATCACATCACAACAAGCCCTGCAAAAACAAGTTAGACATCCTATACTTTGTTGTTGCAAGTTTTACGTGGTTGCTACGGGCTTCTAGCAAGAACCGTCCTTACCTACGCATAAAAACCACAACGATTTTTCGTCTAGTGTGCTGTTTTAACCTTCAACAAGGACCGGGCATAGTCAAACTCGATTCAACTAAAGCTGGAGAAACAGACACCCACTAGCCACCTGTGTGCGAAGCACGTCGGTAGTACCAGTGTCATGAACGCAGTCATGTAATGTCGGTCTGGGCCGCTTCATTCAACAATACCACCGAATCAAAGTAAGACATGTTGGTAAGCAGTATGACTATTATCGCCCACAACTCATTGTGTTCTACTCGTGCATATAACATCTATGCATAGACATGGCTCGGATGCCACTGTTGGGAAACATAGTATTTCAAAAAAAAATTGCCTACGATCACGCAAGATCTATCTAGAAGAAGCATAGCAATGAGCGGGGAGAGTGTGTCCACATACCCTCGTAGACCGAAAGCGGAAGCGTTTAGTAACGCGGTTGATGTAGTCGAACGTCTTCGCGCTCCAACCGATCCAAGTACCGAACGTACGACACATCCACTATCTGCACACATTCAGCTCGGTGACGTCCCTCGAACTCTTGATCCAGTTGAGGCCGAGGGAGAGTTTCATCAGCACGACGGCGTGGTGACGGTGACGATGAAGTTACCGGCGCAGAGCTTCGCGTAAGCACTACGTCGATATGACCGAGGTGTGTATCTGTGGAGGGGGGCACCGCACACGGCTAAAAGATCAACTTGTGTGTTCTAGGGTGCCCCCTCCCCACGTATATAAAGGAGGGAGGAGGGGAGCGCCGGCCGGCCCCTTGGGCGCGCCCCAAGAGGGGAGTCCTACTAGGACTCCTAGTCCTAGTAGGATTCCACCAAAAGGGAGAGAGGGGGAAGAAAGGAGAGGGAGAAGGAAAGGGGCGCCACCCCCCTTCCCTTGTCCAATTCGGACTGCAGGGGGGGGGCTTGCCCTGGCTACCCTCCTCTCTCTCCAATAAGGCCCATGGTGGCCCATTAGTTCCCCCAGGGGGTTCCGGTAACCCCTCCGGCACTCCGGTTTTACCCGAAACTATCTGAAACACTTACGGTGTCTGAATAACATGGTACAATATATCAATATTTATGTCTCGACCATTTCGAGACTCCTTGTCATGTCCGTGACCTCATCCGGGACTCTGAACAACCTTCGGTCATCAAATCACATAAACTCATAATACAAATCGTCATCGAACGTTAAGCCCGCGGACCCTATGGGTTCGAGAACTATCTAGACATGACTGAGACACATCTCCGGTCAACAACCAATAGCGAAACCTGGATGCTCATATTGGCTCCTACATATTCTATGAAGATCTTTATCGGTCAAACCGCATAACAACATACGTTGTTCCCTTTGTCATCGGTATGTTACTTGCCTGAGATTCGATCGTCAGTATCATCATACCTAGTTCAATCTCGTTACAGGCAATCCTCTTAACTCGTTCCGTAATGCATCATCCCGCAACTAACTCATTAGTCACATTGCTTGCAAGGCTTATAGTGATGAGCATTACCGAGAAGGCCCAAAGATACCTCTCTGACATTCGGAGTGACAAATCCTAATCTCGATCTATGCCAACTCAAAAAACACCATCGGAGACACCTGTAGAGCATCTTTATAATCACCCAGTTACGTTGTGACATTTTATAACACACTAAGTGTTCCTCTGGTATTCGGGAGTTGCATAATCTCATAGTCATAGGAACATGTATAAGTCATGAAGAAAGCAATAGCAATAAACTAAACGATCATAGTGCTAATCTAACAGATGGGTCTTGTCCATCACATCATTCTCTAATGATGTGATCCCATTCATCAAATGACAACACATGTCTATGGCTAGGAAACTTAACCATCTTTGATTAACGGGCTATTCAAGTAGAGGCATACTAGGGACACTCTGTTTGTCTATGTATTCACACATGCAATAAGTTTCCGGTTAATACAATTCTAGCATAAATAATAAACATTTATCATGATATAAGGAAATATAAATAATAACTTTATTATTGCCTCTAGGGCATATTTACTTCACTCTTTTCATTTGAAGCATCCACAAAGTCTATGTGTCGTTGCGGTTGGAGATGTAGTTCAGATTCGCCATCCTCTCCTGATCCCGGATTAACATTGGACCATAACGGATGATAGGCTTATCACCATGATGAACAACTCTCCTGTGGATCAACATAAGCCATGCCTGGATCACAACTATTAGTGTTGCTACCTGAAATCCCAGCTTCATCCATGCATCCATAACCTAGTCAACATCGAGGGTGCGTTGAGCAGTGGGGAAATCGATCCTAAACCTTGCCCAACGGCCTAACAACTGACCTAACATATGGGGTGGTTCCATGTTGCTTACCGGTTTCAGAGGGAACAACAACGAAGAGGGAGCCATGGCTAAGTCAAGGAGGACCAGACGGTGGCCAAGAGGAAGGGGAGAAGCAACTCCTGCCACCAAAGAGTGTTGATGTCGCATCCGCCGCCTTCGCTGCCGCCGCTTGCACGGATCTGAGTCATCGCCACCACCACTGCTAAGAACAGAGGAAGTGCTTGTCCTAGAGCTGGTGATCGACTAAATGGGGCGGTGAGGCTAGATTTGGCGCCATCCCGCCTCGACCGATTTCCATCTCCCGCCATCTCCACAAGCTTTCTCCTTGCACCCACGCGTGCGAGCTAGTGAAAGTGTGTTATATTGACTAGAGGGGGGGGGGTAAATAGGCGATTTTACAAATTCTTCACTGAGGAATTTCAAGGGTGAGGAAATTCCTAAGTCACGATCAACTAGCAACGGAATAAGTACTCAGATGCAAGCATAACAGAGCAGTAGCACAGTCATCATGATGAAATGAAAACAAGCACAGAGTACAAGTAGCATAAACACAGGATAGGCAGACTAAAGACAAACTAACTGAAGAAATAGGATTGAGGAAATTGAGAAAGTCTTCAGCCAAAGTCTTCAAACAGTAATGATCAAGTACAAAGGTATCTGAATGAGGAAATGGAAGGGTTGAGGAAATAGAACCAGTA
Organism: Aegilops bicornis; assembly: GCA_021605145.1. Taxonomy (NCBI): domain Eukaryota; kingdom Viridiplantae; phylum Streptophyta; class Magnoliopsida; order Poales; family Poaceae; genus Aegilops; species Aegilops bicornis. The sequence goes on along the minus strand of CM038669.1, from coordinate 259,491,376 downwards.
GCTTGGTGAAGACAGTGATTTGGTAGACCAGTTCAAGCTGGGTGACAAATGCGTGCGGTTGGAGCGGCTAGGTATTTAAACGTGAGGACACACAGTCCTCGCCGTATTCTCCTTGAGATAAGGTCACACAGACCTCGCCCAATCACTCGTGGTAAGTCTTCAGGTGACTTCCAAACCTTCACAAACTCGGTCACTGGTGATCCACAATTTCCTCTTGGATGCTCTAGACCATGATGCCTAACCGTCTGGAGGATGCGCAATCCTCAAAGGTAACAAGCGTCGGTTCCACATAGGAACACTCTCTTTAGTGATGCTCAATCACTTTGGGTTTGTAGGTGTTTGGGTTTGGGTTTTCCTCACTTGATGATTTTCGCTCAAATCCTTGGAGGATGGGATGCTCTCAATGACAAGTGTCAGTTTCTCTCGGAGCAGCCGACCAACTAGTGGTTATAGGGGGCGGCTATTTATAGCCTAGGGAGCAACCCGACATGATAAGACATAAATGCCCTTCAATGATATGACCGTTAGGTGGGTAGATATTTTGGGGCAGTTGGCGCGTAGCACAACAATGGTCGGATATTTGATCTATCAAAATTCCTCAGGGCTATCATGTTCCTCACTTGTAGACAATTCACATTGGCAAATTCCTAACTCCTCAGTCAGAACAAATTCCTCAGAGACCAGAAGATCTTCGTCTCTGTCACTGAAGAAATTGACTGAACTGTATGAGATTTCCAATGGCTTCACTGAAAGGATTGGTAGGTGTAGGATTTTGAGATAAGCATCACTTGGAAACTTTTCCTTAGTTATACCTCGACCCCTTTAACAGTACGGTGTTTCCTATGACTTCATGATCACACCAATTTCTTCACTTTGAAAAGTCTTCAGAAAGCCAAAGTCTTCAGTTGAAGACATTCATTTTTAGGGGTCGACTTTCTCTATAAATATCAAACTCCTCATAGACTTATAGACCTACATATACTCACAAACGCATTAGTCCCTTAACCTATAAGTCTTCAATACACCAAAATCACTAAGGGGCACTAGATGGACTTACAATCTCCCCTTTTTTGGTGATTGATGACAATATAGGTTAAGTTTTCAACGGGGATAAACATATGAAGTGTAAATACTAAAATTGAGGAATTTGATTGCAAGATATAGATGAACTCCCCCTGAAGATGTGCACCTGTGAGGAATTTGCTTCGAACAACAAATGCACATTGTAGAGTAGAATCATGGAGATCTCCCCCTATATCTTGTAATTCATACACGCATTCAACATATGATGTGAAGAATTTGAAATGCATGATGAAATATGGTGACTGATGTAATTTAGCATGCGTGCATTAACATATATGAGGAAATAGCAGGCAAAAAATAGAGCAAAAGTATCAGACCACCATTGGACTTAAGTTTACAACTCGATCCAACAAAAATATTCAGAAGAACGAGAGTTGTAACTTAGCAAAAAAAAAAACACCCAAATATAGAGACCCGCTTGAAGACTAACTCAAATCCCCCCCCCTTTGTCATCGAATGACCAAAAGGGACAAAAAATGAGGACTAACACCCCTGAAGAATATCATCATGATGTCGATGGAGGAGCGCCAGCGTTGTTGGGGTCGTCCGTTGATGTAGGGCCGGCCGCAGTGTCGTCCAAGTCTTCATGTTCATCAGTCTCGCATGATGAAGAATATGAGCTGGCCACCATGTGAGGAACTTTGACCTTCTTGAATTTCTTCGAAGGTGGCTGAGACCAGTCAAAGTCCTGCTTGAAGCCCATTTTCTTGAGATCTTCTTCACCGTAGAGGTAAGACAATACAGCCCAGGTGCAATCAAACACTTCATGCAGATAGTAATGGTTCTTCTTCACATAGTTCTGAGTGATTGTCATATTCTGAAGAATTAAACCAAACTGTCGATTGACCCATTTGTGGTTGCGATCGACCTTTTGATGAATACAGAGGAGAAGCTCACGACCAGTCATCACCCGTGGAGCATTGGCTTGAGGATTTTGCTTTGAAGCATTTGCGGCAGTGTCATGAGTGGCAGAGTCATCATTGGTGGAGTAGGATGTAGCTTTGTGAAACTATCCATCCAATGGACGAGTGCCTTCATCATTTACAGCAGCCTTGCCCATCAGTTGAGGAAATAGTCTGTTTGAGGACTTCAATTGGCGGCAAGTAGCCGAGGTGATTCTGAAAATCAGTCTTGTAATGAATTGAAGACCTTGATCGGAGGAATCTCATAATCCAAGGAGCGTAAGGCTTCAACTCAAAGGTGACAGAGCGACATTGGCCAAAGTCCTCATGAAGAAATCGTAGTTGATAGGAGTACCATGTATGATGTTGAAAAGCAAATTCTTCATGATGCCAACAACCTCTTCATCATCAGAGTTGTGGCCCTTGATTGGACTAAGGGTTTTGGTCAATATCCTGTAAATGGTCCTTGGCACATAGATCAGTTCCTTAATGAGGAATTTGGTTCTTGGAGCTCGGCCTGGATTCAAAGGCTTCATCAGCACTTGCATCAGGTAATTGGATATCTCAGGTTCATCATAGATGCGCCTTGCACCTTCAACGGGAGGACTGGCTGGGATGGCATGAAGTAATTCAGAGGCCGATGCTTTGTAGTGAGTGTTTTCAGTCATCCAGTCCAACACCCATGAATTGACATCTTCGACATTGCTTGTAATGTGCAGCGTGGCTTAGAACTAAAGAATGAGTTCTTCATTCCAGTCACAGATGTCGGTGCAGAAGTTGAGCAGCCTAGCGTCATGAAGAAAACTAAGGACTGGGGTGAAGCAGGGCAACGACTCCATATCCACATGAGGAATTTGCTCATGGTCAAAGATCTTGTCCTTATCGAATAGCAGAGAAGAATAGAAGTTCATCTTGCTAGAAGTCCAGAAGCGCTTGCGACGAAGTAGAGCAGCATCATATGGATTGTAGTTAGTGAAGAAAACGTGCTCATTGAAGAAATCTTCAACCTTGAACTTCTGCTTCTTGGAGAAAGGATTTTGTGGCTTGGGATGAAGGTTTGCACTTGTTGTCTTCACAACCTCTTGAGGTATAGCCACTGGAGCCATAGGCTGAGGAATTTCAGGTGCAATGGGATCAGCAGCAGCCTGGGTCTCCATTTCTTCAGCAACATTTACATCAGCACTAGTGGCCGGAACTTCTTCATGAATAGTGAGAAGAGAAGTTTGATGTTCTTCAGAGCCTGCATGAATTTCTTCAGTCTGGACAAGGGACTGAGGAATCTATTGCAGAGGTGTGAACAACGATGAATTGGGATGATGACTTTCCCAGTAGTCATCATTCAGAATTGGCGTTGAACACCCAATATCTACACCTTCATCTTCTTCATCAATTTCCTCAACGCCTGCCCCTTCAGTTGTGAACTGAGGCATGGGCGATGATACCAGTGGAGTTGAAGTGACATTGTCCACTTCAATCTCTTCATCCAACTGCTCTGATGTAGCAGCAGAAGGATCTTCTTCATCTGATTCACTTGGAATCACATATTCCTCACCAAAGGGAACGATCTTTTTTGATGGCATGCTTGATACAGGAACATCATCTATGGGATTTTCATAGGAGCTCGTCAAAGTCTTCACTTTCTTTGGAGTTGAAGACTCTGAGGAAGCAGATGTTTCCTTTTCTTCACAGCTGCTCGCTCTGCAACTTTGGTTTTCTTCGCTTCTGATGCAGAAGCAAGGATAGGACTTGTTGTTGGTGTAGGAGTAGCAGAGGAATTTGGTGCAGTTTCTTCAGGCGCAACTGATGCAGTTGCCCTGGCATTGTCAGTGTTTGTAGGCACAACAGCAAATGCTTCAACTGGCCTGGCTTGTTCTTCAGGTGCAACACTAGAGGTTGCCCTGACAGTTTCTTCAGCGGCTGGAATGTCTTCATCAGCCCTGGTGCTCTCATTTTCTTGATGCTTTGATCTTCATCGGTGGTCTTTGGCATGTTCTTCGATGGTCGAGCAGATGCTTGACTGAGGAACTTCATGTTGCGTTGAGGCTGCAACATTTGAGGTGAATCCCTTGGTCAGCTTGATGAATCTGACTTTGGCTCCCAGCAAGTCAGCATAGTATCGGTAAAATTCATCACTGAAACTCTTGATTTCTGATTGCGAGTGACAAGTTAATCAGGTGATAGCTTCAAAACATTTTGCTTCAGAAAGCGCTCTTTCTTGTACTGAGCTTTCTTCACCTTCCTCCCCTATTCAGATTTCCATTTTTCCTCACCAATGAAGGCAGTCAACATATGACTTTGGCCAGGAATGAGGTTCATCTCAGGCAAAGGAGTGTTGGGGTCCTTATGCCATAGGTCGATGAAGTCTAGGATCAACTTGGGATCCAGCATCAATGGCCCATTACTGCCTTTGGCTCTAGCGGCCCTTTGCTGTCTATCTCTGATGATTTCAGCTAGTTCCTCATCATCAGCTTCGTGTTCACTTGACGGCACATGGAAGGCAACCTGCTTCTTTTGAGGACTTGGTCTTGTGCCTCGTCCAGCAGTGGCCTTTGTCTTCAGCAAAGTTGGGCCTGTTGAGGACTACGGAGGAGCTGAAGAACTTGCAGATGCTCCTGAAGCAATTGAGATGCATGTAGTCCTTTGACAAGAGGCAAGATGCGCAGGTGCCAAGGACTTTGCAGCAGTAGTTGAAGGTTTTGCAACAGGGGGGACTGGAGCTGCTTGAGGAATATGCCGCGAGGGCTTTGAAGAGCTTTTCCATGAGGGCATTGAAGAGCTTGGACGTGAGGGCATTTATGAGGAACTGGCTTTGTGTGCAGGCTTCTGGGGCATAGCCTTCTTGGGCTTGCTAGCAGAGGCCTCAGAAGCGGCAGCAGCAGAATCTTTGTTGAATTTCCTCACTACTTCTTTCGCCATTTTGGCCAACTTAGCTTGTCGTTTGGCCCATTCATCCGGATAGTCCTCACTGCGCATGAGGCTAGTGGGATCAGCTTCTTGGCCTGGTGCCAATGGAGGTCTTGGGCAAGGAGGGTGTAAAGCGAATTTCTTCACGTACTTAGGAGTGACTTGTTTGTACTCCCTCCATTCTCGTGCCCATCTCCTCTCTATCCTCTGTATGCGCACCTTGCGCTGATTCTTGTTCTCCTTGCCATGTTTGGCTTCATCAGGAGTGCAATATTCCTCATAGATGTCATCTGGAATCTCAAAGGCAGTGTTTACTTCCAATTTCTTCCATCCCTTCCGAGGTCTCTTGCCATCAGCCATTTTCTTCAGCTGAGGATTTTGAACAATGTAATTCTCTGAAGAGGTATGCAATTTGTCTTTAAGGAACACTGCAAATGAGTTAAGTTGATGAGAACCTAGTGATTCAACAGCGGACATGTGTACCTGTGAACATAGTATAGGTGCGAAGAATTTGGAGAGGTCATATGCGTTCTCAGAAGTTTTTCAAAAGAACTAGGTTTGAGGAATATGACCAGAGGTGTCTTGAGGTATTTCCCTAAGCGGTCTTCGACTTAGGTTCCAGAGTTGTATAGATTGAAAATCCACACAATTGAGGAATCTTGAGGAAAAACGTTGCTTAGAGAAACAAATCAAGAACAGATGCATGTGAGGTGTTTACGTGTGTGGATGTTGAAGAATAAACACCTTTTGAATATATTGTGGAAATCATCAGAATCAACAAGGGCAGTAAAAATAAATTTTATTTACCCCTTATGAAGAACACAACGAATTGTGAGTAGTAGATGGGAAGTTCATCCATTCAGATCTTCCACGCCCTAACTTGGCGGAGGAAGACAACTACGGCGGCGGTAGAGTGAAGATTTCCGTGGCCGGCGCGAGTACGACGGTGACGAGGTCGAGGCAGCGAAGCTCTTTCTCACCGGCGCCGGTGGAAGTAGTGGCATCGCTAGGTGTGAGAGTTCGAGCGAGGGGAGTGAGGTCGAGCAGGGTAAATGCGGTCTGAGGAGGGTGAGGGGTATTTATAACCGAGGTGAAAAACCGCTCGTCCGAGGAAAATGGACGAACGTGCCCCTGACCCTTCTCATCCTAGCGACATGTGTCACCGACGTACAGAGAGGTGGAGATCGTGTGAGATCATGGGTTAATAGATAAATCTTATCGTGGGATGCGGAACGATTTGGGCGGCAAAAGCCAAAAATTGATATATGAATATTTTAAAGTTTCGTTCGCAAATTCTTTAGCTGACAAGGACATAGTGAAGATTTTGAATGGGTTTCAAAATAGAACACACATGAAGAATTTGTGAACAGACTGGGTTGAGTTTAGCATAGAGGGGGACGGGTCCGATCACATTCACTTAGCAGAAAAGTCAACTTGAAGAATTAGCAATAAGTGAATGCTGTAGAGTACTGAAAACAAATATATATATATATATATATATATATATATATATATATATATATATATATATATATATATATATATATAGGGTAACGCTATTCTAAGCGTGAGTGTAGAATAGCTTATGCTACACCCCAAGAAGTATGTACAAAATCTAGTAAAACGCTATGTAAAATATAGTAATTATGACAAATATTCATTACTATCCAAGTTTTTGATTTCTTACATGGTCAAAAAATTTACTATATTTTACATGTTATGTTACTATATTTTGTATAGAGCGTTACTAGGGGTGTAGAATAAGCTATTCTACACTCAAGCTTAGTTTAGCATTACTATATATATATATATATATATATATATATATATATATATATATATATATCTATACATAAACACTATTCTGATCACAACCTGAATTGCCTGAGTAACGCGCCTGAACTTCCCTCTGTACGAACCCGACCTTCGGGCTATCTTCGCAACCGTGGCTTCCCCCGTGAATTGTTCTCGTTAGTCGTGTTCTATATGATGTTAGTGTAATCTAGGAAGATTTTTTAGCAACTAAATACCAGCTTTAAATAGGAATCTCGCTCGTTGGCGGATTTTGCTCTCGACTCGTGATGAACTTGCATTTTTTGCAATTTTACTGCCTGAGTTGTTCGACCTGAAATTCCCCCTGTGCTAGGTTGAACTTCTTCCAACATTGCCCAAACGGGGCTTGCTATATACCGTTGGAAAGCTATGGACACCAGTATCATGACCCAAGTTAAATTTTTTGGCGAAATGTAAACGGTTTAAGAGCAGTTTTGAAAACCGTTTTTTCTTCATACAAAAAACGTGAATCGTATTTTCGATCGCGTTTTTAAACCGATTATCGGAATGAGGCAAATAATATGGCGTTGGAAAGCTGCTGCAAAACCGCTCCTTGCACATGTTGAAAGTTTTCTCTAATTCCATATGGATAAAGAGTAATTTGGAAAACCGTAGAATTTTGCAAATGGCTAAAAACTTATTTTTTCCGTAATTTCTACAAACTTTATCGGAATGAGGCAAATAATATACCGCTGAATAGCTATGGAAAATTCGAAACTTTTCCATGTTGACGGGTTTCTCTGATTCCTAGCCGTTTTCCTGTAATTTCGAAAACGGCGAGATCATTCGTTCTGCATTTATCGCGAAACAGATTCTTCGAAAATGCACCACGTGAAGAACCTAAACTTCTCGGCGCGTGTACCTGAACTTCACTCTGTTTTTCACGTGATTTTTTTGCTCGTAGCTCTCCATCCACTGCTCGTAGCTCTCCATTCACTCACCGGCATTAAGCAAGTGATGTACCGGTTGAAAGCTGCTGTAAACAGCCAACTTTCCCGCGTTGATCGATTTTTCATACTGGCGACGGTTTTAAAAGTTTTTCATCTGAAATTCATTCACTGTAGTAGTTGAACTTCCTGCTGTTTTCACGTTCAACTTCTGTGACATATTTTCGTTTGTAATGTTCTCATCCATTCGTTAATGTTACACAAATGATATTCCTTTTATACAAACCACTCTCACAATATTTTTTTAACTTTCTCTGACGAAGGACTTGAACTTATAACAACACAAAATTTAGCCTTTGTTTTATATTCTTTTTTAATACAAAATGCCCACCGTGTAGTACATGAACATCTCACAGTTATCAATCCGAACTTCTCTCGCTTAGGTGAAAATATCTTAGTTTTTTATGAATATTCATCTGAATTTCTTAATCCTTTTTTATAAAGTTTGAAGCGCCCTATTTTTGAAAGTTGAACTTCTTGTTATTTTATTTTTAAACTTCTTTTTTCCATTCTTTAATAACGAGGAAAATCTGAGTTTTCTATAATCATCGAACTTCTCCATCTTTTTAATATGGACTTCCTGGTTTTATTTCTTAATCTTTTTTATGAAATTTTGAAGCGCTCTAGTCTTAAAAGTTGAACTTCTTGTTATTTTATTTTTGAACTTCTTGTTCCCATTCTTTAATAACGAGGAAAATCGAGGTTTTCTATAATCATCGAACTTCTCCATCTTTCTAATTTGGACTTCCTGCTTTTATTTATTTTAGTAACGGAATAAATCCTACTTTTTGATAGACATCGAGCCACTCCGTTTTTAAATTTGAACTTCTAGGTTTATTTTAATAGAACTTCTTCATTATTTCGAATAGAACTTATTGGGCTTATTTTTTAGTAACAAAAAAATAAGTTTTAAATAAATATCAAAGTGCTCTGCTTTTAAAAATTGAACTTCTTGGTTTCATTATTTAGTAACAAGAAAAAACTGAGTTTTTAATATGCATTGAACTACTTCATTTTCTAAAATTAAACTTCTTGGTTTTAATCTTTATTTTTTAATTAGGATATCTTGGTGTTTGTCATTAGTAAAGGGAAAAGTCCTAGTTACGTAATAAACATCGAACCGCTCACTTCTTTAAATTTTGAATTTCTAGATCTTAAAAAAAAGGGGCAAATCCATGTTTACAAACTTTTTAAACTGCTCGGTTTTTTAAATTTGACCTTCTTGGTTTTGTAATAAACATTTTCAACTTCTATCTTATTTAAATTTGAAGTTATCCATTTTTTTAGTAAAATGTAGAAACACCATCTTTTATAAACTTTTCAAAGTGCTCCATTTTTTATTTTTTGAACTTCTTGGTATATTCTATAGTATCGAGGAAAATCACAGGTTTGTAAATAAACATTGAACCGCCCCATTATTAAAATTTGAACTTCAATGTACTTTTTAGAAATGGTTAAACTTACAAAACAAAATTATGTTTTCCCACCTTTTTCTATGAACTTACTATGTTATATCTTGTGAAGTTTTGCATTTTTGTCTCGCGATAGTTTTAGGAATTTTTTGTTGTCGGTGAAATGGATATGCGGTCCTTTTTCTCATTGATGAATTTCTTCAGTATGTGGTACACGTGAACTTATGAATTTTTGAAACATGAACTTCGCATGCTATTATTATTAAAGAAAATTACACACAACAATACACATACACTTTGTGTGCTACATGCATTTACAAAATACAAAATAACATTGGTACCCTGAATCTATGTTGAAGAATGTCCATGAAGTATTTTTCCTCAATCATACTTCGCATTGTTTTTCGAATCATACATCACAAAAAAAAATCAGGATACAAATGTAGGATTCAATATTTAAAGTTACAAAAATCCAATTTTGCTTGCTTAGTATACAAATTTAGAATTCAATTTGAACTTCTTAGTTTTATTGGTTAGTAACTTGAAAAAAAAATCCTATTTTGTTGTTAAATATTGAACCGCTCTGTTGTTTTAATTCGAACTTCTAGGGTTTTTCTAAATGGGGAAAGTCATGTATTATAAACTTTTTGAAATGTTTCCATTTTTATATGAACTTCTCAGATTTTTTTACAAATGAGGAAAGTCATTTTTTATAAACATTTTTTAAGTATTTTTCTGAACTTCTTGCTCAAATGTTTTTTGAACTTCTACATTTGTATTTTAGATATGGAGGAAATAACACTGGACATTTTTTGAATATTAACACAATAAAAGGAAATTAGATATTCTTTTAGAATCATCATAGTGTTGTACTTTTAACTACTCTTTTTAATTAATGAACATCCAATTTTTTAGGTGAGCTCCTTTTTTTCATATAGTAGTAGAGTGGCTTCTTTTTTTATCTCCACTTGCTCTATTTGTTGGAGGCTCGACTGCTCGATGCTGTAATTACCCAGCACGAGAGTGCATAGTTTTATATACTACTACAATCTTCAACCTGGAGCCACATCGGACTGCATAATCACGTCGAAACAGCAGGACATTTGATGCATTTATAGTAGTATATAATATACATCAATCACGTACATTGCATCAAACTTCAACCTAGAGTCAAACTGGACTGAACAATCTGCATTTTGTGGTGACTTACAATCAAAATTTATCTATTCACAGTGACCATGTTGTCGATGCCAAAAACATATTCTTTTTCAAGTGAGACAAAAACTCAAAAACAATGGAAGAACTAGAGAGGGGATGGAAGGGTGAGTCGCACGCTACTTTTTTGGGTCCAACTGGGTGACCGTCGTCGTTTCACGGGGCCGGGAGAAGAGCTCTGGTAGTACTAAGGCACTGGATTTCCTGTCGATGCGCTGGTAACGACCGAAGGAGTGCTCGTGACCTGCCCAGGGCGGTGCTGCACCTCGGATGATGCTTGCTGCAGGGAGGGGCCTGAAGGTGTATGACAGTGGCGCGCGGGAATCAATGAATGATGCAAGAACACGAGAATAAATACTCCATGGCGTTGATGCACTTTTGGAGATAAAATGGGAAGAAAACCAGTCGGTGAAATTGAAACCAATGAGACAAAACAACAGTTTTTTCACCTACATATACAGTTGAACTTCAGACATCAAAATCACTTAGAGAAATATACAAAACTGGACAGGGAAATGAATCAGTGATTTGATCTGGATACAATTTTAGGACAGGGGGAAGGAACCAACTTCAGACATCAAAATCTATTGTCTTTTTCAATGTATATAAGGCTCTTGATTTTTGTCTCTTCATGATGTTATGTAGTCTGCCATCTCCCTTATTTAAGTTATTAATCCAAAAAATACCGCACCGATGACAGAAGAGCCATGACGACGGTCCTCTGATTCAGGTTGCCGGTCAGCATAGTTGCCTTCTCAGCCGTGCATTGTGAAGCCAACCGCACCGCAACAACACCGTTGACCTCCGGGAGCTACAGCGATACATCACTGGACCTGTAGCAGTTGTTTGATAAGTTTAGAGAAGTAAATTAGTAATCCGTCAGTGCCCTGCTTCGAAGATCAAAGTGACAAGGAAGTTCTTGCCTCAAATCATGCATCGACACGCATATTCCTCCACCTCTATTTAAACAACTAGTTTCTCTTTGATGCTTGAGTCAAGGGCTTTATGAACGTGCTACAATTATAGTCTCTTCACGATATTGTGCTATACTCCTTCAGATCATCTTCAAGGCAGGCGAGCTCCCGGCCTCCGCAGTGCTGACACAATTGTGTGCTGGCTTCTTCGTGTTGGTCATCGCAGGGAGTGAAAATCACCACCGCGTTAAGTGGACGATAGATTTAGGAGCTACAACATCAGTAGAAACTGAACTGCAGAGTGCAGAGGAGCCGAACGTAAGTATTATGAGATTCCAAACCTGGTCAGCGGCTGGGCGTTGGGACGCCGGCCTGAGACAGGTCAGCTCGTGGCGTCGAAGTAACAACAGGTGACGACGTCGAGGAAGGAGGGGAAGCTGCAGGGGAGGAATGGATGGGCGCTCAGGCCGCGGCCGTGGTCGATCTCACCGGCCATGGCTCGATCTATGTGTCGGGAGGCAGTGGTAACTGCATCCACGCGGCGGCGCGTGGGAGATCCACTCGCCGAAGTGGTGCGTGGCTGGGGGTGATGCACGTGGCCGACACCGGGGACGTCGTTGCTAGGAGGAAGCGGGGATGGGGGAAGTTTAGGTAGAGGCGGGCGCGGAGGAAACTAGAGGGAGCCGCGCATGGGGGCTGGCAGTGGGAGGTGGAAGTGATGCAGGCAGAACCGCCGGAGGCGATGGCGCACGGCGGAAGGGAGAAGGTCGTGGTGGCAAGTGGAGGAAGGTCGCAGTGGAAGGTGGAGGAAGGTCGCGCGGTGGCAGGATCCCGGCGTCTTGCAACGCATGTTGGTGGCTGTGGCGCAGCCGCAATATCCCGACGAGCGGAGGTTGGTTGGTGGCCGTTGCGGTGGCGCCGCTAGATGGGGTCGTGCGCGTGGCCGAAAGCTGGGTTGGAGCGGGCTGATGCGACGGCAAGATCCGTGGGTGGGGGCGCTGCGACGGCCGGATCCGGGGTAGGGTGGCGCGGTGGCCGGGAGCGGCGGTGTGGGCGGCGCATGGTGTGCTCATGGCGGCAGGTGAATCGAGGCAGAGGAGGAAACGCGGAGGTTGGGGAGGAATTGGTGGGCTCCGGTTCAGTCGGGCTTTTGGATCTCAGGAACATCTTCATCGGGCCCTTATAGGACCGTCGTGATCGAAATAACTATTCTGATCCCGGGATCAGAATAGTGCTACCCTATATATATATATATATATAGTCAATGAAGGACAACGACAGAAAGAGTGAAGACAATGCAAAGATGAAGAATTTGAACAACTGAGGAATTTTAACACTGAAGAAAAACTCAAATAGAAGATTTTCAACTTTTGTTGGTGGCGTGACCCACCGTATAAGAATGATGATTTCAGACATCGCGTACAATTGTCGTAGGGCTCTAAGAATCAAATTCTTTGTTAATTTCTTCACACTTAGAGGGTTAGTCTTCATTGATTGAAGAAAAACGTTACTTTGTGTGTTGCACATCTAAGTCATCAATTTTGCATAAGTGTTAGGATGTGTGTCCTTTTCAAAGAACATTCGAAGATTCTAAGATATTTAGCTCACACCGCAACTTGCTAAATCTCTTCTCATCCAAGGGCTTTGTGAAGATATCGGCTAGCTATTCTTCAGTCTTCACGTGCTCAATAGAGATGTCGCCGTTCGACACATGATCATGAAGAAAATGATGACGAATCAAGATGTGCTTTGTCTTCGAGTGCTGAACTGGGTTATGAGCAATCTTGGTGACACTCTCATTGTCACAGTAGAGTGGCACATTCTTCACATTGATGCCGTAGTCCTTGAGGGTTTGCTTCATCCATAGTAATTGAGCACAACACGAACCAGCGGCAATGTACTCAGCTTCAGTAGTAGAGAGTGATACACAGTTCTATTTCTTCGAGGACCAAAATACCAAGGATCGTCCGAGGAAATGGCATGTGCCTAATGTTGACTTGCGGTCCACACGATCACCAACATAGTCAGAGTCAGAATATCCAATGAGATCAAAAGCCGAGCGCTTGGGATACCATAATCCAAGTGTTGGAGTGTGAGCTAGATATCGACGAATATGCTTCACAACCTTATGGTGTGATTCCTTCGGTGTAGCTTGAAAACGGGCACATATGCAAACACTAAGCATAATATCTAGCCTAGATGCACATAGATACAATAAAGAGCCAATCATGGAGTGGTATACCTTTTGATCGAAGTCAATACCATTTTCATCAGTGCATAGATGGCCATTTGTGAGCATAGGGATTTTGACGCCTTTGCAATCTTGCATGCTGAATTTCCTCAACACATCCTTGAGGTATTTCTCCTTAGATATGAAGATGTCGTTGCGCTGTTGACGAATTTGAAGACCTAAGAAGAATTTCAATTCTCTCATCATAGACATTTGATATTCCTCACTCATCATATAGGCAAATTCGTCACTGTAACGTTAGTTAGTACAGCCAAAGATGATATCATCAACATATATTTGGCAGACGAATAATTCATCATCATAGGTTTTGGTGAAAAGATTTCGGTCAAGTGAACCAGGTTCGAAGCCTTTCTTCACGAGAAATTCCGTCAAAGTATCATACCACGCCCGAGGGGCCTGCTTGAGGCCATAAAGGGCCTTATTGAGTCTGAAGACTTTGTCAGGATGCTTTGGATCTTCAAAACCTAGGGGTTGAGCAACATATATTTCTTCCTCAAGCTTACCATTGAGGAATGCACTTTTCACATCCATTTGATATAAGATGATATTATGACGGTTAGCATAATCAAGCAATATGCGAATAGCTTCAAGTCTAGCAACAGGTGCTAAAGTTTCATCGAAATCAATTCCTTCAAGATGTGTGTAGCCTTGAGCTACAAGCCGGGCCTTATTTCTCACCACAAGGCCATTTTCATCTTGCTTTTTGCGGTAGATCCATTTGGTGCCGATGATATTGTGCTTGCGAGGGTCTGGTCGCTTGACAAGTTCCTAGACATTGTTGAGCTCGAACTGATGTAATCCCTCTTGCATCGCTTGAATCCACCCAGGCTCCAGAAATGCCTCATCTACTTTGGTGGGCTCTGTGATAGAGACAAAAGCAAAGTGCCCACAAAAGTTAGACAAATGTGAAGATTTTGAGCGTGTGAGAGGACCTGGTGCATTGATGTCGCTGGTGATTTTCTTGATCTGCACTTCATTAGCAACACGAGGATGAGCGGGTTGATGACGTTGAGTGGGCTCAACATTTTCTTTAGAGCCATTTTCCTCAAGTTGGCCAAACAAAACCCAAATATCGGAGAAGAAATATGAGGCTATGAGCAATCATGCATATAAGAGATCAAATAAACTCAAATAACTTTCATGGATATAAAAAGATAGATCTGATCATAAACTCAAAGTTCATCGATCCCAACAAACACACCGCAAAAGAGTTACATCATATGGATCTCCAAGAGACCATTGTATTGAGAATTCAGCGAGAGAGAGGAAGCCATCTAGCTACTAACTACGGACCCGAAGGTCTACAAAGAACTACTCACGCATCAGCAGAGAGGCACCAATGGAGGTGGTGAACCCCATCCGAGATGGTGTCTAGATTGGATCTGGTGGTTTTGGACTCTGCGGCGGCTGATGAATATTTCATCCACGGGCTTATCCTCATCTGGGTTCTGAGTGCCATCGTCGTCCTTCTTCTCCGGTGTGTCCACCATGTATACATCGTAAGTAGAAGTGGTCGTTCAATGCCCAGTGACGGGCGGATTTCGGCCTGGTTCGGCTCCGGCATTGTCATCCATGCCATCGATGTCTTCGAAGGCGTAGTCTAGCATGTCGGTCAGGTCCTCGACTATGGCTATCAAATGGGTGGTGGGTGGGACCTAAAATTCCCTTCTCTCGGCCCCCAGTCTGAGCTGGGTGTAGTCTAGAGGTAACACTTCCGTGATGGCGAGAGATTTCATTAGGGCCAGTGTTTCATTTAAGAGCGAAAGCTGGACGGGCGTTTGAGGACCTGCGGAGCTAGGTCCGGTAAAAACCACTTGACCGAGATCGATGGACGTAGACCTCGAGAGTTCAGAGTTGACGTCCAGAGGCGAGTCCGGCTTCCCGATGACAGGGAGCGTCCCATTTGACTTGGGGCCCGCTGACGGCCTGGTCACATCTGGGTCTCCGGCAGGAAGCTCCGTAATGGGAGAGAGTCCGGTGAGGTTTATCTTCCCGTCTTCGGATGAAGCGATCCGCCTCGGATCTAAGGCCAGGGCGGGCATGGGCGTCGACCCTTGAGCCTCCTTCATGTGGATGGGGAGCGACGGCCGAGGCCGAGAACCCCTCGAAGATCAAGTCTCCTCGGATATCGGCGATGTAGTTTAAGCTTCCAAACCTGATATGGTGACCAGGGGCATAGCTATCGACCTGCTCAAGGTGGCCGGTCGAGTTAGCACAAAGCGTGAAGCCGCCAAACACAAAGAGTTGGCCAGGGAGAAAGGCCTCCCCGGAAACAGTGTCGTTGTTGATGACGAGGCAAGGCATCGATCCTTCTGTCGACAACATAATGAAACTCTCAATGAAAGCACCAATGTCGGTGTCAAAACCGGCAGATCTCGGGTAGGGGGTCCCGAACAGTGCATCTGAGGATCAATGGTAACAAGGGATGATGGGGACACAATGTTTACCCAGGTTCGGGCCCTCTTAAAGGAGGTAAAACCCTACGTCCTGCTTGATTGTATTCATTGAGTATAAGGGTTACAAGAGTTGATCTACCTCGAGATCGTAATGGCTAAACCCTAGCTGTCTAGCCTATGAGAATTCTGATAGCCTCTACAGACTAACCCCTCCAGTTTATATACACACCGGAGGGACGTAGGGTTGTACAAAGTCAGTTTGTGGGGGAAGGAAATAACATATCCGGACACCAAACTTGCCATTCACGCATATAGGAGTCCTACCCGGACACGGGGGAAAAGTCTTCTGCTTTTATCTTCACGGCCCATCAGTCCATCCCATATCAAATAGTCCGGACACCCGAGGACCCCCTAATCCAGGACTCCCTCAACCACGATATCATCCATGTCGGCTTCTATGTTTCTGTGCAACTGTGGTTCAAAATCGATCTGAACTTGCTTTGTGAATGTTGAACCCACACTCTTTAGCCTGAAAGGCATCCGTACGAAGTAGTACGTGCCACATGGAGTAATGAATGATGTTTTCTCTTCATCTTCCTTGAACATGAATATCTGGTGGTATATAGAGTAGGCGTCAAGAAACGAGAGCAGATCACAGCCGGCAGTGGAGTCCATAATCTGGTCAATGCGCGGCAAGGGGGAAGGGTCCTTTGGGCATGCCTGGTTGAGATCATGTAAACAATACAAAGTCTCCATTTCCCGTTTGCCTTGCGCACGATGACATGATTCGCCAACCAGGTTGGATGTAGCACTCCTCTGACCAGGCCAGCTGCCTCGAGTTTCTTGATTTGTTCTGCTATAAATTATTGTTGTTCCAAAGTTTGCTTCCTAACCATTTGCTTGATGGGCCGAGCACGAGGGTAGACAGCAAGGTGGTTGAGGGAGTCCTGGACTAGGGGGTGTCCGGATAGCCGAATTATCATCGTTGGCCGGACTCCTGGACTATGAAGATACAAGATTGAAGACTTTGTCCCGTGTCAGGATGGGACTTTCCTTGCCAGCATGGAAGGCAAGCTTGTGCAATACGGATATATAGATCTCCTACAATGTAACCCGACTCTGTAACCCTAACCTGTCAGGTGTCTATATAAACGGAGGTTTTAGTTAATAGAACAACAACAATCATACCATAGGCTAGCTTCTAGGGTTTAGCCTCTCTGATCTCGTGGTAGATCTACTCTTGTACTACCCATATCATCAATATTAATCAGCGAGGAGTAGGGTTTTACCTCCATCGAGAGGCGAACACAGGTAAAAACATACGTGTCCCTTGTCTCCTGTTACCATCCGCCTAGGCCTTAGATTCGGGACCCCCTACCGAGATCCGCGGTTTGACACCGACATTGGTGCTTTCATTGAGAGTTCCTCTGTATGCCGTCGCCTTTAGGCCCGATGGCTCCTTGATCATCAACAACAGCGTGGATTGAGGTGAGACTTTTCTCCCGACGATCTTAATGTTCGGCGGCTTTACGCTGGGCGATTAAGCAGCCATCTGGAGCGGATCAAAGCTCGCCCGCCATCAGGTCAGTTTGGAGATTTGAACTACATGGCGATATCCGCGGAGACTTGATCTTGACGGGTTGAGCCCGACCATGCGCGCCCTTGTCTCGATGGGTATGATCTAGATCTGCCGCGAGCGAGTCTGGCGCACCGGCGTCCGCTCCGACCCCTTAGTTGAACCCGATTTACTTCGATCGAGGGCCGAGTGGTTGGACACGCCTCGGGTGCTCGATATCTATGGCGATTGGGTGAACACCATCCCTATCCTTTGCGAGCCCGTGACTCAGGGTGCGGGACTCCTCTCCGGACTCGAACCTCCAGCGCCCCTGCCCGGTCGAATCCGGGCGTGGTTATGGAGTTCACCGCCGCAGACACCTTCCGGCACTCGCCCCTTGGCGACATTACGAATTCATTAAAGTCTCTCTCTTTGTCGAGAGCCTGGCGGACTATGGTCGGGAAGGTTGGGATGTGGAAGGCGAAGAAATTCGGCCCCACCACCCACTTTGTAGCCAGCTTGTCGAAAGTTTAAGCGGCGTGCTCAATTTGACTCCGAAGACATCGTACGGCATGGGCGGCGATGTAGGAGATAACCACGAACCAGCACCTATAGGATACCAGACGGCCACCTCATCTCACGATGTATACATGGTGGATACTCCTAAGAGTGGCAACGAGGAACAACGGGGCGCTATGAAGGATAAATCCCTCGAAAAGCGATCAAAGCGGCAACATAAGCGCCGCACCAAGTCCGCCTCGACAAAAGCAGCAGCCACACGACCCAGCCATCAGCAGAGTCGAACCGGTGGGCGGCGAACGCCACCGAACAACAGTCGAACAGGACAACTTGGATAAACAACCCAGCCCACCGAAGATAAGTCAGGACGATCTCACACCGGACAAAGTCGTTGGAAGCGAGAAGAACCTCCACAAAAGGCTCGTTGCCACTACGCGTAGCCTGAAAAGCGAAGCGGAAGCTCAAAACAGCGGAAGATGCACTTTCCGAATCCAGATGGAGCAAGGTACTCAACACCGCGAACAAATCTCGGCGGCGATCGCCAAACAAAGAAACTACCCAAAGCACAAACTACGCTCGAATTCGATGAGGAAGCCTTAGAGCCCGCAATCAAAAAGCAAAAAAGGCAGCCCGGTGGATGAGCGACCACATAACAAGAATAAGAGGCAAGAGGCGCGCACATAATCCGACACGCGACCGCAGCAAAAGGATGGGCCAATTAGGTCCATCTACGGGCCAAGAAGAGCAAGCTCCGACAAACAGTACAACCGTCAAGTGTCCAAACATCACGGCATGCCAAATGCGCGGCGCACCCTCTATGTTTCACCAATGAGTCTTTGGATCATGAATTCAGTGAGTTCAAACCGTAAACATAGAGGCATGCAGATGGAACTACAGACCACAGATGCGGATTGAGATTACATCCTCCATACACATGGCAGAGGAGATGATCTCTCGCCATAAAATACCTACCCCTCAAGCTCAAAAGGGCCAGCCCGACATTGGCTTAAAAGCCTCCCGAAAACACCATTGGTAGTTGGGAAGAGCTTGAGGATGCTTTTTGGGCCAATTTCCGGGCACCTATGTCCGGCCTCGAGATATGAACGATTTAAGTCACATAACCCAACAGCCCGGTGAGTCAGCCGAAAGTTAGTGCAGGTTCCTCACCAAAAAGAACCAAGTAATCATTTGTCCAGGATCAAAAGCCTTAGCAGCTTTTAAACATAACGTCGAGACGAATGGCTGCTTGAGAACACCTTGGCCAGGAAAAACCAAGAACAATGGCCGCACTAACAAGCCTCATGACCCGCTTTTACGCGGGAGAAGATAGCTGGCTAGCAAGATGTAGTACCAATGACCCAAGTACATCAAAATCCCAGAGAGATGGAAAGCGGGAAACCACGGCCTTGATGAGACCGGTGCGATTAAGGGAACAGTCCAAAGAGTTGGCGATCAACGCGGATTCAAAAGCTCACGGCAGAACAACAAAAAAGCGCCCCTTAAGGATAACAAAATCCTGGAGCGGGATATGTCAAATCCACAGTACTCCGGGAAGCACCGCAAACCATACCCACGAATTCTTTGGGTCTTCAAATAGTCGGCGAGACTCAGCGCCCGAACACAAGGGAGCTCGGCCTGTGACGATAGCCGAACCCACAAGCAGAGCACGAGCAAAGAATTTCCCACAAGAGGTCAAAACGAGTAAACTTACTTCAAGTAACAAAGGGAGAATAGGCGGCGCCCATTGAATTCGCGCGCCCCTTACGGTCTACCCAGCGGATGAGTCTAACCTTTGGTTATCAAAACCAATCACTTTCGACCATCAAGACTACTCCGAAAGTATCCGGACGAGATGGACTGCCTTGATACTAGAATCTATAATGACCGGTCTTCAATTTACGAAGTCCTAATGGACGGTGACGGTGATTTAAACACGCTATATCGAGGACACAATCCATGACATGGGGATAGACCCAAAGCAGGATTAGCCATAGCAACACTTCCTTCAAGGAATCCGCGGGGCATTCGCCCATTATGCGGGCTCCCTACTCTGGAAGTTATGTTAGAGCTCACCGACATCTTCCTTCAGCGAAAAGTTGGTCTTCCATATGGCCCCATTCGAGTAGCCATCAGCACCTCTTTGGGCGGCGAAGCTTTCATGCCCGCTTTAACGCATAATACCGCACTATGCATCTCTCAAACTTAAAATGTCGGTCCACGAGGCATCATTTCATTAAGGGGAAGTTGTGCGCATCCTTTAAGGAAAAGAATGTGCCATATGACAGCCTCACCATGTCTGTGCCTTCGGCCAAAAGCGTCTAAGCGGTCGTTCGGACCCGGACACGATTAAGCGAGTCGGCATAAATAAACATAATGCTCACTAGTCGCGTGCTATGATTATTTCCAATTACATTTCCGCATACGATATTTTTTCATACTAAGTTCTTCTTTTCCGCAGATGAACACCATGCTACACCCGTCCAGGATACGGCTGCGAGAACCGGTAGCAGGCGTGCGATGAGGACCCGATTATAAGGATTCTTTTGATTAAGGCCTGCGTAAAGCCTTTTACTTTGTCTCTTGTTGATATACATCCCCGGTTCGCTATAACCGAGGAGGAGGCTGGCGTTTTGGCATCGGCCGGTCAGAATTTTTGCGTGCACTGGACACCGGGGCTTAGGGCATTATTACGCCGCTTTCATAAAGACCGAATACCTTAGGAGTGTTCGGCGTGTCGAGATTAGGCCTTATATGCATCAGCTCGAATCATGTCTTTGGTCAAATGTTGGGTTTGCCCGGCTCCACCGTTTTGCTGCCTTACGTTCGTTTCGCCGGTTAACGGCACCGGAGAACTCTGCGATTGTGCCCGGTTGACTGGTGAGCACCTCTCGATGAAAGCGCGAGCGTCATGATGTAGCGTGAGGTAGTCAACCGCTCGATGACCCAGGGAATGTTTAGAATTCCTCCGCGCCAGAGCGAAGGACCGTTTCCGGTCGGCACATATGCACCCGCATTCGGAGAGTGCACGGTGCCCCGAGCTAATAAAGCGCCGCCTTGAACCCCTATGGCTAAGTGAAAGTGATAAAGCATTATAGTCCGGTTGCCCTAGTTTTCTACGCTATCACCTCCTCTATAGGACCAAGGCGTTGGGTTAAGTGTGAAAATCGCCTTTTTGCAAACACCCGCACTATGTGCGTGGGGAAATTTGGCCAAGGACTGCCATCTTTGAGTTATATACACAAATACATTAACGGCCGCCGAGGAGGTAGTTTTCTACTTGAAGGCACAAGTATAAAAAGCTCTTATATTAAATCGAAAGCGATGTTTCATAAAATTACACATATCATTCAAACATAACATCCTTGAGCACTGCGTCTCTATTAAGCAGCGCCTACGGAACTTCCTCAAAAATAATTTTCGGCGGTACAAACACTGTCCGAATCCGGGATGCAACGTCGGTGGCCTTCATCTCCGATATGTCTTGACACGGGCAAGAGCCATCAGCGCGCACCCTCAATACCAGCAAACCGCTTCATTGCATTGATCTGCATTACCGCACCAAGGAATCACTTTGCACTAAGCCAAAATAACTCTTTAGGCAGGGTTACTTTACCACAAATGAGTCACGACATGCTTCATGGCAAGTCCGGATAATCGATTCGGATTACGGCCCATTAATGACCGATCGGCAGCGAAGGGCGCTCGGACTACTGAATTGCGACCAAAATAGCCCTTCCTTCTGTGCCCTTACAGCGGCCGGAAGTGCTCAATCGCGTCCATGGCGCTTCGCCGCTAAGTCGAGATAAGCATCCTCCGAACTCCGGCTTATCAGCCCGAAAGCATGCTTGGATCCGGTATATCTCCTCCACCGGCCAGAAAAAGGCTTTCCGGCCGCAATTTCTTTAACTGGCGTAGCTCCTCTTTCATAGCTCTCATCGCGGAAGCGAACATCCTTAACCCGGCGGTGGCCTTGTTCGAGGCCCTCTTATTCCGCTTGTCGCGTTCTTTTCAAGAACCCGCAGTCGGTAGCATTCTTCAACTTTCTGGCCATTTTGGCCATCTCCTCTTTTAACGTTATGGCGTACGTTGACCTTGACTCTTGACGCCTTAGCTAAAGCAACGCATTACTATTTCGGGCTTGCTCTTTAGCTCGGGCGAGTTCCGCGCAAGCCTCTCCAGCAGCGCCATACGCATCAAAGCATATACAAATAATAAAGGCATGGGCGTCAAGCTCCCTTATCAGGTGCCAGCGAGGAGTCGCATACCTTGTGTTCGTCAAACCGTTTATTGACCGGTGCGATGTCCGCATCAGCCTCGTCAAGCGCGCTCTAGTTCAAATTAAATCGGTCCGCCACGGACACCCGCCACCTATAGGAAAAGGGCAATATGTTAATCTGGGATTATGATCCTCGACACGCTGTCCGTTTTGACACCATACCAGTCTCGGGGCTACTATCTGCTCTGAGCGCATTCTATATGCATAAGCATGGAAGGTACATCATCTTTTTCTCGTACCTCAAACCCCGGCCAGTGATGAAACTTGGCGGCTTACGTGCAATTCGCTCTCGTGGATGCAATTCTTTCAATCACCAGTAGCCATTGGTGCACGGGTGATCTTACGAATAGACACTTTCGCCCAGCGGGTCCTTGGCTCCTCCCGGCTGATGCGCCGGTTGGCCCGGACCTTCCAGCTCACTGGACTCGGGAAACCCCTCCGTGGCGACACCTTAGGGTCCCTGCTTCACATGAAGGTGCGATAGGTGGGCGTTTACGCTCTCCATCATTTCAGACTGAAGATCCCCGAAGATGAGCTCTGCTGAAGAAAATTTGAGATCCAGAACTACAAGGTACAATTTCGGTTATCTTGAGAAATAAACCACAGGGATATCCTTATTCACAAGACCCCTTCTTTTACTTACGGCTCATTGGAGGGTGATGGGGAAATAGTCGATTTGGGAGGTATTTCCTAATGGCCAGGATATCCATAGATTTCTTTCCCCGCTTTGAGGCCTTGGCTTCGGGTCTTGTGATCCTCTTCTCCTCGGAAGGTAGGATCCTCAATTCCTCCTTCCTTGAATACCTCCTTCGTGGAGGCGGTTGCTTCCAGCTCCCCTTAGCCTTCTTCAAAAGCGCGACCTTGACATCTTGGTCAGCATAGGGTCCGGTGTGGTCTCTGGGAGGGAGACACCTTATCAACTTTGCCTTGGCTATCCACTCCTGTTCAAGAAGCGGCTCCTTAAAAGGGCCTATATATGATAAATGAATGAACAGCCTGTCCAGGTTCATGACTACTTACTTGAGTATACAGGCGGTGCAGCTTAGACCTGCGTCCTCGGTCAAGTCCGGACACTTCTCTTGTAATCTGAAGAACAGTTTATACATCTCCACGGTGTTACCCATAAAATGTTGGAAACTCGTCCCTCAGTTGAACTCCTGAGGCGGAGGGGCGGCGTTCTTGGCAGAAAGGCGCGAATTAGCATAACCTGCGCCGCCCACGGCAGATTGATCTCTCTTTCACAGAGATCTCGAATCACAGCCACCTGCAGGAAGGCGTCCTTGGGCGACCCCAGTCAGCCCTGGCTAACCCATGATGCCGGCCCTGTGGTGGACTGGCCGGAAGAAGCGGGTAGTACCACCCATTTGGTGCCCACAGGGGCGGTGATATAGAACCACTCCGTTGCTACCTGACAAGCTCCTCTTGAAAAAGAGCCCTCGGGCGAGCATCGACACTTGCTTATGGCTGCCCCTCCGCCTTTCTGCTTGTTGCCTCGATCATCCTCGGCTCCACCTTGAAGGTCTTGAGCCACAATCCAAAGTGAGTGAGGTAACATGGAGGAAAACTTCACTCTGACGATGAATGGCGAGATGTGGAGGATGGACTCGATTCAAGTCATGGAATTCCAGCCCATAATAAAACATGAGGCCCCGCACAAAGGGGTCCATCGGGAAACCTAAACCCGAAGAAAGTGAGAATCCAGAACTTACACTCTCATGGGCTCGAGTAGGAACGACCTGCCACAGGCGAGGCAGCCTATCTGAAATTTCGCAGTTAGATACTGGCGTCTCTCGATATGCGTCTTCTTCCGTGACGGAGGAAGGCATCCTTGACTTCTCGCGGAGCGGACATCCTCGATGGTCGGCGCCTAAATCTGAAGCTTTGGGTGTTGGAACTTCGAAGCGGCGGATTCGATTGAGATTGAAAGAAAGGGCGGGCCTTGGTCTCATTATAAAGAGGTTGAATACCAAGAGCCCTCCCGTGGCCGATTGGAACTTCGCCTTGATAGAGGGCGTGCCAGCAGGCATGGTTGGGTTACCACGTCCGTATTGATGAGAATCCCGGAATAAGGGACCACGATCTACTGCTGACAAGGCGTGCCAAAAAGGAAACGCCTCGCTAAACCGAGGTGCAGTAAAAAAGCGATTGAATAAAGACTTGGCATTGGGCGTGATGGCACGCCGTGGAATCGTCGATGATTGATTTTGTGTAGATATTATTCTCTCTACGGTGTTGTGTGGAAATTATTTTGCGAGCGAACAACATCCTTGTGTTCAAAATCTTCTATGAAGTATTCGGAGGAGAACCCGCCTTGCAATGCGAAGACAATATCTTTTGCGCCCGGACAAGTAAATGCGTCATTCAAGCACTGGTTAAAGGAGCTCTTGAGAGTCACGGACTAGGGGTGTCCGGATAACCGAATTATCATCGTTGGCGGACTCACGGACTATGAAGATACAAGATTGAAGACTTCGTCCGTGTAGGATGGGACTTTCCTTGGCGTGGAAGGCAAGCTTGGCAATACGGATATGTAGATCTCCTACCAATGTAACCGACTCTGTGTAACCCTAACCCTGTGGGTGTCTATATAAACCGGAGGGTTTTAGTCCGATAAGACGAACAACAATCATACCATAGGCTGGCTTCTAGGGTTTAGCCTCTCACGATCTAAATGGTAGATCTACTCTTGTACTACCCATATCATCAATATTAATCAGCGGGGAGTAGGGTTTTACCTCCATCGAGAGGCCCGAACACAGAGTAAAAAACATCGTGTCCCTTGTCTCCTGTTACCATCCGCCTAGACGCACAGGTCGGGACCCCCTACCCGAGATCCGCCGGTTTTGACACCGATAGTGGTGCTCAATTACCTACCTCGGAACACTAGGGATGTCAGATGGTTGCCATGCAAACACATCTACATTCGCCCGTAGGAAGGTAATGAGCACGATTTCCTATTTGCTGCCTAGGGTGGCACTGATGGTGAAAGTACCATCAGTGCCATCTTCCCTTTCCAGCACTTTCTCGGTCACGGGTGGAGTGGCCTTGGATCTCTTGCCGGTAGAGCTTTCCGGTAAGTCCTGGACGGGCGCACAACACTCCAAAGAGGTGCGCTTCCCGGAAGCCTCACTTGACGTGTTGCCAGGCTTTTTGTGGCTTTTCGCCTTGGCGGGAGCTGTTGTCTTGTCAGCTTCTGCTGCAACCGCATCTCTGTAGAGGTTGTCCATCCAGATGATTGCATCTTTCTGGTCTGAGTTAATGGAGATGGCACCCATGGGCCCTGGCATCTTCAATGTATTATAGGCGTAGTGGGATGCCACCATGAACTTGGCCAGGGCAGGGCAGCCAAGGATTCCATTGAACGACAAGGGAAGCTTAACCACATCAAACACTATCTTCTCAGTTCGGTGGTTTAGATCTCCGCCAAACGTCACCAGAAGCGTGATCTTTCCCTTTGGTTGGCTCCTCCCGGGGTTAATTCCCTGGAACTTCCCAGTTTTATTGAGCTCTTCCTCATGTATCTGCAGCTTCTCCATCACCTTAGGGGATATCAAGTTTAAGCCAGCCCCACCGTCAACTAACATCTTCGTGAATTTGAGGTTGCGTATTGTTGGTGAGACCGACAATGACAAACTACCGACCACGGTTGTGCGATCAGGGTGGTCCTTAGCATAGAAAATGATAGGCATGTGAGACCACTTGAGGGGCTTTCACGCATCTGTTATCTGTTCTACCGCAATGACTTCCCGCGCCCACTGCTTGAGCTGATGGTGGGAGGAGTGTAAAGACGCACTTCCGTCAATGCACATGGCCTATGTTGATTTGTGGAACTCCTGCTCGCTAGACTCATCATCCTCATCTTCACTTTCTTCGCCTTCTTCTTCCCTTTCTCTGCCCCTGGCAGGCTTTTCTTTCTTCTGACCAGCGTCACCGCAGCATCCACCTCGACCACCACGGCCTTTCTTTTCGGATCCACATGTACCTTCCTGACCTTTCCCCTTGTCCTGCTTCTCGTATTCTGCTTTCTGCTTCTCAACCCGCTGCTTGACTTGGCGGCACTCTTGGAGGTCATGGCCCTTAGTGCAATGAATCTTGCAGTACGGTCCATTAGACTGCCAGTCTTCTCCACCGCGGTAGCAACCTGGCAATCAACGCATGAAGCTGCTTCCTTGCCAGTACTCTCCGTTTTGGGTTTCTTGGCGAGGATAGAGTTGTCAGACCATTCCACAACCATAACTGCCTTGCCTCTACGCTTCGTGTTGCGTCTTCGACCTTTCTTTCCAGGGCCGGTTGCGTCGTCATCGTCAGAATCGATTTCAGTAGCATCATCCTCCCCGGGAAGCCTTCTCCCTTCTTCAGCATGCACACATTTGTCCGCCAACGTATAAAGTTCGTTGACGGTCTTCGGCAAGCAGATATGCATCTTCTCCCGCATCTTGCAGTTTCTATTTTTTTCACAGAATCAAATGAACAATCTTCCAAACCATCCCAAAGGTCTTACTTGTCACAAACGCTAATTAAAACACTAAAAAACAATCATAATAGAATTATAATTGCATATTTATTGAAAAACATAAGCAAAAACATAAAAATAAAATTGGGTTGCCTCCCAACAAGCGCCATTCTTTTACGACCCTTGCTAGGCATATTGCATAGATCTAGGTATTGTCATCTTTGGTGTTCAATCCATAAGTGGCCCTCATAATAGATTCATATGGAAATTTAATTTTCTTTCTTGGAAAGTGTTCCATGCCCTTCCTTAATGGAAATTGAAATCTAATGTTTCCTTCTTTCATATCAATAATTGCACCAGTCGTTCTAAGGGAAGGTCTACCAAGAATTATGGGGCAAGACAAATTGCAATCTATATCAAGCACAATAAAATCTACGGGTGCATAATTCCTATTTGCAGTAATAAGAATATCATTAATCCTTCCCATAGGTTTCTGAATAGTAGAATTCACTAAGTGCAAATATAAGGAACAAACATCAAGTTTATGGAAACCTAGCACATCGCATAAAGTCTTTGGAATAGTGGAAACAATAGAACCCAAATCACACAAACCGTTGCACTCATAACCTTTAATCTTAATATTAATAGTAGGTTCCCATTCATCATAAAGATTTCTAGGTTTAAACTTCCAACTCAAGTTTTTCTTCAAAATATTTCATCATAGCATCAATGATATGTTTAGTAAAAGCCTTATTTTGATTATAAGCATGAGGTGAATTAAGCATAGATTGTAACAAGGAAATACACTCAATCAAAGAACAATTATCATAATTAAAATCCTTGAAATCCAAAAGGGTGGGCTCATCACTAGTTAAAGTTTTGACCTCGCCAAACCCACTTTTATCAAAATTTTCATTAAGATCTTCACCGTCCAAATTATCGGGACGCCTTCTAGATAAAGTTGACTCATCTCCAGTCCCATAATTGTAATATTTTATATTAGCAAACAAACATTGAATAGGATTCACACCATTCAATTTAAGATCTTCATCATGATTATCACAAAAACTAGAAGAATGCACTTTTTCTAGCCATTCTCTCTTAGCACTCAACCTAGCGGTTCTCTCCCTACTCTAGTTAATGCATAGCTTTCAGAGACTCATTAATATCAAGTTCGGGTAGCATAGATTTAATCTTAAAGGAATCAATCTCATGAGAAATTCTATCAACGTTTCTAGCCACATCATCAATCTTAAGCAATTTTTCTTCTACCATAGCATTGAAAATATTTCGGGAGTTAATAAAATATTTAATGTTATTCTTAAGACCAAAGGGTATCTTATTTATAATTTCCATAAGAATTGTTGTAGGAATTACCATCATTATTAGAGGAATTACTAGGAAGCGGCCTAGGATTAAAATTACCTCTATACGCGTTATTACCAAAATTGTTCCTACCAACAAAATTCACATCCATAGATTCATTATTATTCTAAATCAAAGTAAACAAATGCATATCATTAGGATCAATAGGAGCACTCTTGCTAGCAATCAATTCATAAATTCATCCATCTTTCCACTCAAAGTATTAATTTCTTCAATAGCATGCAATTTTTTACTAGTAGAAGATCTTTCAGTATGCCATTCATGTAATTTGCCATAATATTATCTAGGAGTTTAGTAGCTTTCCCTAATGTGATTTCCATAAAAGTACCACCCGCAGCGGAATCTACAAGATTTCTAGTTGCAAAATTCAATCCCGCATAATTTCTTTGCATGATCATCCATAAACTTAAACCATGAGTAGGGCAATTTCTTATCATTGAGTTCACCCTCTCCCTTGATTGTGCAACATGTTCATGGTCTAGTTGCTTAAAATTCATTATATCGTTCCTAAAGGAGATGATCTTAGCGGGAGAAAAATACTTGGAATAAAAGCATCCTTACACTTATTCCATGAATCAATACTATTTTTAGGCAAGGATGAAAACCAAGTTTTAGCACGATCTCGTAGTGAGAAGGGAAATAGCTTCAATTTAACAATATCAATACCCACATCTTTTTTCTTTGGCATATTACACAATTCAATTGAAGTATTTAGATGGGATGTAGCATCTTCATTAGGACTACTAGGAAATTGTTCTTTCATAACAAGATTTAACAAAGCGGCATTAATTTCATAAGATTCCGCACTAGTGGCAGGAGCAATCGGTGTACTAATAAAATCATTATTATTAGTGTTGGAAAAACCATACAACTTAGTATTTTCTTGAGACATCGTGACAAAGCAAGCAATCTAGCACACACATAATCAAAAGGCAAACGAAAAGGCGAACGGAAAGAAGGCAAATAAAAAGGAAAATATGTTTGTGTTTTTCTGAAAACGTTTTACAAGTGGTGGAGAGGAAAAAGAGAGTCAATGGAGAATAATGTAAATGCAAGAGAGGAGAGTTTATGATGGGTACTTGGTAGGCTTGATGTAGATCCTCCTCGGCAACGACGCCTGAAATTTTTCCTGTTACTTCTTGAGCTTGCGTTGGTTTTTTTCTTGAAGAGGAAAGAGTGATGAAGCAAAGTAGAGATAAGTATTTCCCTCAGTTAAGAACCAAGGTATCAATCCAGTAGGAGGAACACACAAGTCTCCAATGATAGGACCTACACAAACAAACAAATACTTGCACCCAACGCGATAAAGGGGTTGTCAATCCCTTCACGGTTACTCGCAAGGATGAGATCTGATAGAGATAGCTATAGAAGATAAATAAAAGTGCAAATAAAGTAAACGTAAATAGTAGCAAGGTATTTTTGGGTTTTGGCTTTTATAGATCTGAAAATAATATGATAAAAATAGACCCGGGGCCATAGTTTCCACTAGAGGCTTCTCTCTTGAAAGAACACATACGGTGGGTAAACAAATTACTGTTGACCAATTGGTAGAAAAGCAAATAATTATGACGATATCTAAGGCAATGATCATGAATACATGCATCACGTTTGTGGCAAGTACACCGACTCCTGCCTGCATCTACTACTATTACTCCACACATCGACCGCTATCCAGCATGCATCTAGTGCATTAAGTTAACAGGGATAGAGTAACGCCTTAAGCAAGATGACATGATGTAGAGGGATAGATCCAATCAATAACAAACCCCACCTTTTTATCCTTAATGGCAAAAATACAATACGTGTCATGTCCCTTTCTGGCACTGGGATTGAGCACCACAAGATTGAACCTAATACAAAGCACATCTCCCAATCCAAGAAAAATCAATCTAGTTGGCCAAACCAAATCACTAGGTCGGATAGAAATACAAAGCTATCTTAATCATGCATAAAAGAGTTAATAGAAGACTCAAATAATATTCATAGATAGTCTGAGCATAAACCCATTCATAGGATCTCAACAAACGCACCACAAAAGAAAATTACATCGAGTAGATCTCCAAGAACATCAAGGAGAACATTGCATTGAAAATTAAGAGAGAGAAGAAGCCACCTAGCTACTAGATATGGACCTTTAGGTCTGTGGTAAACTACTCACACATCATCGAAAGGGCAGCAAGGTTGATGTAGAAGCCCTCCATGGTCGAATCCCCCTCTGCTAGAGTATCGGAAAAGGCCTCTAGATGGGATCTCACAGGACATAAACTTGCGGTGGTGGAAAAGTATTTTTGGTGTGCCCCTGGTATATGGGGAATATTTGGGTAATTATAGAGCAAAGATTAGGGTTAGAGGAGCATCAGGGCGCCCACAAGCCTCGGGGTGCCCCCCTATGGCGCACCCTCTGAGCTTGTCGCCAACTGGTGGCCCCTCTGACCTCCTCCGGAAGGTTCCTAGGTGTCTTCTTGTCCAAGAAAAATCCTTAATTTTTTTTGTTCCATTTGGACTCAGTTTGGTATTGATTTTCCGTAAAAGACAAAGACAAGGAAAAAATAGTAACTGGCACTAGGTTAATAGGTTAGTACCAAAAAAGATATAAAACATCATAATAATGCATATAAAACATCCAAGATGGATAATATAATAGCATGGATACGTTGGAGACATATCACGGAGCCCATGAGAGCCCCCACTGCAGCGGCTTGTTGGCGGGGGCAGCAATGGCCATGAGGGGAATTAGGGCTGCCAAGCGGCGCGATGAGGAGGAGGATGTGGGCAGCGCGCCACGACAGAACATGCAAGGAGCGAGGGTGCGCATGTCCGTCGCGGGCAGCGGAGATGAGCTTGGTGATGCGCGCAAGCCAGGCGTCGCGACCATCCTTAGCGGGGCAACAGCGCAACAGCCCCTGTGCCATGAGTAGGGCTACATGCGGAGCAGGTGGGTCGCAAACTACAAGTGAGGTGGTGGTGGAGGAACGGCCACTCCCCCGCTTACTCACGGACGGGCGGATGGAGGAGGCCGCCCGCTCCCCGTAGGCCCCGATGGCGGCATGAGGGCGCCGCCGAGGCACCACAGGCGGGCTCCACGCGCCACTGGCGGCGGCGTCTGGCGCGCACTCATGATGTGAGCGGCAGCGTCGTGCATGTTGGTGTTGATATCGAGGTCGAAGGTGCAAAGGCGGTAAGTCCCCCTACCTAGCGCGCCAAATGTCGGAGTCTAAGATTTGTGTCCAAGAAACTTCTCCAAGAACTAGGGTTCAAACTTTGGGGGGCTTTGCCTAGCGACCTAAGACACGAAGACGACAACGACTGGACTATGACAGGCACACTGGCTCTCACCGGACACGAAGGGGACGCGCGAGCTACCCAGGTTCGGGCCATCGTGATGGTGTAATACCCTACTCCTGCATGTGTTGGATTGCTTTATAATGGAGAGCTTGTGGCTCGAGATGCACGAGAAGTTGGGAGAACGGCTTGATCCCCTTACATAGAGGTGGCCCTGCCCCTCTTGTAGTGCCTTGGTCCTCTCCCCTAAAAATATCAGCGGGAAATGGTGGCCATAGGGCGGCAATTCAAAGGGGGACAGGCGCCCAGGCTTATATTGACTAAATGGGGTCTCCGCCAGATAAAGTAGTCTTTATGACGCACTGGTGGGCTCGGTGATGACCTCTGCCCTGGCGAGCCTATCCATCCTGATCTTCTTACATCGAAGAGGAATGCTTTGGGACCTGCTTTTGGGGAGCCAGGCGCCGCTGCTCCCTTATCACCGGAATGGAGACTGGGCTTGGTCATGCCCCGCCGTCCTTATCCCGACAGGGAGACGTCATCCACGTGATAGGCGTGGAGTCCTGTGGCCGGCGCCAAGGCCTGACTCGCGAGGTAGGCCTCACGAGGCGGCCTCGTGAGCCGTCTTTGCGAGTCTACACAGGTCCTTGGATCCAGTGGGATTCTGCGGGTTCCTTGGATCCAGGGGGCCGTGACCACTTCTGCCCGCGTTGCCGGGTGCAGGATCTACAATCGGCAGCACCGCTGGCTGGAGCCTCATCAATGTACGTACCAATCTGGGGGCAAATTGGCACCAACATATATGTAGGACATTGAAAATCATCTCAATATCTGTAAGAAAAAATTTGGCACAAATGTATATGTGGGATATTCAAAATCTATTCTAAAGATCTGGAAGAAAAATGGCACAAATATATGTAAGACAATCGAAACCAATTCTCAAGATCTGGCTACGAATTATTAGCACGAATGCTAACCCTAATTGTATTATTAACAAAAAAAATCATTTGTACATAACAATAGGATTTATATTCCAAAAAAATAAGGGGGGGGGGGGGGAGCTAACCGGTTTTCCGTCGGAGTCGGAGTCATTGCCGGAGTAGCTGTGGACCTCCGTCTTTGGCTGGGGAGGCGCGACGGCAGCGATGGAGTCAAGGTCGCGCTACTACCCACACGAGACATCGTCAGTGGCGCCCGCAACCTCTGTGCCTGGCTTCATGCGTTGCGCGGGTGCTTCACCAGCACCAGTGTCGCCACTCCCTCTGATGGTGCACTTCGGCGGCATCCTCATACTGTAAGTGCATCTAGTGCCCCTTAGTGATTTTTGTGTATTGTAGACTTATAGGTTAAGGGACTAATGTATTTATGAGTGTACACAGGTTTTATAAATCTCTGAGGAGTTTGATATTTTCGAAGAAAGTCGACCCCTAAAAATGAATGTCTTCATTTGAAGACTTTGGTTTTCCTGAAGACTTTGAAAATGAGGAAATTGGTGTGACCTTGAAGATATTGATACTGATACGAGGATTATGAAGCGTGAAGACTTTTGTTTTCGTAGTTTCATTTTCCTTTCTTGAGTTATAGGAAACACCGTACTGTTAAAGGGGGTCGAGGTAATACTAAGGAAAATTTTCCAAGTGATGCTCATACAGTTCGGTCAATTTCTTCAGTGACAGAGACGAAGATCTTCCAGTCTTTGAGGAATTTGTTCTCAGAAAGGAGTTTGGAATTCTCCAGTGCAGATTGCCTACAAGTGAGGAACATGATAGCCTTGAAGAATTTGAGAGCTCAAATTTCCGACGGTTGTTGTGCTTCACGCCAGCTGTCCAAATATCTTATCCACATAACAATCATATCATTATGGGCATTTATGTCTTATAATGTCGCGCTGCTCGCCATCTATAAATAGCTGCCCCTCAACCACTAGCTGGTTGGCTGCTCCCAGAGATATATTGACACTTGACATTTAGAGCATCCCATCCTCCGAGGACTTTGAGAGAAAATCATCAGTGAGGAAAAACCCAAAACCCCAACACCTAAAAGCCAAAGTGATTAAGCATCACTGAAGAGATTGTTGCTGTGTGGAACCGACGCTTGTTACCTTTGAAGGCTGTGCATCTTCCAGACGGTTAGGTGTCAAGGTCTAGAGCACACAAGAGGAATTGTGGATCGCCGAGTGACCAAGTCTGTGAAGGTTTGAAAGTCACCTTGTAGACTTACCAGGAGTGATTGGGTGAGGTCTGTGTGACCTTAGATCTAGGAGACTACGGTAAGGACTGTGTGTCCTGGGCCTATGTGTCTTCTGTTTTAAATACCAAGCCGCTCCAACCAGACGTACAACTGTCACAACAGTTGGAGTTGGTCTACCAAATCACTAGCTTCACCGAGCTCTGGTTCTATTTGCTCAACCCTTTCATTTCCTCGCTCATGTGTTGATGAAATTGATCGTTACTGTTTGAAGACTTTGACTGAAGACTTTCTCAATTTCCTCGATCATATTTCTTCAGTCA
Source organism: Aegilops bicornis (assembly GCA_021605145.1). NCBI lineage: Eukaryota > Viridiplantae > Streptophyta > Magnoliopsida > Poales > Poaceae > Aegilops > Aegilops bicornis. The sequence continues at coordinate 259,457,538 of CM038669.1, read as the reverse complement.
TCTTGTCTTCTGCCTGCTTATCCTATTTACACGCTACCTGTGCTCTGTGTATGTTTCGTTTCATCATGATGACTATGCTACAGTCATGTTATGCATGCACCTGAGTATTATACCGCTGCTTGTATTTTGTCACTTAGAAAATTCCTCAAGTAGTATTTCCTCAGTGAAGGATTTGTAAAAATCGCCTATTCACCCACCTCTAGTCAATATAACGCACTTTCACATACACTCCAGGCGGCGGTGACCACTGTGGACAGGGGTGCGGCCTCCTATTATGACCAGCAGCTCAGGCGCGCCATTAATATGGAGTAGTAGAAGCGAGGTGGGCGGCGGTCAAATGGCTAGATCGCCTCCCTGTGAGCCTGCAAAGCGGACTGCTCATCATTTCACACAGCTACTAGCACGCGCATCGAACATGCGCACGCCTCCCGGCCTGCTTGCACGGCGGACTGCTCACATGTGTCTCGTCAACTCACGCATGCTCCTACGGCACACAGAACGCGTGGTGGCACGTATTATATTGATTTTTTTCCTTTTTGATGATTAATTCTATCGCTTTATTGCTTAACCGAAGCACGACACGTACATTGTTGGTCTAACGCACACGGTTCGAATAAATAATCTGTTTGCGATATTGGTTGCTAATTATTGATAATTTCCTGTCTGTAAGAAGATTATATCAAAACTTGTCTCAAATTTGACAAAAAAATATAATGTCACAGTCTATTGGTGTCCATATGACACCGCGATAAGTTTCATGAATTTGAACCTAGTTTGTGTATTTACTTGATTTTAAAATCAAGATTCTCGATATTTAAAATTTCTTGCATGTGGACTAAACATGCACCCAGGGACACGTACATGATACGTCTCTGTCGTATCTATAGTTTTTGATTGTTCCATGCCAATATTCTACAACTTTTACATACTTTTGGCAACTTTTTATACTATTTCTGGGACTAACATATTGATCCGATTGCCTAGTGCGATTCACATGTTTGTTGCATGTTTTTGTTTTGCGGAAAATCCATATCAAAGCAGAGTCCAAAGCAGGATAAAAACTGACAGAGATTTTTTGAAATATATGTGAATTTTGGGAAGTGGAATCAGCGAGAGACGATGCGAGGGGCCCACGAGGGTGAGGCGCGCCCAGTCAGGGCGCCACTGGCCCTCGTGGCCACTCAAGTAAGGTGGTTGGTGCCCTTCTTTCGCTGCAAGAAAGCCAATATCCAGATAAAAATCGTGTCCAAATTTCAGCCCAATCGGAGTTACGGTTCTCCGTGAATATAAGAAATAGTGAAAGGGCAGAAACAGAGAGAGATGGAGAGACAGATCCAATCTCGGAGGGGCTCCCGCCCCTCCGCCACAATGGAAGCTAAGGACCAGAGGGGAAACCCTTCTCCTATCTAGGGGGAAGGTCAAGGAAGAAGAAGAAGAAGGGGGGCTCTCTCCCCCTCTCTCCCGGTGGCGCCGGAACGCCGCCGGGGCCATCATCGTGTGACGGCGATCTACACCAACACCTCCGTCATCTTCACCAACATCTTCATCACCTTCCCCCATCTATCTACAGTGGTCCACTCTCCCGCAACCTGCTGTACCCTCTACTTGAACATGGTGCTTTATGCTTCATATTATTATCCAATGATGTGTTGCCATCCTATGATGTCTGAGTAGATTTTCATTGTCCTATCGGTAATTGGTGAATTGCTACGATTGGTTTAATTTGCTTGTGGTTATGTTGCTGTCCTTTGCTGCCCATCATATGGTAGCGCCGTGGATCACACCATAGGGTTAGTTGTATGTTGATAGGACTATGTATTGGAGGGCAAGAGTGATAGAAGCTTCAACCTAGCATAGAAATTGATGCATACGGGATTGAAGGGGGACCAATATATCTTAATGCTCTGGTTGGGTTTTACCTTAATGAACGTTAGTAATTGCAGATGCTTGCTAATAGTTCCAATCATAAGTGCATAGAATTCCAAGTCAGGGATGACATGCTAGCAGTGGCCTTTCCCGCATAAAACTTGCTATCGGCCTAGTAAAGTAGTCAATTGCTTAGAGACAATTTCGCAACTCCTACCACCACTTTTCCACACTCGCTATACTAACTCTATTGCTTCTTTACTTAAAACATCCCCTAGTTTTTATTTACGTGCTCTTTATATTCTTTCAAACCTATCCCACAACACCTACAAAGTACTTCTAGTTTCATACTTGTTCTAGGTAAAGCGAACGTCAAGCGTGCGTAGAGTTGTATCGGTGGTCGATAAAACTTGAGGGAATATTTGTTCTACCTTTAGCTCCTCATTGGTTTCGACACTCTTACTTATGGAAAGAGGCTACAATTGATCCCCTATACTTGTGGGTTATCAAGACCTTTTTTTGGCGCCGTTGCCTGGGAGTTATAACGTGGGGTGAATATTCTCGTGTGTGCTTGTTTGCTTTATCACTAAGTAGTTTTTATTTTGTGCTCTTGTTTTCTACCTTTAGTTATGGGTAGGAAAAGCAAAATACCAAAAAAATTAGTTGTACCTACTACACCAATGATTGAAGAACCATTCAAAATCTGTCACACTCCTGAAAGCTTTTACTTGGATCATCTTGATCCCTATGTGCTAAATCTTGAAACCCCAACTAGCTTAGTTGAGGGCAAATCTTTAGATGAGCATGCTTGTTATGTGCGACACCGCTTATCTCAAAAAGGGAAACTTTCTTTGGATCAAATTCATTGTTTGCAATGCTATGCTTGGAATTTATGTGAAATATATTATTTTACTTGTTGTTCAAGACCCTAAGAAACACCTTCCCTACCAATGTGAGTTTAGTGATAATGGAATCATATCTTACGTATCCTAAGGGTGTTTATAATTACTATGATGTTCAACAAATTGAAGAATTTGTTGCTTTTAAGGGTGCTTATGAAATTGCTTCTTTGATTGGAAAGTATGATGCCACTCTTTACAAATCTGAAAATTTTTCCATACTTAAATATTGTTATGATAATTATGCTTCTAATGCCTATGTTAAACCATATATTGAGGACTCCTCCGCTGTCCAAGAAGAGACTAATATTTTGCAGGAGTCTATGGAAGAAGGAATTGATGAAACTGTGGGCTCATTGGATGAAAAAGATGACGAGGAGAGCGAAGAACAAAAGGAGGAAGAGCGGATTAGCTACCCATGCCCACCTTCTAATGAGAGTAACTCTTCAACTCATACATTGTTTAATTTCCCTTCGTGCTTATCGAAGGATGCTTGCTATGATCTCGTTGATTCTTTTGAAATATCCTTTTTTGATGATGCTTGCTATGCTTGTGGCCAAGATGCCAATATGAATTATGCTTATGGATATGAACTTGCTATAGTTCCTTATGTTAAACATGAAATTGTTGCTATTGCACCCACGCATGATAGTCCTATTATCTTTTTGAATTCTCCCGGCTACACTATATCGGAGAAGTTTGCCCTTATTAAGGATTATATTGATGGGTTGCGTTTTACTACTACACATGATGGTTTTGATAGAGATAGTATGCATGTGCTTGCTGCTCCTATTATTATGAGAGAGGAACTATATCTCCGCCTCTCCATGTTTCCAATATGATAAAATTGCAAGAAACTGTTTATACTATGCATTGGCCTTTACTATGTGTGCATGAATTGTTCTTTTATGACATGCCGATGCATAGGAAGAGAGTTAGACTTTGTTGTTGCATGATATATGTTACTTTGTGCTCACTACAAAATTACAAGTCATTGCTAATTCAAATTGGCTTTGATACACCTTGGGATCCGGGTGGATCCATTACTTGAGCACTATACGCCTAGCTTAATGGCTTTAAAGAAAGCGCTGCCAGGTGACGTTCAACTTGAACGAGAACGCGGACCGGATGCTCTCTGTAAGCGAGACCATCTTGCAGGGGGGTTGAGCATTATAAGCCACGTGGTTGTTGCAATAAGACTTGTGACTCATGGCATCAGCCATGATTAGCCTTGCCAGGGGTATAAGAAATACCATAGTCATAGTCTGAAATTGTTTCCATACATTGTTGTTGACGGAGATCTAGATCTAGCTGAGTAAACAATTACTTCAGACTTTGATGATCGGTGAAGATCTCGCAACGAGTACCGAAAGGAAATGCTGCCCCAACTTCAGTGCAAACTTAACTATAGCAAGTTCAAGGTCATGGACTGGGTAGTTCTTTTGGAAAGACATTCTGGAATTCACATACGACGGGAGTGTTTTCAATTCTCACAAGAGGAGAAGCGTTAAGTGCTCAAGGATTAAATCCGTGCTTCGGCATTTCGAACAAGATGAGCATGGTAGCTCACTATCTCATTAGAAGTATGTAGTAGATGGACGGTTTTAGTGGCGCCGATGACGGAAGCGGTATGTGTTGTCAACCATTCCATTCCAATAATGGGGTCAATATTGAATGACTTCAAAACAATGGGGACAACATGAAATTCCAACCCCACAATCAACTGGGATGTTGTGACTAACCATGGTGGTCCGACATTGGTCCGCGAAATGCAGCTTGAAATTCCGGTCAGGCGATTGCGGTTCCAACAGGTAAGGAACGCATGTGGTTGTTCCACCATTGAGCAGCGGGAAATTCAGGTAATAAGCCGCGAAGGTGACATCGTTGGCAGGGGCTACATCAGCAGACTCCAACTCCAAAGTGATGTCAAGGAGCCAATCATCATGATCAAGGGGGTGGGTTGAGCTGCGATAGATGGTTGGGTGGAGACGTGCAAAGTCTTGCAGAGTCACTGGAGCTGGTTGCTGATTCATATTGGGGCGTGGGAACTGAGCCATGACTCATACCATGAACTGGCGGTTCAACATCAAACTGTTGTATCATTCCGGTCATGTATTCGGGAGGTGCTGGATTGTCGACACCACGACACAACAGCAGGCACCATCCTGCTTAAATACAACAAGAGGCAGTTTAACAAGGGGTGGAGCAAGTGTATGGAGTCATTCATGCTGAAACCTAAACAATGAGCAAAGGCGCAGTATGTACAAAGCAGTAGTCATTGAAGACATACCGATATATATGCGGGGCCAATTACACGTTGTTCATATGAGTTCGGACAAGAGAAACATCATAGACATACCAGGCGGTATGCATGCACACGATGGAGGGTTACAACGGTGGGACATAGCAAAAGCTACATCAGCGTCGAGGAAAGCCTCTGGAGCGAGGAATTTGCAAGTGGCGACGCAGGGTGCCCTCGATAAGAGGATCCTACAGTCAGCGAATATTGTGAAGCAGAACTTGGCCCTTAATTCGAGAAGGGGTAATACAAATCTCCGGGTGGATGTGATCACGAGATCCTAAGGTTAGAGTTAGCAAAATCATTTCACCCGAATAGAAGAGAGATCAGAATTCCAGAGTATAGAGGAGAAGTAAAAGAACCTAATACCACCCAATAGCGACGTGGGACCGTAAGCCACACAGCCATGTTAGTAAATCAATTTTTCAGAGACTAGACTCAACTTCGGCCAAGGAATTGTAAAGGGGGATCCTACAGGCAGTCGGCTCTGGTACCAACTTGTGACGCCCCCGATTCGACCGTACACTAATCATACATGCAAATGTGCACGATCAAGATCAGGGACTCATGGGAAGATATCATAACACAACTCTAGACACAAATAGAAATAATACAAGCTTTATATTACAAGCCAGGGGCCTCGAGGGCTCGAATACAAGGTCGATACACAAGCGTCAACGGAAGCAACAATATCTGAGTACAGACATAAGTTAAACAAGGATGCCTTAAGAAGGCTAGCACAAACAGCAACGATCGAAGAGGCAAGGCCTCCTGCCTGGGACCTCCTAACTACTCCTGGTCTTCGGCGCCCTCCAAGTAGTAGTATCCGTCGGCGGTGGCATCTGGCTCCAAGGATCCACCATCTGGTTGCATCAACCAGAAAGAAAGAAGGAATGGGGAAAATGGGTAGCAAAGCAACCGTGAGTACTCATCCAAAGTACTCGCAAGCATCAGATCTATACTAAGTATGCATTGGTATCAAATGGAAGGGTTGTATCTATGGACTGAACTGCAGAAAGCCAGAATAGAGAGGAAGGCCTAGCCTATCGAAGACTAGCATTTTCAAGCAGCTCCAAGCATCTTGCAGCATGTAAAAGAGTAAAGAATAGCAGTTTAATTAACAAGCATGTTGTAGAATTAATGCCCAGAGATCCTTCCTCGACTCCCTGCGAGAAAGCAAACCCGGAGCCAACATATCCATCACGTATCAAGTATCCATTTCTAGTTGTATAAGATAAGGATATAAGTCTGAACGTCCATTACCGAGGACACGGTATTCGAATATATATCTTCCCTGCAGGGGTGCTCAACGTTACCCAACACGCTCGATCACTCTGGCCGGACACACCTTTCTGGGGTCAATGCCCGGCCTCGGAAGATCAACATGTCGCAGCCCTACCTAGGCTCAGCAGAGAGGTCCCCGCCGGTCTACATCCTAAGCGCCCCGGGGTCTTGGGACCATCGCTCGTTGCAATCCGGGTCGTTGTGTGCAGGGTGGATACCAACACCACCTCGGATGGCCAGCAAGATCCGGACCCGTGCCACAATCTTTGAAGCCCAGACGTCGACAAAGCCGGTGATCTTTGCGACACGTCGAGGCCCATAACTATTCTCGCGTGGTGGTTAGTGCGTAAAGGCCAGAGGCCAACTCATAACAAATACCCAAACCTGTTAGTGCATTATTAAAAAGAAGTGAAGGTTGTCGGGACAAGTCCGGAGCTATCACCCCCTCCCGGGTGATACCGCTAAACAGCCAGCCGCCACAGTAACAACTCCTGGGTGCTCTCCGGGCCCGCCCGACTTTCACCAATGTCTCAAGTAAAGTCAAGGTAACCGTGTGTCCAGACATCAAGGGGAAAACCTGAGGAATCACCCCCAGTGGATTCCTCTCAATGTAATTAAAAGTGCTAGTTATCGACTAGAGGGGGGGGGGGGGTGAAAAGGTGATTTTTATGAAAGTCTTCAAAACGTGGAAGTTTCGAATACAAACACAAGTAATGACCTAATTGATATGCGCCGGAAGATAAACCACAACAAGCAAACCATAGACAAGTATGCAATAATGTGAAAATACAAAGACTAATGGCAGCTAGGTAGTAAGGATCGAGATGGAAGATAGTATGAAGCCAATCAACAAAAGTTGTCAAGCAATGAAGTCAATTAGGTATGAAAGATAGGCAATGACTTCACGAAGACAAACTCTAAGTAAAGAGAGGGAGAAGATAGAACCGGTCACTTGTTGAAGACACAGATTTGTTGGACTGGTTCGATTCTTTGTGACAAGCGTAAATGCGTCTGATTAGGGAGGCTGAGATTCAACTCAAGACCGCGTCTTCACCTTATTCCCCTTGAGCTAAGGACACGATCCTCGCCCAATCACTCTGGTAAGTCTTCAAGGTAGACTTCCGAACCTTCCACAGATTTGCGTTCACGGCAATCCACAATGACTCTTGGATGCTCAGGAGCGACGCCCTAACAATTTGGAGGATTCCACGAGTCCTCAAGTGTAATAAGTCTTCAGGTCACCTGCATGAGAAAGACTTGATGATGCCTAACACTCTTTGGCTCACAGGAGTTTGGGTTTTGTCCTGTAAGGATTTTCTCTCTCTCAAAGGCTTCGAGGTGGGTTGCTCTCAAACAACAAAAGCCGTGCACTAACTCTGAGCAGCCACCAATTTATGGTGTAGGGGTGGGCTATTTATAGCCACTAGGCAACCCGACCTGTTATGTCCGAAATGACCACGAGTCACTAAGGAACTGCACGTGTTCCAACGGCCCGGATTTCAAACACACACGGCAACTTTACTTGGGCTACAAGCAAAGCCGACTCATCCAGCTCTGGATAAGTTTTGCTCTCATTGTCTTATTTCGAAGACATAGGATTTGGGTTGAGCATCACTTGATCATTCCGACTTGATCACTTGGACCCCACTTAACGATGCGGTGGTTCCTATGACTCAACAAAGAAGAAAAGGAAACAACAAAACTACACAGTCTTTGCGCTCCATAGTCTTCACTCAATGTCTTCTCATGTCATAGTCTTTAATGTGAATATCTTCACATACCATCATTGTCGTCAATGTCTTCATACATTTTTAGGGGTCATCTCCGGTAGGTAAACCGAATCAATGGGGGACACTACCTGCATTATCCTGCAATTCTCACAAGCATTAGTCCCTCAACCACATTTGTCGTCAATACTCCAAAACCAACTAGGGTGGCACTAGATGCACTTACAATCTCCCCTTTTGGTGATTGATGACAAAGCGGTTGAAGTTTTCAACGGGATAAAGAATGTGAAATTGTAAAGGATAGGGAATTGTCTTCATAAGTGGCAAAGGCTCCCCACGAAGATGTGCATATAAGTAGTTTGCTTTTGGAATGCAAATGCACATGGCAGGTTGTACTTGTGGAGATCCTCTTCACCTTATGAAGATAATTCATCATGCATGAAATGATATAACTAAGAGAATGACATGCATAATGAAAAATGGACGTCTGCAGTATGATCCAAGTGCGGAAGTTATCATCGCATGCGGAATTTATCATCGCGCGAGTAAAGCAAATAAGTAGCGAGGCGACCATCGAGTTTAAGTGTTACAACTCAAAGAACCAAATGTATCAAAAGCGAGAGTTGTAAACACTAGGCAAAATATTATGCAACCGCCCTTATGAACCCGCTTGAAGACTATCAAACTCATATGCTTCTCCCCTTTTTGTCGATGGGACCAAAAAGGTTTGAAGACATAGAGCATCTACTCGTCCTCTTGAAGTAGATAATGCAGCAGGGTTGTCGTTGTTGGGTGGCGGTCGAGACGAACTTAGTGCAAAGGTTGATGCGTGCGAAGTAGGGGGTGGTGAAGTAGCATCATCTTCATCATTGATCACTCTGGCATTCACCATTGCCGCGGAGGAAGAATAGTCGAGTCTTCAAGTGATGGAGTTAAATGTCGTGAGACTGCATTCCGTGGAGGAGTGGAGTCAAACTTGAAGCGTTCGGTGAAAGCCATCGTCTTGAAGATGCCTTGACCTTTGGCCGTAGTCAAACTCTTCCAGGATCGCATGACGGGTCTCATGAGTGACAAAAGCATTCTTGGTGGCAAGATTTGAATGCGATTGACGTCCACCAAGAGGCTTTGCATCCGGGCCGCTTGAGCCGTGAGTGATGCTTGTCGTGTTTTACGATGCGATTGCCACAAGAAGTTCTCGGTCATTTAAGACCCGAGAGCGCTTTCGAGCCGTTGTGCAATAGTGCTCTCGGTAGCTTCAGTCTGCGCATGCGATGAAAGGACGATTTGAGTGTTCCCAGCCAGAGGATAGACGCGAGATACGGCTTGGACGCCTTCCATGGGTTGAGAGAAGCTATGGTGATCTGCATTCTGAAGACAGAGTGGCGTTTTGGCGGGGTCAGGGTATATGGCTTCAACGGACATATCAACCTCTGGTAGAAAGATCAGATGATTGCGGCGAGAGGGCTGATAGTTGATAGCGAGTGCATCTTGATGAGGCGCATGACCCATGGAGCATAAAATTTCAGACCAAAAAGATCTGATCCGGGCGTAGCCAATTGCCGGATGAAGAATTCTTGCGCATTGAAGCTAATGCCATTGAGGATGTAAAAGACCAATGTCTTCATGGCTCCTTCAAGTTTTGCAGATGATGAATGCCATTTGATAGGCCATAGAGTTCGCCTGATGATGTGATATATTGTACGAGGCAGATACTCAAGGTCATCAACAAAGAAGTCCTGAGGGTATTCAGCGTCATGTGGCGGTGGCTTCATCATGCTCAACATCGACTCATGTTGGGCTCTCGCTTATGAAAGATGCTCTCTAGTGCATCGCGGTGGAGTTGACAACCCGTTCAAACAGCTCTCCCGGAGGGGGGGTAGGCCTGTGAGCTCAATGACGTCAAGAGCTTTGGCTTCATGATGAACATTTCTGTCATCCACTCGAGAACCCATGTCTTTGTGTCTCTATAGTAGCCGCTTGAATGTGGAGGGTAGCATAGAATTGAAGCAAAAGTTCTTCATTCCAGTTGTTCTTTATGCATTACGAAGCCGAAGCAGACACGCATCACTAAAGCAATCAAGTGCTTCTTCTAGAGCACGGCAGTCAGCAATGGCTTCAAAGGTGTCGAGGCACATATGAGGGAAAAATCGCCCTTGATCGCATGAGTAACGCAGGAGTAATAGCTTCTGTTGCTAGCTCGAAGCAGTCGGATGATATCCTTGGCCTTGTGTAGGGGTTCTTTGCTCTGTCGAAAGAAAGTGTTGTGGGCTTTGAAGCCATTTGTATTGAAAGACCACCAGAGGTGGCAGTGCTGGAAACCTTGGCGATCGTGGCTTGGCTTGGACCAGAGGCCTATGCTCAATATGATACTCAAACTGTGGACCTGAGGCATGAGGCGGAGGAACCGAGCAGGGCCATCGGAGTGATTAGCTCACCATAGTTGTATGCTTGCTCAATTGTATGAGGCCTTGGTGGCGGAACATGAGCAATGGCAACAACGAGAGGCTTGAGGTTGCTCAACAGGTGCTTGAGGCAGTTGCCTCATTGGCTTGAGCACATTTGCTTCATTGGCTTGAGGCGGTTGGTGGATGCCCCACATTTGCTTGACCATGACTCGTCATTGGCTTCATTGGTGTTGGAGGTGGCAGCCTCATTGTTTTCAACCTCCACTTGAGGAGCTGGAGGGTCGGGCACTGGCACGTTCATATCAGGTATGACTTCTTCAGTTACTGGGGGTGTAGGGGCACGTTCTTCTTCTTCTTGGGTGTCAGCGGTGATGCAAACCCGGATTGTCTTCTGCAGCTTTGGATTCGCACTCGGAGACATTCACAGTTGGAGTGGCTTCTGAAAACACTTGACGTGCAACAGGTTGGTGGTGCACTTCTCCTTCTGGAACGCTCGAGAGAGGTACTTGAGGCCTGTGACCTTTGCGAAGCCTGCGAAATGCTGGCGACGCCTTTGGAGATGGGGTTGGTTGGGCCTCAAAGTCTTCCTCTTGTTGTTGTTGTTGTTGTTGTTGGGGAGTGACTTGTTGTTGGGGAGTACTAGGGGAGTCTTCTGGTTGCTGTGGGTGATCAGCCCATGATGCATCCTACGCAATTGGCGTCGGAAGGGCGACCAATGCCGATGAGTTCGCTGTTCGTGAGAACAGCGATGATACCGTGTTTGGATTCGATCTGAGGAAGGACTTCATCATCTTCAACATTGTCATGATGACCAATGTCTTCAGCAGCGGTGGGATCAACTGCTGGAATGTCTTCAGCTTCATGAGCCTCTGTGGAAGCAGGCTCATGAACTATCATCCGTCGTTCTTGGTTAGCAGAGGGAGGGCGAACCATTGAAATGGGTTCAACAACCAAGGGCTCTGTGGGAGCAGCCCGATTCTTCTTGGTCTTGAGCTTCTTCTTGGAGGGAGCAACATCAGAGGCTTCAGGATGTTTCCTCTTTAAACTTTCGGCTGACACTTTCGTCTTCTTACATTGAGCGGTTGACCTAACTTTTGGCTTTGAGCGGTCATGCTGCTTGGGAAGACTATGCGGGGTTCTTCCCGCCTTGTACGGTGCAACTTGATCAGTTGGTGGCTTCTTCTTCTTTGCAGCCATTCTGGGGTCAATGCCAGGACGACCAAGAGCCTTGCGCTTCTCAGCGTCATTGTAGGCTAGTACACACTTGTCAGCTAGACTCTTCATGCGCTCACGAGAGCCTTTAGCTTCTTCATGCTTCTTGAGAAAGGCTTCTTTGAGCTCGTGCAGCATGATCTTGAAGTTTTTGACATCTTGCACGCTGAGCTTGGCCACATGCTTCTCTAACCGAGCCTTCTCATAGTCAATCTTATGCTTCAGTTCAACAATGCGCTGAGCAAGAGCTAGCTCAGAAGCAATGGCTCCATTAAAGGAGACGCTGAGGCCAATAGGAAGTTGCAGATCTTCAAAACTGATGTTTGGGGTGTCAAACCACTCATCAATGAAGTGATGGATGATTGCCACATCAAAGAGAGGCAAATTGTTGAAAATTTCTGCTTCTTCTTTGCTCTTGATAAGTTGCTCAAGGGCATCATCTGCAAGATCTTCATCACCGGACAGATCAATGTGCTCTTGGCATAAAATGGCAGCAAGAGTCGTAGTCGATCGATATTCTTGACAATTTTCTTTTTCTTCTCTGTCTTCTTGGAGATACGGAGTGATCTTCAGACCGCATTAATCGACTTCAGAGGTGCAAGATGTGATGGCTTCTGCGTGAAGCTTTTGGAGGAGCTCTTGACTTTGAAGCCTTAGCCTTCTTTTTGCTTCATGCGGCTTTGGAGCAGGAGCGAGAGGAAGCGGGAGTTGGGACTTCATCAGAATCAGCATCGTCATCAGAGTGATCCACTTTGGCACCTTGGACCAAGATGTAAGTGATGAGGCCATCAAGGTTTGAAAAGGGACCGATGACATTGGGTTCAGCCTCACGAGAGCCGTCGGCCACGGGGAAGCGAGAGGGACCCGAGGTTGAAGTCTAATCCCAATGACTTCTTGTTTTCCTTGGCGAAGCCTTTGCGTCTTTGGAAGTTGCGTTTGAAGAGATTATCGTCCGCGACACGGAGCAATGACGTTGGGTCGGCATTCTCGGTAGAGGTCCACGGACCATACAAGGATAGAAACCCGTGTAATAGCTTCACCATGTTCTTGGGTGGAAGGCCTCGAAGAGAATATCACCCCAAGGGCTTCGATAGCATTCTTCTCAAAGCATATTCCTTGGTGACAAACTTGAACTTGAACCATCGTTTCAGCCCAATAGCGTCGAATCCATTGGATTCGTGTCTTTATCTTGAGCATAAGACTCTTCGAGATCTGTTTTGTAAAGTTCTGCGAGGTCATCGAGCGGATCCTTTGAGGTTCCCCACGATGTCACTCGCCGCCCTTCCCGGACGACGATCACAGCAGCCATGAATTTCAAACTGAATGGCTTCAATACGTTCGAGAGGCTTCAAGGGCTTATGCGTTCTTTGGACAAACAAGAGGCGGCCGGAGAGTTATGTTGATGCTGTAAGAATTCTGCAAGCGAATGCGCACTATGAGAACCAAGGGATTCTCCCACGGACATGTACACTGTGACGGCATTAGAGATGCGAGGAAGGGAAGAGGTCATATGCATTCTCAGAAGATTTTGAAGATAAATCAGTTTGAAGACTTTGACCTCATGATGCGAAGATATTCACTTATACGCTGAGAGTTGGTTCTAGATTTGTACTAATCCGTGAATAAGTACAAGTGAGGAATCTAACTAGTTGTGAAGCTTAAGTGAATATACTAGGCAGTATGAGATCTTGAGCATAATAGATCTACCATTGTATAGGAAGTAACCAATTTTGGTAAGAAGGATGAATCTTTGAGGATCAAAAGATGGTAAAAAAGAGTTATATTTACCACTTGAAGAATCGCTAGGCGGGGAAGAAAAGGAGGCCGAAAGCAGTTCAATCCACCGTGCCCTAACTTGGCGTGGAGGACACCTCTGGCGGCGGGAGAGGACGATGCTCGCAAGGGCCGGCGTGAGGGCCGGCGTCGGAGAGAGTTACTGCGGCTAAGCGATTAAATCGTCGCCCGGCGGCGTCAAATCGAGAGCTAGCGATGGCGCTAGGGTTTTGACGAGGTGGGGAGGTGGAAGAAGGTTTTCTTTACCGCAGGGGATATGTATTTATAAGGAGATGTGTGGCACAGTGCAATTACGCAGGTGCCCCTGGCGGTTCACATCTGAGGGGCACGTGGCAAGCATGGAACATACACTGAGTTGTCCCACGTTCCCACGCCCGCCGAGTTTGTCGGATGGGCGTTCCGGCTTCTCCAGTTTCAACGAGAAGGATGAATCATTTAAAACAGACTTAAAGTTTGTCTCTGTGTCTTCTCAACGACAAGGGCCTTAAAGAAGACATTCGGCAGATTCAATAGAATGCATATGAATTGGACAGATAGAGTTTGAGATAGAAAGCATAGAGAGATTAGGGTCCCATCACATTCACTTAGTTCAAAAAGATTCAACTTGGAAGACATAGCTATAAGTGAATCTTTGTAGAGGACAGAATAATATATATATATATATATATATATATATATATATATATATATATATATATATATATATATATATATATATATATATATATATATCGAAGCAACCAAATCAACATAGTGAAGAAAATCATGAAGATAGTTGAAGTTGAAGACAAATCAAATGCTAAGATATTGCAGAAATAACGCCATGAGTGAAACACTTGAGCGGAGAAATTTGGTGGTGGCGTTACTGCCGTATAGGAAGTATTAGACCCGAACCGCGGCGCACAATTATCATGCCGCTCAAGTCAAATTCATCGTTAATGTATTCACACTCGAATGTAAGTCTTCATTGATTGAAGATATACTTTTACTTGTGTATTTGCACATCTAAGTCATCAACATGCATAAGTGTTAGGATGTGTGCTTGATCACGAGGACATTTGAGGATTCCAAGATATTCAGCTCACACCTAACTTGCAAAACCTTTTCTCATCCAATGGCTTTGTGAAGATATCTGCCAATTGCTCATCGGTGTTGGCGTGAATGATGTCAATATCTTTCTTCATGACATGATCCACGAGAAAATGATGACAAATTTCAATGTGCTTTGTCTTCTAGTGTTGGACTGGATTGTTGGCAATCTTGATGGCACTTTCGTTATTTGCGAAGAGAGGTACTTGTTTCAGATTGATGCCATAGTCCTTGAGAGTTTGCTTCATCCATAGAAGTGAAACGCAACAGATCCAAAGGCTGACAATGTATTCAGATTCAGCAGGTTGAAAGTGATACGATTCGCTTCTTTGAAGACCAACGGACAAGTGATCGTCCAGAAAGTGACATGTGCCTGATGTAGACTTGCGATCCACCTTGTCACTAGCATAATCAGCATCCGAAAATCCAACCAAATCAAATTTTGAGCCCTTCGGATACCATAATCCGAGTGTTGGGGTGTGAGCCAAATATCGAAGAATTAAACTTCACGGCTAAGTGATGCGATTCCTTTGGTGTCGCTTGGAATCGAGCACACATGCAAACACTAAGCATTATATCTGGCCTAGATGCACATAGGTAAAGTAAAGGAACCAATCATGGAGCGGTATACCTTTTGATCGAACTCTTTACCATTGTCGTCGGGACCCGTGATGGTGTTTGGCTGGCATTGGCGTCGTGTAACCTTTGCAATCTTGCATTCCAAACTTCTTGAGACAATCTTGGAGGTATTTTTCTTGAGATATAAAGATGCCATTCCTTTCTTTGTCGAATTTGAAGACCAAGGAAGAACTTGAGCTCTCCCATCATGGACATCTCGATATTGCTCTTGCATCATGTATGCAAATTCATCACTATACTTGGTTGGTGCGGCCGAAGATAATGTCATCCACATATATTTGACATACAAACAGTTCACCATCATATGTCTTCATGAAGAGTGTGGGATCAAGGGATCCAGGTTTGAAGCCTTTGCTCTTCGTGAAGTCTTTGATCGTATCATACCGGTAGCGAGGAGCTTGTTTGAGTCCATACAATTGCTTTATTTAGCTTGTACACCATATCGTGGATGTTTTGGATCTTCAAAGCCGGTGGTTGAGCGACATATACTTCTTCTTTAATCTTGCCGTTGAGAAATGCACTCTTCACATCCATTTGATATAGCAAGATGTTGTGGTGGTTAGCATAGGCTAGTAGTATGCGAATAGCTTCAAGCCTAGCTACAGGAGCAAATGTTTCATCAAGTCAATTCCTTCAACTTGAGTATATCCTTGTGCCACAAGGCGTGCTTTGTTTCGACGACTTTACCATGCTCATCTTGCTTGTTTCGATATATCCATTTGGTGCCAATAATGTTATGTTTGCGAGGTCGGGGCGCTTGACAAGTTCCCAAACATTGTTCAGCTTAAACTGTTGAAGTTCTTCTTGCATAGCTTGTATCCATTCTGGTTCCATAAAGGCTTCAAAGAACTTTCTTGGGTTACGATATTGACACAAAAGAAAAATGCCCTGAAATTTGCTAGCTGTATGTTGCTCTTGAGCGAGTAAGCGGACCAGTGCATTGATGCTATCGATTATCTTCTCAATCTGTACTTCATTTTGCAACACGAGGATGAACTGGACAAAGTCTATGCTCATGCCGATCATTGTCATCATTGGGAGGATTGTCTTGAGGTGAGCATTGTCTTGGAGTTGGTTAGGTGCAGAAATGATAAGTTCTTCTTGTTACGTGCTTGAAGGCATGATTTCACCAGTTCCCATTAGCTTGATAGATTATTTGGGTGAAGCTTCGTCTGAGTGTGCTTGGCGGCAGCTCTCTTTGTGAACCATTGGTTTCATCAAATCGCACGCGTCCACTTTGTTTCAACGATTTTGTAAAGATAGAGGTTGAAGACTACTTAGGGAGTGCGAGTCCTTTCCATAACCGAGCATGGAGCCTTCGTGAGCTTTGGGTTCAAATTTTGACTTGTCTTTGGGGATCCTTGATCCGACTTAGCCCCAAATACTCTGAAGTAGGCGACATTTGGCTTCTTGCCGATAAGGAGCTCATAGGATGTTTTGTTCGAAGCTTATGGATGTAAACCCGGTTGATGACGTGACATCTTTGTATCAATAGCTTGACGAGAACTTTCTTGGTGTCTTGTACTCATCGAGCATTGTTCGAGCCATCTCAATGAGGGTTACATTCTTGCGCTCCACGATGCCATTTGCTTTGAGGTGTGTATGGAGCGAGAGGACTCATGAGTGATTCCCATGGTATCCAGATAAAGATCAAGTCCGGTGTTCTTGAATTGATGCCATTGTCACTTCGATATAGCTTGATCTTGATGCCATAATTGTTCATTGCTTTCGATTGGCGAAGCGTCTGAAGACATCTTGCACTTGATCTTGTAGAGAATTATGTGCACCCATGTGTATCTTGAGTAGTCGTCAACAATGACAAAGCCATAGAGACAAGCAGTTGTTGTGAAGGTAGAGTAGTGAGTAGGGCCAAATAAGTCCATGTGTAACAGCTCGAAGGGTTGAGATGTCGTCATGATTGTCTTCGAGGGGTGCTTTGCCCTAGTCATCTTTCCAGCTTCGCAGGCACCACACAAATGATCCTTCTTGAACTTGACACCTTCGATGCCTATGACATGCTTCTTCTTGGCGGCGTGTGTAAGTTCCTCATGCCGGCATGCCCCGACTTAGATGCGAGCCGACGTTATGAAGCTTTTGCAAGAAAGACATACTGACAAGTTGTGGACCTGCTGAGAAATCTACCATGTATAGATCATCTTTCCTATACCCTTCAAAGACTAGAGACTTGTCAGATTCCATTAGTACAAGGCAACGATATTTTCTGAATATCACAATCATGTTCAAGTCACAAAGCATTGAGACAGACATCAAGTTGAATCCAAGGGATTCAACAAGCATCACTTTATCCATGTGTTGATCCTTTGAGATTGCAACTCTACCTAGACCCAATACCTTGCTTTTACCGGTGTAAACCAAATGTGATGTAACTCTTGTCCTGATGGACGTAAGGTTGAGTCCATGAGAAGACTTGATCACTAGTCATATGATTAGTGCATCCACTTGTCCATAATCCATTCTCAAGCTTGAGGTGTCATACCCTCTGATGCAGTTAGGGATAGGCTTCACAAAAGTATTGTGAAGCATAAACATTTTAACCCAGCAAGTGGATTATTGAAGCTTAAATCAAGATTAGGACAGATAGGATGAATGGCAAACAATTCAGGAACAAAATACATAGTGAGACCATTTGGGCATTTGATCTTGTGCCCTACAAGATGTTTTAGGTCCCCAGCAATATCATCAGAAGCCTTTGATTTTCGGCTGGAGACCCTTTCCTGCAAAAGAAGATTAATTCTTCTTAACCACCCACATCTTCAGGGGTGGCTTAGAAGCAATGAGTCTAAGTGCAGCATCTGAGAACTTCGGCTTTGGAGCCCTAGCAAATAGCCTTGCAGGAGATGAATGATACTCATATGAATAAGCAGAAAAGTTCTTAGTTCTATGAACATAGCGGTTTGAAGACACACGCTCATATTCATAAGTTTGAGTATGGTTTCCCTGCAAAACATTGGCGTTAGGGTGACTTAGGTGAGTCCTCTTATGCAGTATGAGGCCTTTGGACCATATGGCGCTTTAGGTCCTGGGTTTGTCTTCTTCCCGGTGGTGTCATGATGACATTCATCGGAAGATTCTCAAGACAGCTTTTGGGAACCCGGATCTTCTTCATAGGTGGTCCATTCCTGCAGATTAGTACCAATATACACCGCAAACACTTCACCATTCGATTCTTGAACAGCTTATAGTTTGCATCAAAGGATTCATCAATGATAATAGGGTTATACAGTGTAAAGCCGGATAAGGTGGATGGATCCACTGAAGGTCCCTTGCAGCAACCCATGTGGTTTTGGGATATCGCTCGGGCTTCCGATAGGGAACCATCAACATTCATTTTCCTCTCGAACCCAACACCCTCTTTCCTAGAGTTTCGGTTGAGAATCGCCTTTTGAGGACATCGCAAAGTGTCGATGCCCTTTCGGACTTTTGTACATCCCTGTTTCAAGCAATGTCTTCAACCTAGCATTTTCATCGGCAATAGTAGTGGTATCCTCCGCGAGAGGGGTTAGTTACCACATCGATGAGTTGAAGACAATGCAACAAGAGCAAGTGGAACATTCAAGAAGCGAGGTAGCGTTATCACGCTCAATGCATTTTAGACATGGTGGTTCAAATCCATCACGAAGCGGGGTGATCTGTTGAGCGAGAAGTGACTCATTCTCTTTTGAAGATCTTCATGAGCCGCTCTCAATTTCTCAAGCTCTTGCTTCCTTTGAAGGTAATCATAGGAGAGCTTTTCATGAGTGGTTGAGGCGTTCCATGGCGACTTTCAAGTTCTTGGTACTTAGTATGAAGATTTTTTATGTCTTCAACTAAGGGATCGTGGAACGTGTCATTTCAGCGTCCAACATGTCATCGCTTTTGTCTAACAGTTTTTGAATATGTTCCATAGCCTTTTGTTGTTTAGTTGCAATTTTAGCAAGTGTTTTGTAGCTGGGCTTGGATTCACAATCAGAGTCATCTTCACTTGATGTTTGAAAGTAATCATCACGTGATTTTACCTTGGCACCACGTGCCATGAAGCGATAGTGTGGGAGCGAGTGCGTCCTTGTCATCAACTTGGCGTTGGTGTGGAAGTCATTGTCTTGATGTTGAAGATGGACTTGGCAACATAAGGCGTAGCTAAAGTCGGACTTGCAACACGAGGTGGACTCCTCTTGAGACTCCACCTCCACCTCTTCGAGCGGACTCCTCCTCTGAATCCATTTCTTTGCCAACAAAGCCACGAGCCTTGCCGGATGAGCTCTTCTTATGGGATAGAAGACTTTGATGAGGACTTGGAAGAAGACTTTGAAGATTTCTTCTTCTTCTTGTCATCGAGAATCATATTCCTTGCTCTTCTTCTTCTTCTTCTCATTGTCCCACTGTGGACACTCAGAGATATAGTGTCCTGTTTTCTTGCGCTTGTGACAGGTTCTCTTCTTGTAGTCATGAGTGGAAGCTTCATCATTTCTTGAGCTAGATCGTGAAGACTTTCTGAAGCCTTTCTTCCTAGTGAACTTGGAACTTCTTCACAAGCATGGAAAGTTCCTTTCCAATGTCTTGAGGATCGTCGTAACCGCGGTCAGATTCTTCTTGGATGAGGAAACAACTTTGGCCTTCAAAGCGCGAGTTCGACCATAGTTGGGGCCATAGATATCTCTTTTCTCAGAAAGCTGGAACTCATGTGTGTTGAGCCTCTCAAGTATATCAGACGGATCGAGTGTCTTGAAGTCAGGGCGTTCTTGTATCATGAGGGCAAGGGTGTCAAAGGAGCTCTCAAGTGATCTCGGTAGTGTCTTGACGATTTCATGCTTGGTAATCTCGGTGGCGCCCAGAGCATGAAGCTCATTTGTGATGTCAGTGAGGCGATCAAACGTGAGCTGGACATTCTCGTTGTCGTTTCTCTTGAAGCGGTTGAAGAGGTTGCGAAGGACACTGATCCTTTGATCTCTCTGGGTTGAGATGTCGTCGTTCACCTTGGAGAGCCAGTCCCAGACTAGCTTCGACGTTTCCAGAGCACTCACACGGCCATACTTCCTTTGGTCAGATGACCACAGATGATGTTCTTTCTTGCGGTGAGAGTCCAGCTTGAATGAACTTCTTGACATCAGCCGGGGTGACACCTTCACCAGTTTTGGGAACACCGTTCTTGACGACATACCAGAGGTCGACATCAATGGCTTCAGATGCATGCGCATCTTATTCTTCCAGTAGGGATAGTCAGTTCCATCGAACACGAGGCAAGCAACGGAGACTTTGATTATCCATGCAGTCGACATAGCTAAAACTCCAGGTGGTTAAACCGAATCACACAGAACAAGGGAGTACCTTGCTCTGATACCAATTGAAAGTGCTAGTTATCGACTAGAGGGGGGGTGAATAGGCGATTTTTATGAAAGTCTTCAAAACGTGGAAGTTTCGAAGACAAACACTAGTAATGACCTAATTGATATGCAGCGGAAGATAAACTACAACAAGCAAACCATAGACAAGTATGCAATAATGTGAAAATACAAAGACTAATGGCAGCTAGGTAGTAAGGATCAGGATGGAAGATAGTATGAAGCCAATCAACAAAAGTTGTCAAGCAATGAAGTCAATTAGGTATGAAGATAGGCAATGACTCCACGAAGACAAACTCTAAGTAAAGAGAGGGAGAAGATAGAACCAGTCACTTGTTGAAGACACAAGATTTGTTGGACCAGTTCCAGGATTCTTTGGCAAGCAACCGTGAGGCGTCCTCAATTAGGGAGGCTGAGATTCAACTCAAGAAGGCAGGCGTCTTCACCTTATTCCCCTTGAGCTAAGGGACACACAGTCCTCGCCCAATCACTCACAGTAAGTCTTCAAGGTAGACTTCCAGACCTTCACAGATTGCGTTCACGGCAATCCACAATGACTCTTGGATGCTCAGAACACGGCCGCCTAACCGGGTGGAGGATTCACAGGTCCTCAAGTGTAATAAGTCTTGAGTCCACACAGACAAAAAGACTTGATGATGCCTAACACTCTTTGGCTCTGGGAGTTTGGGCTTTGTCCTGTAAGGATTCTCTCTCTCTCAAAGGCTTCGAGGTGGGTTGCTCTCAAACGACAAAAGCCGTGCACTAACTCTGAGCAGCCACCAATTTATCTTTGTGGGGGTGGGCTATTTATAGCCACTAGGCAACTCGACCTGTTATGTCGAAATGACCCTGGGTCACTAAGGAACCGACACATGTTCCAACAGTCGATTTCAAACACACACGGCAACTTTACTTGGGCTACAAGCAAAGCTGACTCATCCAGCTCTGGATAAGTTTTGCTCTCATTGTCATCGTCAAGACATAGGATTTGGGTTGAGCATCACTTGATCATTACGACTTGATCGCTTGGACCCCACTTAACAAAGCACGGTGGTTCCTATGACTCAACAAAGAAGAAAAGGAAACAACGAAACTACGATCTTGGCGCTCCATAGTCTTCACTCAATGTCTTCTCATGTCATAGTCTTTAATGTGAATATCTTCACATACCACCATTGTCGTCAATGTCTTCATACATTTTTAGGGGTCATCTCCGGTACGTAAATCGAATCAATGGGGGACACTACCTGCGTTATCCTGCAATTCTCACAAACGCATTAGTCCCTCAACCACATTTGTCGTCAATACTCCAAAACCAACTAGGGGTGGCACTAGATGCACTTACAGTAATCATCAAGGCGAACGTAAGAGGGACCACCCTCGAGGTTCACACTTGAGGTGTTGCATGACAGAGCCGTATCGGGAATGGTGAAAGAGGAAATCACCCTCGATGACCACAACCGACGAGGAAGAGGACGGCGGTGCTCCTGGACACGGTGGTGCGACGCGGGGATGCAGCTGACTACGGGGACGACGATGACAAGCCGGCGAGGAGGCAGTCCAGCGCGGTGGCGTCCTCGGGCGCGCCGTCGACAGGCAACCAGAGTGGAAAAAGAGGACGGGGGCGCGAGGGAGGGAGGAGAGGAGGGGAACTAGGGTTCCACGGAGGGGGGTCGGGGTCTTATAGACGAGGGGGATAGCCGTGGATGGCTGGCACCTGGCCGGGCGCCATGGATGGCCTCCACGATCCCCCTCGGCTCCTGTAGCAGGGAGGCGAGGAGTTAGGTGGGTTGGGGCTGTTATAGCTAAATGGGCCAAGGTGCGCAATAAGTTTAGTTTGTTTTGTTTTTCTTCCGCTTTTATTTATTTTCTTTTTATTTGTTTTATTTATTTTAGTTTTAGAAGTTATCTATACATCACCTAAATTAGTGTTACTAAATATGCTACTGCCATAAAATGTTTGGTATTCAAATAGAATAGTTCAATGTTTTATAATTTTATAAAAGGCATCTAATTAATTATTTAAGCGATTGTTTTATTTATTATAGTGCATTTCAACATTTTATATAAGTGTGGTTTCTTCAGCAATAGTACTTATGAATCATTTGGCACAGTTTGAACAATTTTAGTTTTGACATTTGAAAACTTTTATTTTTGACTTTGTTTTTAAATTTGAATTTGAACCGGTTTCGAACCAACGCGAGTTTAATATCAGCAAGTAGAGTGACATGGCATAATTAGCAGAGGATCACTGTAGCTTAATTATCCAGGCGTCACAACGATAGCCCATACTCAAATCAAAGATTGGTAAGATAATAGATCCAACAACCGATCACGAGTGTCAATCGGTGAAGATATCATCTTTCTTCAATACACACAAAAACAAAAGATATCCCCTTGAATGAACTTAGTCAGATAAAGCTTTTATCTTCCAACTCTCCAAGTTATTGTCTAGCTTATCCAACTAGTTCAGGGGTATCCAACACAGATCCTTGGAGAAAGGGTGGTTTATGGGAAAACCAACTTGATCACGAACTCAACATAGCGGTCTGGTGACAACCTGGTAATACTTCCGAGAAGATATTCGGAAAATCATGAACCACCGATATGTTATTAAACTCGAGAACAAACTTGCTTTTCAAGGCAAGACGACATGATCAGAAGAGCAAGGGATTCAATCCTAACTCAAAGATCGAGGAGTGCCCCAGAAATAAGGACAAGGTAGCATGATCAATCCTAGGGTAGTGATTCGATAACCAACACGCTAAGAATGATATTAATGTCCATTAACTACCAAGCAACACGGTTGCTAGGAGTATTGATTTCACACATCATGGTTCACTTGTCGGCATTCCGGTTGCGACAACACGGGACTGAGGAATGAAAAATGATCGCAAGAAGTATCACTGCGTCAAGAATTCATGAGAGATGATGCAGTTCTCATGACAATCCTGACATAAAGGGGGTAATACTCCGAGGTAGAACAGAACAAAAGCTGGATTGGCATTTTGATCTGCGGAATACAACTACTTTGACCAGTCCAAGAATTGGATGAGGTGCTGGAGTTTGTTTCTTCTAGTCATTCCAGAATAGAATGGCTTGACGGACCACAAGAATAATAGGCATCGATAACACGAATGCACAACTAGTCCTAACTATCAATTGATAGACAGAGGTCAGAATACAACTAAAGAGAGACAACTCAAAGGAACATATGGTTTTCTGAGTTGCAGATGCATAGATTTAGTATGTCAAGCAAGTTCAACATATTTCTTCCAGATAATCTATGCAGAAAGGTAGGACTGGCAGATTCACAATGCAGAATGAAGAACTCATCAAGAGCACTCTGGTTGTGATCTTTTGGTTCAAAGAACTACTGCCATAATGGTTCATGGTATTGGAAGAACGATATACCACAGACCTCGAGGACTATCTCAAAGGTTACTAATATCCTAAAGGAACTAGCAAACACTATCAACATGAAGTAAGTAGGGTAAATCTTGGGTTCAAGAACCCACGAATAGAATGCCTACTAACTAACTAAGTGGCATCATGGGATGCTTTCAAGAATGATGGCCAGAATCATCACATCGGGAACACAAAACATGGCTAGATTACTGGGTGGTCCTCTAAGACACCTAGGGTCATAATAATAACTCCAACATATATGTCGAGGCAACAGAGTACCTCAACTCACTGATTAGTGTGGTTAAACCGCCCGGAAGAAACATCGGGAGCGGAAAGAAGGGAGTTGCAAATGCTCGAGACTATTTCAAACTTGGGATGACTTCAGACGAAGATAACGGTTGTAAATGCTCAAAAAGATTTGAGACATCCCGCAAAATAGTGGCATGACCACTCAGCATCACAATATCAAGGTTTTGAGGCCAGCTATGAACATACGGAAGTAGTAGAAACTGAACTGAGACTTAAATCCATCAATCCTATAAGTCTATGGATTAGTAACACGTGATCTTGATAGAACGACGAGAAGCCTAGTTCTTAATCCCCGTAGAAAAGAAGAGGTTGACTCAGATCAGAAGAACATAAGGTAAAGGAGTAAAAAGAGCCTTATGTTCCCTTCCACAATCAATTCCCTTATATAACTAAAGCATTTCTAGACTCGACTTCGACCAGTTTGGCTTGGTAATCCCTCTGAGGCGGTCGGGCTCACGATACCAAAGCTGCCGGGACCACGATCCTAAGTCACACCGATCTAGCATGTAACACATCATATCACTTTGCGGCCTCACGCACGGTATTCCCACGGTGCCACCTTACCTAGCCCGGGACCGTTTGCGCCTTTTGGCTCACGTATATGATAGTGTCGCTAGCATCCATATGACAAAGAATCCGGGCCGACATGACTAGTCGTAAACCCAAAGTGGCACTAACTTACGAGGAGACAGGCATACATGACCCGACAATGAATGTGTCGATTAAACCGGCCCGAGTGAATCCGGGCATGTAGCATTTGGGCTATGAGGACTGCAGTAGACACCACATGACATTTCCCGAAGGGAACAGACACGAGGAACGAAGAAGGACACATGCCGGCCAGCCTAAGTGTTAGGAGCAGTAGCAAGATACTATGGCTCAGTGGAAGCACTAGGAGACATTTCCCAGTAAGAGAAGCTACCAAGGATAAACAACTAGGTTGTCGGATCCCACACATACCAATCATTTCAAATCATACACACAATATGCTCGATATGTGCAAATACAACATGGCATCACAACAAAACTCTACAACTCAAAGTATTTATTCATTAGGCTCAGGAGCCAAGTATTACAAACATGGGTCTCATGACCCAACATACTGAAACATACAAGCAACAAGCGAGAAGCATAAACATGTTTGAGAGTCTTGACAACTACAAATGAAAAAAGGTGATAAGCACGACTATCTACAAGACCCTCCCAAGGGTACAAGATCATAAATTTGAGGTAACAAGCTAAATGTAAAGTCCACAGCGGAACTACTAGTGAGGCCAAGTCTCTCCGCAAAAACATAAATTAAGCAAACGTGAGTACAAATGTACCCAGCAAGACTTGCATCAGAACTAGCTACATATGCATCAGTATCAATAAAGGGGTGGTGGAGTTTAACTGCAACAAGCCAGCTTTGACTCAGTGGCTATCATGAAGTACGTCTGCAAGTAACTCTTTTGGGTTGGCACACACGAGTCCACATATTCACCAATCAATACACCACTTTGGATCCGCTCACGTCTCCCTACGAGAATGCCATCCATAGCACTCACGCTTATCTTACGCATTTTAGAGTATCCACTTTCACTTGTCTATGAACTGTATAGGCAACCCAGTGGTCCTTTACCGCGGACGCGGCTATTCGAATAGATGATGTGAACCCTGCAGGGGTGTACTTCTTCACACACGCTCTCACCACTTATCGCCGTTTTCACGACATGTACTCGGCAACCTTCAAGCGGAAGCCCAGCGAGGGTGTCGGCCATGACCTAACTAACCACACAAGTCCCTAGTCCAGGTTTATCGCATATTCAGGTTCCATCTGCATGGTGTCTAGTCGAGGTTTCCACATACATTTGAGCGATGTGTGCGGGGTCCCGAAGCACCAAGCGGGTGCCCGGTACCACCGTGCCACGTGCCTACCACATGTAGCCCACCCCTCGGGTGTATGCGCCACGACCTCCAAACATACTACAAACACCGAAACTACTTGCAACTCCGGCATACTACAACCAGCGTGGTAGTAGTCTGTTCATGAATCACAAACACGTAACTTCGAGTTCACGAGGGCGGTTTCAATGAGACAACCCACCATGTACTCCTACATGGCCTCTCACCTCTACCTTTACCAAATCATGTTCACACTTAGCTCACACCACGATGGGACATGTTCATCACCATTCTAATTCATCCCGATGAATCGGACACGACTCAACTCTAAGCGATGTGAGCATGACAACAAGCATGAATGAGTAGGCACATTAGGGCTCAAACAACTCCTGCTCATGCTAGTGGGTTTCATCTATTTACTGTGGCAATGACAGGTCATGCAAAGGAAAGGGGTTCAACTACCGCAGCATGTAACAGTTGAATCGTTGTTGTCCTAATGCAGTAAAAAAAAAGAGCAGGAGCGAGAGAGTGGGATTGTATCGGAATGAACAAGGGGGTTTTGCTCGCCTGACACTTCTGAAGATAGTAATAGCTCTTCATCGGTGTCACCGAACTCATCGTCGGAACCACGTCTACCGAGAGGGAACAACCACCGGCAACAGAGAAGGAACACAATCAATGAAATGTACAATATGATGCATGATCATGACATGGCAATATGCTGTGGTTTGGGCTAATGCAACTAGCAACAATTTAAATGAAGTTGGTTTGAATCCAAGATTCAAATTCAAACTCCACATGTGGTTATTTAAATGCCATTATCATGTTTTCACTTATACAGCAGGTATAACTTAGTTTGTCATGCATGAAAATGTTACAGATGGATAGATTGCATTTTTCTGATGATTTTTCATATATAAATCTTTCCATTCTTAGCTATAGATTATTTTCTATGATTTTTAGAAGTTTGTAACAATTTCATGAATTTTCTAAATAAGTTTAAGTCCAGAAAATTCTTTACTACGTCAGTATGACATCACCAGGTCAACGGGGCCAGTCCAGGTCAAACCTGACTAGTTGGTCCCGCATGTTAGTGATTAACTAAACTAACTAAACTTAGTTAGCACTAACCTAGGTTAACTAGCATGGCTGGGCCCCACCTATCATTGACCCAGGGGAGGTTAAACCACTGGTTAGTAGGGCCTAACACACCGGCGACAGTAGGCGCGGAGGAGGGCTCGGGTTTGGCCCTCCGGTCACCAAACTGCCGGCCAAGGCCATTTACGTGACGAGGAGGCCCGACCGTGTCGAACGATGCGAGCGGGAGGAGCCAGGGTGGAGCGAGCTCGCCGGACTCGAGCTCGTGGCGACGGTCGGAGCTCGGGCACCGACGGGTTAGGTGCTACGGCGCGTTCGAGACAAACTGGTGGGGTCTGCGGCTCCCCGAGAAGCGCCGAAACACGCCCTCGATGCTCTGGTGCAACGTCTTGAGGAGTGGTAATGTCCGGCCCGAAATGGCTGGCCAGCGAGGCGCTTCGGCTCCGGTGGTTGATGCGGCTAGGGGGCAAATTAGGCAACGGGGCATGGGGGAAATGGTACAGAGGCTCACTTCGGTTCTTCTGGTGCTTCTGGCGAGGCAGGGGAGGCACGGGGTCCAAGGAAACGACGACGGGGATCACTGGCACCCGAGGTCGGAAATGGCAGTGTTGGCGAGGCTTTAGGGCGCCCGGCATTGCGTAGCTCAGCGAGGGGGTCGAGGACGAAGTGGCGAGCTTCTGGGTGCGTCGGCGAGGCGTGGGGTGGCCGGTGGATGCGGTGGCAGCGAGCGGCCGGTATGGCGGTGCTCGGGTGTGGCGCGGGAGAGAGCAGAGGAGGGGAAAGAGCACGAGAGAGAGGTCGGGGGGGGGGGGTGCATGGCACTCAGGGCCGACTCCAGTAGTGGCAAGTAGGCAGGAGGTGGCCGAGCGCGTGCTCGCGCGCTCCGGGCACACGCCTCTCATTCTTCTGGGGAGAGGAGGGAGATGACTGGCAAGAGGGCCTGGTGGGCTGGGCTGCTTCGGCTGGGCCAAGTGGGCTACACAGGTATGGCCAGGTAGTTCTCTCTCTCTCTCTTTCTTCTATTTTGCATTCTCTGTAATTAGTTTTGATTTAGTTTTAGACACTAAATCATTTTTGTTGCTTCTGATAATTCTTGAAGGGACTAGTTGGATTATTCTATAGCCCTTCACCAAATATCAGAATTGTTGGACATATATTAATTAATTAAGAAATATATATCCAATGCAAATAGTTATTGATTTAATTCAAAGGCCCAAAATAAATATCTCTGAGATTCCAAAATTATTGTTTTGAGTTTTACCTCTTGCCAATATTTTCAGAGACTAAGAGGAACATTTTCTTGGACTTATTTGAAAAGATTTTAATGTTTATTATTTATGAAGTGATTTCTGAGGGTTTCAACTAACCTCAATTCAACTTTCAGAATTTAGACATGATGCATGATGCTCTCAAATGCAACTAATATAATTATTTATAGACAAGTATTCTAGGGCTATGACACACAGAGCCACAAAGCCACATTGCATATAGTATAGTTTTATCATCTGTTTTCTTACAGTGATCTTGCCGGTACATTCAATGTACTGACCTACACGGCTGCAACGTCTCATGTTGTTGATATTACTTCGATGAGTAAGAGTTACTATACAGGGTTACGGTCTACACTCAACTTGCCGATGGCGTTGATGGGACTCCACACCCGATTATTTGTTTCCGCTGAGACTTATAAGGTATATATCAGTTTAACGTTATTTTTACATGTGATTGCACTTTGATATATACATTGATGTACTGTGTGTGCCAGCATACTGATCCACGGATGGCATAGATACACAGAGACTTGACCGTTTGAGGTCGGGTTGCTACACCGTTGCAAACATGTGGGTTAGACATTGGCTGGACCTCGTGTCCAAAATTCTCATTTCCCATCTGGGAAGGTTGCGGCTATAAATAGCCAGCCCACACCGGCTTTGTCCGACGGCTGCTCTATTTGATTCTGAAAGACTGTTGAGCAACCCACTCTCTGAGCGATTTAAGTTTAAAATCCACCGAGAGAAAAACCCTAGAGCCGAAGAATTAGATAGTGGTTCAACATCACTAGAATCTAAGTTTAGGACGCTCCTCCCATTACTCTTGAGAGCTGCAAACTCTCTAGACGGGTTAGGTGTCAATTTCTTTAGAGACCAAGAGTGATTGTGGTTCTCGAAGAAGAAGTCTGTAAAGGTTTTGGGATTGCCTTCAAGTATCTACCACGAGTAATCGGCATCGGTTGACAAATCGATTGTCGAGGAGAATAGGGTGAAGAGAGTTTATCTTCCGTGTTAAGTCACAACCCCTCCAACAAGACGTAGTCCTTGTGCAGAAGGACGAACTGGTCGAACAAATACCTTGGCGCCATCGAGCATCTTCGGTTATCTCTGTCACTCATTGATACGTCTCCAACGTATCTATAATTTTTGATTGCTCCATGCTATATTATCTACTGTTTTGGACAATATTGGGCTTTATTATCCACTTTTATATTATTTTTGGGACTAACCTATTAACCGGAGGCCCACCCCAGAATTGTTGTTTTTTGCCTATTTCAGTGTTTCGAAGAAAAGGAATATCAAACGGAGTACAGTTGACCTGAAACTCCACGGAACTTATTTTTGGACCAGAAGAAGCCCACGGAGTACCGGAGTTGCACCAGGGGAGTCCTGGGCTGCCTACGAGGGTGGGGGGCGCGCCCACCCCCTAGGGCACGCCCCCTGCCTCGTGGACAGCCCGGAGGTCCACCAACGTACTACTTCCGCCTATATATATCCATATACCCTAAAAACTTCGGGGAGCAGAATAGATCGGGAGTTCCGCCGTCGCAAGCCTCTGTAGCCACCAAAAACCAATCAGGACCCTATTCCGGCACCCTGCTGGAGGGGGGAACCCTCACCGGTGGCCATCTTCATCATCCCGGCGCTCTCCATGACGAGGAGGGAGTAGTTCACCCACGGGGCTGAGGGTATGTACCAGTAGCTATGTGCTTGATCTCTCTCTCGTGTTCTTGGTTTGGAACGATCTTGATGTATCGCGAGCTTTGCTATTATAGTTGGATCTTATGTTTCTTCTCCCCCTCTACTCTCTTGTAATGAATTGAGTTTTCCCTTTGAGGTAATTTTATCGGATTGAGTCTTTAATGATCTGAGAACACTTGATGTATGTCTTGCCGTGTGTATCTGTGGTGACAGTAGGATATCACGTGATTCACTTGATGTATGTTTTGGTGATCAACTTGCGGGTTCACCCATGAACTTATGCATAGGGGTTGGCACACGTTTCGTCTTGATTCTCCGGTAGAAACTTTGGGGCACTCTTTGAGGTTCTATGTGTTGGTTGAGTAGATGAATCGAGATTGTGTGATGCATATCGTATAATCATACCCACGGATACTTGAGGTGACATTGGAGTATCTAGGTGACATTAGGGTTTTGGTTGATTTGTGTCTTAAGGTTAAGGTGTTATTCTAGTATGAACTCTAGGGCTGTTTGTGACACTTATAGGAATAGCCCAACGGATTGATTGGAAAGAATAACTTTGAGGTGGTTTCGTACCCTACCATAATCTCTTCGTTTGTTCTCCGCTATTAGTGACTTTGGAGTGACTCTTTGTTGCATGTTGAGGGATAGTTATATGATCCAATTATGTTATTATTGTTGAGAGAACTTGCACTAGTGAAAGTATGAACCCTAGGCCTT
Organism: Aegilops bicornis; assembly: GCA_021605145.1. NCBI lineage: Eukaryota > Viridiplantae > Streptophyta > Magnoliopsida > Poales > Poaceae > Aegilops > Aegilops bicornis. The sequence goes on along the minus strand of CM038669.1, from coordinate 259,426,594 downwards.
GTTTCAACGCATTGCAATACCGTTTACGCTTAACTTTTATCATTAGTTACCTTGCTGTTTTATATTTTCAGATTACAAAAACCTATATCTACCATCCATATTGCACTTGTATCACCATCTCTTCGTCAACTAGTGCACCTATACAATTTATCATTGTGTTGGGTGTGTTGGGGACACAAGAGACTCTTTGTTATTTGGTTGCAGGGTTGCTTGAGAGAGACCATCTTCATCCTACACCTCCACGGATTGATAAACCTTAGGTCATCCACTTGAGGGAAATTTGCTACTGTCCTACAAACCTCTGCACTTGGAGGCCCAACAACGTCTACAAGAAGAAGGTTGCGTAGTAGACATCAAGCTCTTTTCTGGCGCCGTTGCCGGGGAGGTGAGTGCTTGAAGGTATATCTTTAGATCTTGCAATTGAATCTTTTTGTTTCATGTTTTATCACTAGTTTAGTCTATAAAAGAAAACTATAAAAAAATGCAATTGAGTTTGTCTCATAATCTTCATCTTTTTAATATCTTTCGTGAGTATGATGGAAAGGAAAATTGTGCCAAAGTGTTAGAAGAAGAATGCATTAAAATGTTTGGGACTAAATATTTGAATGATGAGCATGATTGCGATGTTGTTAGTATGAACTCCTTGAATATCCATAGTACTAACGATGATTGCACTAGTTATGATGAAAACGTCTCCTATAAACATGCCAATTTTTGTGGAGTGCATTGGGTTTGTGAGTACGCACCAAATAGTGAAGATAGATACTGCAAGAGGCATAAGTACTTAGAAACTAAATTGTTGCAAGAGAGGCTAGATGATTATTTGAAAGATTCAATATTTATCGCGCCCCTTGTGAACTTTGCAATGAACATGGTCATTTAAAGCTCCAATGCTATTTGTTTCATGATCAAGTCGTGTCCAAAAATTTTGATAACTTGATTACCCTTGAGCATCATAAAGAGCTTAGTCTTCTTTTGGGGTATGAGGTAATGATACATATAACAGAGGGTATTCCAAAGTTTAATCTTGATAGATTTCTTGATTTTGATCTAGATAAGATTTATATGTATTGTGCGGTGAATTGCATTGAAAATCCTTATATTGCCAATTACATAAAGAAAAGAAAACAAATAGAGGATGAAGAGAATACTAACGAAAGGGAAGAGACTTCCCAATATCCTCCTATTATGTCTTATGATGAATCACGTAACGAGGAGGAGCTTTCTATTCAACCAATCTCATTAATAAGGAGCTCCAAAGGAGGATTGAACCCACACATGATGTGGTGAAGAAGAATAAAAGAAAATGAAGAGAGGTAAAAGGTATCTCTCCCAAATAATGTTGCTCCTATTATAGTTGTGCCTCATGAAAATGAATCAAAAATAATTGGGGAAGATGATGCACTTGATGATGATCTAGTTATGCCTATTACTTGTTGTGATGATTATGATTGGGAAGATAATGATACTCCGTATGATCTTGAAAATCTTTTTGGCACTTGCTTGGAAGAATATGACAATTGCTATACTATTGGTGCTATAAATACTATTAATGATGAGAGTGATTATGCTTATGATATGAAAAGGCCCAAGCTTGGGGAGGCTATGTTTAATGAGGATGACATATTTGAGAATATATTTGCTGTAATTAATGTTTGTCCCAAGCTTGGGGATGCTATGTTTAATGAAGATGATAGTGGATTTGGAGAGGTCATGACTTTATTTAGTGATGTATCCACTATTTCGGAAGAGGTTTCAATCGATTATGATGAGAACAAAGTTGCTACTTATGATGACTATTGTGATGAAACTTATGCTATAAAAAGTAGTGATGATTATATTTATAAAACTTGTCATGATTATGAGTACCCTTTTTCTGAACATTACTCTTTTAATGTGGAAGCAATTTATAGTATTCAAGTCTCTTATGATACTCCCACTATTCCGAATAAGAAGAATTTTGCTTGTGTGGAGAGTAGTAAATTTTCTATGCTTGTAGATCATGAAAATAATTCTTTAGGTGCTGGTTATATTGTTGAATTAATTCATGATGCTACTGAAAATTATTATGAAGGAGGAATATATGCTTGTAGGAATTGCAATAATATCAAGTTTCCTCTCTATGTGCTTAAAGTTTTAAAGTTATGCTTGTTTTGCCTTCCAATGCTAGTTGATTATTGTTCCCATAAGTTGTTTGCTCACAAAATCACTATGCATAGGAAGTGGGTTAGACTTAAATGTTCTAGTCATATTCTTCATGATGCTCTCTTTATGTTTCAATTCTTATCTTTTATGTGAGCATCATTGAAATAATCATGCCTAGCTAGGGGCGTTAAACGATATCGCTTGTTGGGAGGCAACCCAACTTTATTATAGTTTCTTGCTTTTTGGTTCTGTTTAGTAATAAATAATCCATCTAGCTTCTGTTTAGATGTGGTTTTATGTTTTAATTAGTGTTTGTGCCAAGTAGAACCTTTGGGAAGACTTGGGTGAAGTCTTTATGATCATGCTGTAAAAAACAGAAACTTTAGCGCTCACGAGATTAGCTTCAACGTTTTACTGGAGAGTGCTATTTAGTTGATTCTTTTTGAATATGATTACTAGACAAATTCCTCAGTTCCAACAATTTTGTTTAGAATTTTTGGAGTTCCAGAAGTTTGCGTTAGTTACAGATTACTACAGACTGCTCTGTTTTTGACAGATTCTGTTTTTCGTGTGTTGTTTGCTTATTTTGATGAATCTATGGCTAGTAAAATAGTTTATAAATCATAGAGAAGTTGGAAAAAATTAAGTTTAACACCAATATAAATAAATAATGAGTTCATTACAGTACCTTGAAGTGGTGTTTTGTTTTCTTTCGCTAACGGAGCTCACAAGTTTTCTGTAAAGTTTTGTGTTGTGAAGTTTTCAAGTTTTGGGTAAAGATTCGATGGACTATGGAATAAGGAGTGGCAAGAGCCTAAGCTTGGGGATTCCCAAGGCACATCAAGGTAATATTCAAGGACAACCAAGAGCCTAAGCTTGGGGATGCCCCGGAAGGCATCCCCTCTTTCGTCTTCATTCATCGGTAAGTTTACTTGGAGCTATATTTTTATTCACCACATGTCCGCGGCGGTGAACTCCATTATCGGCGCCCAATCAGATTTGATTAGCAGGGGCGCGGAAGGTTCGGAGTCTGGAAAGGAGTCCGGCACGTCGGAGTCACGAGCTTCGCAAAGGACAGATATGGTGTTCGGCTCGATCGCTGTAGAGATTGCAGCCCCCGAGGCGGTGTCCAGCCACCCGTCCTCGATAGGCGCAGTCGGCTCGAGCTAAGGGTCGGAGCGGACATCAGCGGCCTCCGTGACAATCGCTCGCGGCGTAGCTAGATCATGCCCATCGTGGTAACAAGGCGGCACGCTGGCTGTGGCTCGAACCCGTCCGAAGATCAAGTCTCCGCGGACGTCGGCGGCCGTAGTTCAAACTTCCAATCTGACTCGATGGCGGGCGTAGCTTTCAATCTGCTCCAGATGGCCAGCTTAATTGCCCGCAGTGCAAAGCCGCCCGAATCTTTAAGATCTGTCCGGGAGAAAAGTCTCACCCCTGGACCGCGTCGTTGTTGATGATCGAAGGAGCCATCGGGCCTAAAGGTGGCGACAGGAGGAACTCTCAATGAAAGCACCAATGTCGGTGTCAAAACCGCGATCTCGGTAGGGGGTCCCGAATCGTAAGCGTCTAGGCGGATGGTAACAGGAGACAAGGGACACGATGTTTTTACCTGTGTTCGCCCTCTTGATGGAGGTAAACCCTACTCTGCTTGATTAATATTGATGATATGGGTAGTACAAGAGTAGATCTACCACGAGATCAGAGAGGCTAAACCCTAGAAGCTAGCCTATGGTATGATTGTTGTTCGTCCTACGGACTAAAGCCCTATGGTTTATATAGACACCGGAGAGGGCTAGGGTTACACAAAGTCGGTTACAATGGAAGGAGATCTACATATCCGTATCACCAAGCTTGCCTTCCACGCCAAGGGAAGTCCCATCCCGACACGGGACGAACTATTCAATCTTGTATCTTCATAGTCCAGGAGTCCGGCCATAGGTCATAGTCCGGCCATCCTGACACCCCCTAATCCAGGACTCCCTCAGTAGCCCCTGAACTAGGCTTCAATGACGACGAGTCCGACGCGCAGTTTTTCTTCGGCATTGCAAGGCGGGTTCCTCCTCCGAATACTTCATAGAATATTTTGAACACAAGGATAGTGTCCGGCTATGCAAAATAATTTCCACATACCACCGTAGAGAGAATAATATTTACACAAATCTAATCTGCCGACGTATTTCGCAGCATGTCGTCACCTACGGCCAAGCCTTTATTCGAATCGTTTTTACCGTCCCACCTCAACAAGACTTAGCGAGGCGGTTTCCTTAAATCGTCTTGTTGAAGCGGAGATCGTGTCCCCTTATTCCGGGATTCTCATCAATACAGGCGGTAGGTAACCCAACTGCGTGGCAATAATTTACGGTGCTTGGGAGATAAGCGAGTTTTACCAGGCCGGTGGGGGCGCATAGTTTCGTCCGCTCATATAAGGGGATAAGGATCCACCTTTTCCATCTACGCCTTCTTCCTCCTTTGCTTATCCATTTGCGTGCACTCGAGCTCCAGCGCCCAAGTCCGCACATCTCACCTCGACCTTCTCCAGCCATGTCCGGAGCGGGAGGCAAGTGGATGGTTTCCTCCGTCACGGAGGGTCACATCAAAAAGCTGAGGAAGGCGGATACTTGTCTAATGACATCGCTGCATCTGGCTTCCCAACAAGGGGCAGCTCATCCCCACCCCCAGGCCCTATGAGAGGGTGGTATTCCTCACCCACTTCCTCCCAGACTAGGTTTTCCACTTCACCCATTTGTCCGAGGGCTCATGTTCTACTACGGCCTGGATTTCCAATGTTTCACAGCCCCAAACTTCATCCTCAATATCTCGGCGTTTATCGTAAATGGTGTCTGGCTTTCCTCCGCATCAAGCCCCACTTCAGCTTATGGTGAAGACCTTCAATGTCAAGCGAAGGTTGTGGGCGGCCAACAAGCGGAGTGCGGAGGCGCCATGGTGGGCAAGATGCCCAACGTTACATGGCTCGAGGGCTCCTTCGTGGAGACCATAAAGGGGTGGCCATCGGGGTGGTTCTACATCACCGAGCCACGCGACCCCAAATGGGCAGCGGCCCCTGAATTCCGATCTGGCTTCCCTACATGGCTCACCTCCTGGAAAGAGACGGGCTTATCGTGGGGTAATTCAGAGGAGCGGACCGGACTCCAATCCTGCGTCCAAGACCTGGTGAACAAAGAGGTTAAACTTGTTAACGTAATCCAGGTCATGCTCATCCGCCGGATCCTGCCGTGCCAACAACGAGCTTTCAGCTTGTGGGAGTTTGATCCGGCACAACACCGAACCCTGAGCAGGCACTTCGACACTACGTACGAAGATGCCTGGAAAGTGCTGTTCAAGGGCGCCGAGGCTCCCGCATCCGCTACCGAGGATCGTGGATTCAGCGCGTAGCATCAAGCCAACGCGGTAAGTTATTTTGCCCTTTACGGAAACTTGTTTTCATAGTTTGACTCTATGCGGGATCTAAGCTCCTTACCTTTGACAGGATTGGCGAGAAGGCGTCCGGCAGATTGACTGTCCGCCCTTGCCGTAAGACCCAGCGGATGCCCACTTGATGGGGCTGCTGGCCCCGGCACCTCACGTGGTGCGGAGAAGAAGGCCAAGAATGGCCACGGGAACTCGAAGAGTTCCGGCACCAGTGGTGTCGGACTCACCGTCCGATGACTCGAGGCGGACTCCTCCCATGAAGACGAGGAGGAGGAAGAGGTCTCTCTCAGCTGGGAGAGAAGAAAGGAAGGCCGACCCAATCGGGAGGCCGGAGGGTCCAAGAAGGGAAGGACCCTCCCTCCCTGGGACTATTTCCACCAACGCCGATGGCCGGCGAAGAAGAGTGGCCACCCAGGTAAGCCCTGGCGAAAATCGTAAGTCTCCGGATACCGAGAATAACTCATGGCGTTCCTTTGTTGCACAGTACCTTGACGTCGGATATAATCATGCAGTCCACCCAAAGCCGGGCTCGGCGCTTCCTCGGCGATTCCACAGGTTAAATCGGATGTGAACAACACTTCACTTCCATTTGCCTCCTCTCCTCGCGCATGGATGACGCCGAGGTGGCGTCCCAACAGGGGCCAAGCCAGGAGGGAGATGGTCTCGAGGCGCCCGCAAGGCGGCCTCCCGGACTCCAGGCGAAAAGGGGATAAAGCCCCTAAGGGCTCTAAGTCCGGCCCTATGCCGGACACCGCACCGGAACCTTCAACGGTTCCGGCATCCAGAAGGCGCCCCCCTACTAAGAAGGGCAAGCCTACGATGCCGGTGACCTCCGTCCAACCGGAGGCACCGGATAATCTGCTGAAGGTGCTTGACGGCGCCTCCATCGACGAGGAGCACCGTACTATTATGAGTGCGGTGATCCAGAAGGTTCAGTCCGCCAAGAGCGGGGCTGGCCAAGTTTATGCCAGCCTCCTAACAGGCTTTGAGGTACGATTTAAGATATGTAAAAATATTACCGCATAGACAAGAGCCCCTGATGCTCGGTTTGGTGTTCGGAAAGAAAAGCTGAACCGAGGATCAAAAGATATACGTGAGAGTCTAACATAAGTGTGTCAATTTGAGAATGCGAAGGCTGTCTTTGTGACCTACCACCACCTTGCGAGGTCAATGTATTGAAGCAGAGCCTCGAGCGGTCCGAGGACGAGCTCGGCCTTGCCAAGAAGCAGCTCGAGGACAAGGAAGGTAAGTAATACCTTATGTAAGTATATATAAAAGAAAAATGTGGTTGCAAAAAGATGACGGATAAGCATTAGGTATGTAGGGGCCACGAACAAGGTGGTGACCACAAGGAACGTTGTCCAAGGCTGAAAAACAAAGGCGGCCGCGGAGCACTGAAAGCGAGAGAAGCAGGAGGCACGGGTGGCGGCGGTGAAGCAAGAGCCTCCGGGCTCTCGTGGAAAAACACGAGAGTTTGGAGCGTGACTTCAAGACTTCGAGAGTCCAGCTCGCCTCGGCGCTTGAGAGCGCCAAATCGCCAAGGCCGAAGCCCAAAAAGCCCTCCAGAAATTGAGGCGATGAAGAAGATAGCGGCGGGTAAGGCATTCTTTATGCAAAGCAAGCACCGAAAGTGAATTACTTGTTACTTACCCGAGTCCGAGCTCTCCAGAGCATTCGCAGATCTTCCCTGAGTGTGTCCGACGCAGCCGCATTCTCACGAGCCAAGGAGGGAAGCTTGACGGAGAAGGTGTTCCTGTCTCAAGATAGTCGAGGCCGACACCCGGCAGCGTTTTTGAGCGACCAGCTGAAGCAGCTGGTCGAGCTCCATAAGGTGGCCGAACAGGCCATGAAGGGTCTCGCTTGATCTGGCTGTGGCCGGAAGCCGTGCTCGGAAGCTACTTGCTGGTAAGGCGGCCGGTGGATGCCTGTCCAAGGCTTGAAGTCATCAAGCGCTCCGTATGCATGGAAGGTGCCGTAGAGGGCTTGCCCGTGCTAAAGTGCACTGGGGCAAGATGGACGCTAAGAAGCTTGTGACAGACGGACCACCGCCGGGCAAGGAGCATCGCAAGCCCGAAATGTATTATGAGGGTGTCCTGAAGGGTGCCCGCCGTATCACGGATGAGTGCTCCAAAGATGTAATTTTTTAGTAAACTCGGATTTGTGATCCTGTATGCTGAACACTTGTTTCATATGCGCCACACAACGCTTTTGAATTTAAAATATTACCTTCTGTGCGGCCGTTTATCGAAATTGAGAGATGGCGAGTCATCGGCTTCGCCCCATGTCATGAAAGTCTTTGGGGTGTTAGGGATAAACTTGAGCGCTCTTTTTCCCATTATTGGGTCCTTCGAGGGAGGCGCTCAACACAACGGACAAGGAAATCGGACTATAATGCTTGAACACTCTCACTTAGCCATAGAATTCTATAATTTTAAATTTCGGCGAAGCACCTAGTATTCGAAGACCGAAGTTCGGGCGCGCTTATCCACGCCTAGGCCGGACAAAGCCGACTCCTCGCTCTAAGCGGCATAAGTCTTTAGGGACTCGAAAACCTCTCGAACAGCGACCAGCTCTCGCCTATCATGACGGTCAGTTTATCTTTCTCCATCGAGGTGCTCAGCCCGGCTCAACCGGGCACAATGTCGCGATGGTTCTCCCGATGCTACCTTAGCCGATATAGCGGAACGTAAGGTACCAAAACATGGGAGCCGCAAACCCAACTATTGACCCAAGACATGATTCGGAGCCGATGCATATAATGCTATAAGTTCGGGGTGCCGCACTCATGAGAGTGTTCGGACTTCTCACACCATATTCTGGGGTGCGTAAGCCCCTGGCGTATTGGCCGCACCAAAGTGTACGGTTGCATAATGTCATAACTGAACATATTTTTATATATAAAAAAAGATAATGCAATAATAGACAAAAGCTATGCATTGTTTATTCAAAAAGTCTCGCGGTAAAAGCAGAGCGATACAAATAGTCACGATAAGCAAGAGATGGGACTATTTAACATGTCCCCCCTCCAAGGGCGAAGCAAGGGATTATATGTGAAACAAGTATACCGCTTGTTATAGAGACCACCGACACTTTCGGCGTAGCTTTCGCCTCCACAGGCTGTTGCATCGTGTGTTCGGCGATTATCTTTGCGGACAGGCCTTCCGGAGAGTGGAGTCCTGAAAGTAAAAAAGAAAGAAAAAAAGGAATGACAAAATCGGAGCCCTTGTGCGGTTGAGCCGTATTTTGGGCGCATGGATGGTCGTGCCCCTCCCCTATGCCCATGGTATTTCCAGAGCGTAGTTATGTACGCCAGCATCTTGGTTTCGCAATTTCGCGAGGGCTGGGGTTAGGGCCGCATTGCTACGCTGCGTGCTCGGAGCGTGCGGTGATGCGGTTGTGGGTTACTCCGGGTGCGCTTGACGGTGTCCGGACGTTTAATGGCCGGAGTGGAGAATTGCCTTGACAGGCTGCTTTGTACTTCCGCCGTGAGGGCCGCCGTATGCTCCTCCGTCCGGAGAGAGCATTCGGTGTTTCCGTTGACCGTAATGACTCCTCGAGGGCCCAGCATCTTGAGCTTGAGGTATGCGTAGTGCGGCACCGCATTGAACTTTGCAAATGCGGTTCGTCTCAGAAGCGATGCGTGATAGCCAACTGTGAACGGGACTATGTCAAAGATTAACTCCTCGCCGGAAATTATCCGGGATCCGAAGACCACCTCAAGTGTAATCGAGCCTGCATAGTTGGCCTCTACACAGTATGGCGCCTTTAAAGGTCGTCTTTGTAGGTTTAATCCTTGAGGATCTATGCCCATTTTTCGCATCGTATCCCGATAAAGCAGGTTCAAAGGCCGCCGCCGTCCATAAGGACTCTAGTGAGGTGAAATCCGTCAATGATTGGGTCTAAAACCAATGCGGCGAATCCACCATCGCGGATGCTAGTGGGGTGGTCCCTTGATCAAAAGTGATCGGGCGGGGAGGACCATGGGTTGAACTTTGGGGCGGTGGCTCCAACACATATCACGTCCACGAGTGCACGCTTCCGCTCCCTTTTGGGTATGTGGGTTATGCGTATATCATGTTCACCGTCCGCACTTGTGGGGAAACCCTTCTGTCCCCTATTGTTCGTGGCGGCCGGGCTCCTCCTTGTCATCGCTATGCAGCCACTTGTCATTGTTTTGGCGTTTAACTTGCACGCTCGCTTGAACACCCAACAATCCCTGTTGGTGTGGTTGGCTGGTTTTTCGGGGTGCCGTGTATCCGCACGAAAGCGATCGAGTATTCGGTCCAAATTGGCCGGGCCGGAGTATTTCTTTTTGAATGGCTTTTTCGGCGACCGGGTTTAGAGCCTCACGAATCCGGCATTAATCGCCAGATCCTCGGCGATTATCGCCCGTTAATGCGGCGCTTTTGCTTGTTGCGTACGCCGACCTGCCCATGCTGTCCTTGGTATCCGAATTACCGGGGATCTTGGTCATGTTATGACTACTGAGCTAGCCAACTGTCTTCTCCAGCATAAAAGCGGGTCATGAGTGTCGTGAGGGCTGCCATAGATTTCGGCTTTTCCTGTCCTAGGTGCCGGGCCAGCCCGATCATCACGGATGTTATGCTTGAAGGCTGCAAGGGCCTCTGCGTCCGGACCGATCAACTATTTGATTTTTCTTCGTTAGGAACCGTGTCCGATTGCCCGCCGATTCCTCTGCTGCTGGATTATGTGGCTTAGGTCATCGGGCGTCGGTGGTCGCACATAGGTGCCACGGAAGTTGTCGAGGAATGAGGCTTCCAGGTCTTCCCAACAACCAATTGATTACTGGCGGCAAGCTGTTAAGCCAATGCCGAGCTGGTCCTTTAAGCTTGAGTGGGAGGTATTTGATGGCGTGTAGATCATCCACACGGGCCATGTGGATATGAAGGAGATAGTCCTCAATCCATACCGCCAGAGGATCTGTTGTGCCATCGTATGATTCGATGTTCACGGGTTTGAAACCCTCGGGGGTTTGATGATCCATTACTTCATCTGTGAAGCATAGTGGGTGTGCGGCGCCTCTGTACTGGGCTATATCACGACGTAGCTCAAATGAGCTTTATGCTGCTGTGTTCGCCCACCGGATTTACCATATCCGGCATGGCGATTCCAGTAAATCGTCACGTGTAAATAGGGGCATACGCCGATCCATAGATTGATCTTGTTTGCCTTGCCCTGTCCTCCAATATATCTCGCATGGTGCGGCGCATTTCCCGTGCCTTGGTATTCTTTGAAAGCGGCGCTTGGGGGTGCGGCTTGAGTGGAGGGCGAGAGGCCTCTTCATCACGTGCCACGAGGTGGCCAGTCGGCCCGTATCATCTGGCTGGTGATGTATGTTTAGGTGCTTCCTCCTCTAATCGAGGTAGCAGCCTGCGTTTTGGGTAGCTCTTGGAGGGGCGTTCGAGTTCGTACTCTTCGGCCACAAGGACATCGGTCCATTTGTCGGCTAGCAAGTCTTGGTCAGCTCTAAGCTGTTGCTGTTTTTTCTTGAGGCTGCTTGCCGTGGCCATAAGCCTGCGTTTGAAAATCTCTTGTTCGACAAGATCCTCGAGCCTGACAAATTAAGTAAGTAAATCGAGGCTTGCCTCGTCTTCGGAGGGAGGCATGTAATTATCGTCCTCTACCTCTGCATGCTGCCGGCTCTCTCATGAGGGCTGGCTTCTCCATCCTCCTGTCTTTGAATCCTGCTGGAGGGGTTGTCTTCGACCTTGTCCAGGGGTATTATTGTCTCCGGTCGGAATTGCCGTTTTCTTTGTGGCGAGATTTAAAGCGGCCTTGGCCAGCCTTGGCGCTTAGGCTGTTTCTTGGAGGGGTCATCCGCCGTTGTTCCGTCACCGTTCCCTTCTTTTGGGGTGTCCACCATGTATATGTCATATGTCGAGGTGGCCTTCCGATTGCCACTATAAGCGCTGGTTCTTGTTAAATCTCTTGCATCGTCATCCATACCGTCGATGTCTTGGTCGAAGTCGAGCATGTCGGTTAGATCATCGGCGGTGGCTACTGAAGTGGGTGGTGGGTGGGCTTTGAATTTCTTCATCATCCACGTCCCAACCTTGCGACCATAGTCCGGCCAGTGGCTCTCCTATAAAGAGAGAGACTTTAGTGAATTCGAATGTCGCCGAAGAGGCGAGTGCTGAAAAATGTCATGGCGGTGAACTCCATTATCGGCGCCCAATCAGATTCAATTAGCGAGGGGCGCGGAAGGTTGAGTCCGGGAAAGGAGTCCGCACCTCAGTCACGAGCCATAAGCGACAGGTATTGTGTTCGGCTCGATCAGCCGTAGAGGTTGCAGCCCCGAGGCGGTGTTCAGCCACCCGTCCTCGATAGGCGCAGTCGGCTCCGAGCTAAGGGTCGGAGCGGACCTTTACATGCGACCTCAGGACCCTTGACCGGCGTGAGCTAGATCATGCCCATCGTGAATAAAGGTCACGGCGGCGCTTGGCGTGGCTCGAACCCGTCGAAGATCAAGTCTCCGCGGACGTCGGCCGATGTAGTTCAAACTTCAAATCGACACGATGGCGGGCGTAGCTTTCAATCTGCTCCGGATGGCCAAGCGAATTGGCTGTAGTGCAAAGCCGCCCGAATCTGAAGATCTGTCCGGGGAGAAAAGTATCACCCTGGACCACGTCGTTGTTGATGATCGAAGGAGCCATCGGGCCTAAAGGTGACGACACAGAGGAACTCTCAATGAAAGCACCAATGTCGGTGTCAAGACCGGCGATCTCGGGTAGGGGGTCCCCAGGCCCGTATGCGTCTAGGCGGATGGTAATAGGAGACAAAGGGACACGATGTTTTTACAGGTTCGGGCCCTCTCGATGGAGGTAAAACCCTACTCCTGCTTGATTAATATTGATGATATGGGTAGTACAAGAGTAGATCTACCACGAGATCAGAGAGGCTAAACCCTAGAAGCTAGCCTATGGTATGATTGTTGTTCGTCCTACGGACTAAAGCCCTATGGTTTATATAGACACCGGAGAGGGCTAGGGTTACACAGAGTCGGTTACAATGGAAGGAGATCTACATATCCGTATCGCCAAGCTTGCCTTCCATGCCAAGGAAAGTCCCATCCGGACATGGGACGAAGGCTTCAATCTTGTATCTTCATAGTCCAGGAGTCCGGCCAAAGGTCATAGTCCGGCCATCCGGATACCCCCTAATCCAGGACTACCTCAAGTGTGTTGAATACTAAGAGAAGTTTGATGCTTGATGATTGTTTTGAGATATGGAGGTAGTGCTAGTTGAGTAGTTGTGAATTTGAGAAATACTTGTGTTGAAGTTTGCAAGTCCCGTAGTTGTGAATTTGAGAAATACTTGTGTTGAAGTTTGCAAGTCCCGTAGCATGCACGTATGGTAAACGTTATGTAACAAATTTGAAACATGAGGTGTTCTTTGATTGTCCTCCTTATGAGTGGCGGGCGGGGGAATGACGATGGTCTTTTCCTACCAATCTATCCCCGTAGGAGCATGCTTGCCGTAGTGCTTTGGTTTTGATGACTTGTAGATTTTTGGAATAAGTATGTGAGTTCTTTATGACTAATGTTGAGTCCATGGATTATACGCTCTCACCTTCCATCATTGCTAGCCTCTTCGGTGCAGTGCATTGCCCTTTCTCACATTGAGACTTGGTGCAAACTTAGCGGTGCATCAAACCCCTTGATATGATACGCTCTTTCAAAGATAAACCTCCTTATATCTTCCTCAAAGCAGCCACCATACCTACCTATTATGGCATTTCCATAGCCATTAAAGGATATATTGCCATGCAACTTTCCACCATTCCATCATGACACATTCATCATTGTCATATTGCTTAGCATGATCATGTAGTTGACATAGTATTTGTGGCAAAGCCACCGTTCATAATTCTTTCATACATGTCACTCTTGGTTCATTGCATATCCCGGTACACCGCCGGAGGCATTCATATAGAGTCATCTTTTGTTCTAGTATCGAGTTGTAATCATTGAGTTGTAAATAAATAGAAGTGTGATGATCATCATTTTCTAGAGCATTGTCCCAAGTGAGGAATAAAAAAAGAGAAAGGCCATAAAAAAAAGAGAAAGGCCATATAAAAAAAGGGAAGGCCCAAAAAAAAAGAGAAAAAGAGAGAAGGGACAATGCTACTATCCTTTGCCACACTTGTGCTTCAAAGTAGCACCATAATCTTCATGATAGAGAGTCTCTTCTTTTGTCACTTTCAGAATTTTTCATTATAGAACTTGGCTTGTATATTCCAACAATGGGCCTCCTCAAGTGCCCTAGGTCTTCGTGAGCAAGTAAGTTGGATGCACACCCACTTAGTTTCTTTTGTTGAGCTTTCATACATTTATAGCTCTAGTGCATCCGTTGCATGGCAATCCCTACTCCTTGCATTAACATCAATCGATGGGCATCTCCAGGCCATTGATTAGCCTTGATGATGTGAGACTTTCTCCCTTTTGTCTTCTCCACATAATCCCCATCATCATATTCTATTCCACCCACAGTGCTATGTCCATGGCTCGGCGCTCATATATTCTTGTGAAAGGTTTATAAGTTTGAGATTACTAAAGTATGAAACAATTGCTTGGTTTGTCATCGGGGTTGTGCATGATGAGAGCATTCTTGTGTGACGAAAATGGAGCATGACTAAACTATATGATTTTGTAGGGATGAACTTTCTTTGGCCATGCTATTTTGAGAGGACATAATTGCTTAGTTAGTATGCTTGAAGTATTATTATTTTTGTGTCAATATTAACTTTTATCCTGAATCTTTCGGATCTAAATATTCATACCACAATTAAGAATAATTACATTGAAATTATGCCAAGTAGCATTCCACATCAAAAATTCTGTTTTTATCATTTACCTACTCGAGGACGACGGGAATTAAGCTTGGGGATGCTTGATACGTCTCCAACGTATCTATAATTTTTGATTGCTCCATGCTATATTATCTTCTGTTTTGGACAATATTAGGCTTTATTATCCACTTTTATATTATTTTTGGGACTAACCTATTAGCAGGAGGCCCAGCCCGTAATTGCTGTTTTTTGCCTATTTCGGTGTTTGAGTCCAATTGACACGAAACTCCACGGAACTTATTTTTGGACCAGAAGAAGCCCACAGTGCGGAGTTGCACGGGGAGTCCGGGCTGCCTTACGAGGTGAGGCGCGCCCACCCCTAGGGCGTGCCCCTGCCTCGTGGACAGCCCGAGGTCCACCGACGTACTTCTTCCGCCTATATATATCCATATACCCTAAAAACTTCGGGGAGCAGAATAGATCGGGAGTTCCGCCGCCGCAAGGCTCTGTAGTGACCAAAAACCAATCAGGACCCTGTTCTGGCACCCTGCCGGAGGGGGAAACCCTCACCGGTGGCCATCTTCATCATCCCGGCGCTCTCCATGACGAGGAGGGAGTAGTTCACCCTCGGGGCTGAGGGTATGTACTAGTAGCTATGTGTTTGATCTCTCTCTCTTGTTCTTGATTTGGCACGATCTTGATGTATCATGAGCTTTGCTATTATATTTGGATCTTATGTTTCTTCTCCCCTCTACTCTCTTGTAATGGATTGAGTTTTCCCTTTGAAGTAATCTTATCGGATTGAGTTTTTAATGATTTGAGAACACTTGATGTATGTCTTGCCGTGCGTATACTGTGGTGAGAATGGGATATCACGTGATTCACTTGATGTATGTTTTGGTGATCAACTTGCGGGTTCCGCCCATGAACTTATGCATAGGGGTTGGCACCGATTTCATCTTGATTCTCGGTAGAAACTTTGGGGCACTCTTTGAGGTTCTACGTGTTGGTTGAGTAGATGAATCTGAGATTGTGTGATGCATATCATACAATCATACCCATGGATACTTGAGGTGACATTGGAGTATCTAGGTGACATTAGGATTTTGGTTGATTTGTGTCTTAAGGTGTTATTCTGAAATCTGAACTCTAGGGCTATTTGTGACACTTATAAGAATAGCCCAGCGGATTGATTGGAAAGAATAACTTTGAGGTGGTTTCATTACCCTACCATAATCTCTTCGTTTGTTCTCCGCTATTAGCGACTTTGAGTGACTCTTTGTTGCATGTTGAGGATAGTTATATGATCCAATTATGTTATTATTGTTGAGAGAACTTGCACTAGTGAAAGTATGAACCCCAGGCCTTGTTTCAGCACATTGCAATACCGTTTCCGCTCACTTTTGTCATTAGTTACCTTGCTGTTTTTATATTTTCAGATTACAAAAACCTATATCTACCATCCATATTGCACTTGTATCACCATCTCTTTGCCGAACTAGTGCACCTATACAATTTATCACTGTATTGGGTGTGTTGGGAACACAAGAGACTCTTTATTGTTTGGTTGCAGGGTTGCTTGAGAGAGACCATCTTCATCCTACACCTCCCACGGATTGATAAACCTTAGGTCATCCACTTGAGGGAAATTTGCTACTGTCCTACAAACCTCTGCACTTGGAGGCCCAACAACGTCTACAAGAAGAAGGTTGCATAGTAGACATCACTCATGCTTACCTTCGATGTTTTCATTCGTATGATTTGTATCAATGGATGTCTTAGTTTCCTTTCGGTACTTCATTTTAGTTCACTATAGGTTCCTTTTCTTTCATTCTGCTACTGGGTTCTGAGAGATTTAAGTTTTCTGAAGAAAAATTAAAACTCCCATTCACCCCCTCTGGTAGACATACTTCGTTCCTACAATTGGTATCAGAGCAAGGTACTCCTTGACTCTGCTCATTTTAGTCTAACGACTTTTGTCGGGGGAGGAATCTGCACCGCCACGTACACCTATGGGGCCGGGGCCCCTTTTGATTCGGCCAGGCGGAGGCTAGCATAAAGACCAGATCGGCGATCACTGCAGGGATTTTACCCAGCGGAGCTCTCCGGAGATAATACTCCTCTCTTGCTGCTTGTCTGATTGTATTGTGTTCTTGCTAGGGAGCGTCGGGAGCTACAAAACCTAACTCGAGTCTGTGGCCTCGTCAGAGCTGAACCGAACCAGCCGAACCCCCTCTACGTTGCGCTTGGGCCTCCTTTTATAGGTACAAAGGGTCACCACAGTGGCAAGTAGGCAGGGGTAGAATAGGAAAAAGCAGAGGTTGGTACACCGCTTTATGCAGTGTCTGATGGACTATACCTAACTTTCGTGGCAAGGGACAAGCGCCATAAATGCCCGTCCACAATACTTTGAAAAATGCGACACAGACCGTCAGGTGCATCTCCGTTTGCCACTGACGACGACTGCCCGGCGCCGCTGTCGCCGCTCTCCGGCGCTACACAGCCCGTCGACACGTCTTTGAGGAAGCCCAGCGGCGACACGTTGGTGGATGAGCTGGGCGGAGAGGAAGAGGTTACCTGCCGGCAAGCGCCTTGCATGGCGAGGAACCTTGTCGTAGCGTGGGGGTTCAGCGCCCGCCAAGCCTTCCGGCAAGCTCCTCTTGCGGGGCCTTGTTTTCGCTTGCATACGAGTGGCCTTCCGGCAAGCTCCTCTTGCCGGGTCTTGACTCTTTGTTGAGAACACTTTGTTCTTGAATGGCTCCGGAGGAGCCGCTAAGGATCTCGGTGGCCATCAAGCCAGCCTGCCGATGGTAGCGCAACTGTCCGTGCGAGTTCGGGGTACTAGGGCACCCCTACTCTAGTACAGCGGGAGCCCCGGGCTGGGCCCACCTGCGGCGTAAAGCTCTATTGGGCCAGGCCCAAAGCGGTGCCGCAGTGCAGCGTGGTCTTGATTCAGCCGTTATTTGCCTTGGACCCTACCCGTCTCCCATGAGCAGCCGCAGCGCTGGGCGTGGCGTCGTGGAGAAGCGGATCGTGGGGCTTTCTTTAATGGGAAAAATCAAGAGCGATCCCCTCTCCCCTTTATAAGCGGGGGGCAAGGCGGGGCAGCCCACTTGCCCTTTCATTGTCACATGGAAAACCCCGTCGCTTTCCCTTCCTTCTCGAGCCCACAGAGAGCGGCGCTCCGCCCCTTCATTGCCACGGTGCCACCCACGCCGCGGCTTCCTCCACCACGACTCCCTATGGCTCCGAAGGCCGATAAGGGAAGGCGTGAAATCCGCCCGGCCGCGGCTGACTTCGCGGCGCTCTGCGGAAGGAGCGGGCCCTCTTGACCCCTGCTCCAGCGGGGAAGGAGCTGCGGGAGCTGTATTACCTCTTACAGTCGGCGGTGACCCTGCGCATCCAGCAGACGAGGGTCATCTCGCCGCCACATCTGCTAAGGTCTCCATCGGGTACCCCTTCTTTGCGATTTTCTTCTGGTGCGGGCTCTGCCCGCCCTTTTCTGAATTCTTCTGTGATGTCATGAACACATATGGCTTCCGCCTCCTCAACTTTACCCCCAACGCCATCCTTACCATGGCCGTTTTCGCACACCTCTGCGAGAACTTTTTCGGGGTCCACCCAAACGTCGCACTCTTCCGCCACTACTTCTCACCCCGCGTAGAGAGAGGAGAGCCGCTTGCGGAGGAGTTGCATGGACCTCTAGGATCGGCAAGAAGGAGGCGTGTCTTGACGGAGAGTTGCCGCGACAAGTGGGAGGAGTGGAGGGCTGGCCCGGTGTTGGATCTTAGAGGAGGAGCCACAGCCTTTTCTTGCCTGCGCCAAGACCCCCATAGTCCGCGGCAACGATTGGAGCAACTTGGCGCGGAGGGCGACAAGTTGGGGATTGCCACGACTAGGATTTTTGCGTCTCCGGCAGCGGGGCTTACCGTGGGAAGCGATTGGCGCGGACTTCGCTTCGGCCGCATTAGCGCCCTTGCGAGGAGAAAGGGAGGCCTGCTTGGGAATTCGAGAATGCGCGGATATCATGAGGCTGCGTCCGGTCTGAATTGGAATTTCACTACCACAGGCTGGGCGGTATCTTTGCGGGAGCTGTTCAAGCTGAAGCGGATAATCCCGGATGGTGCATGTTGCCGAGGGAGTTGTGCCCGCTTGTGCAATAACTGCGTAAACAGCTGACATCCGGCGCCAATAATGCCGTTGTGCGATTCCACGGGATCATTCCAACTTGGCGAGAGCCGCCCGATGTCATAGTGCAGCAGTTCTTCGACAACTTGGTTGAAGTGCCGATCCACGCCCGGCGAAGAAGCGGCTCACCCGACACCTGCTGCTTTCGGGAGATGGCGCGCGCCACAAGGTTGGAGGAGGCTGCGGAGGCTGCCGCCGCCGGCGCATTTGGGTTCACCGTCGAGGAGGCGGAGAGGGCCGAGGCGGCAAGTCTTGCCGACCAAGAAGGAGTTCGTCGGTGAGGAGGAGCGAGAAGCGAGCCCGGCGGCGACTTGAGTGAGCCAGCCCGAGGCGCCTCTCCTCCGCCGTCAAGTAGCTTGCGCAGGGGAGCCCGCTGCTCCGCCAAGGAGGCGTCTCCGGAGGACGGAGAGAGGTGGCGGGGAGCATATGGTCCAGCCGCCCGCCTCGCCCGCCCAGCGCTCCACCGCGACAAATCTTTGTTGCAGCGGTGGCGCCCTCATTCCGCCATGGCGGCAGGGCGAGGCCCTCGGGAGCCGCGGCCTGCACCCTCAAGCGCCGGAGAGTCCTCTCCCCCAATCCGTCATGGCTGAGCAGAGTTTGATCTCTCCGCCCTCGGCTCAGGAAGAAGAGGAAGAGTAAGATCTTGTCGCTGCTATTTGTAATCTTCAATTTATTGCTTTATCTTATATCATTTGGTTCCACTGAATTTTCTTCTTGAGCGTCGGTTAGGAGAAGCGCGAAAGAGGGCCAAGACGCCGGTGGTTGTCGTCTCAGATGATTCCACAGAAGCAGGGGCGCGTCCGAACTCCCTTGCGGATCCGGCAACCCTTCAATGAGCAGCCCCGGCTGACCCCGGCGTAAGTATCGGTGTGCTTCCACGTGGTTAAGCGGCGCTCGGGTGCTATTCTGTTATTGATATCTGGTTTGTTGGATTTTTGCGAGGCGGAGGACCCACATCATGGAGCACGGGGCTACCCCGAGGCCCGACCTTATCGAGGAGGCCGGAGGTCACTCCCGAAATTCTGCTTAGCTTCGACTCGCCACCAAGGGAGAATTCTCCGCCAAGGGAGCGCTCTCCGGCAAGGAGGCTTCTCCGACAAGGGAGCCTCTCCGACAAGGGAGGCTTCTCCGGCAAGGAAGTCTCTCGACAAGGGAGGCTTCTCCGACAAGGGGAGCTTCTCCGACAAGGGGCCCCGGCGACCCTCCGATTGGCGGAGACCGCGGCCACAGGCCCCACAGCAGGTAATCTCCATGTCTTGATAGCTTCGCTTGGGTTTTGTGCTTTTGTTTCTCTCTTTCGAATATCTGTTTGATTTGTGCTTCCTCCTTCTGACCATCAGATCCATATGCCGGAGACCCGATGGAAAGCAGAGGCTTCGAGGAAAGGCTGTTGGCGGCGACAATGTCGACGTCGCCAACATGGAGGAGGAGGAGGCTGGCGCTGACAGACCCGCTGGCGAGGAGGCTGCCGAGGCCACTGGCGCAGAGGCTGGGGAGGGATCCGGCGATCGCCTTGTGACCCGAAGGCCGCAGGAGGCGTCGAGCGGCTGCGCCGACCGCCGATCCCGCCCGCGATGCGTGCAGGACTCCAGGAGCCCGGCCGGCGCCTACCTGAAAGCGGCGAGGGTGTCTTCATCAAGCTCCGTGGGCATCAAACTCGAGCACCGGCCGAAGGGGAGACCTTCGATCTTGAGCTGCTTGCCTCCGCCGGGCTGTCAGCGGTTGATGCCCGACTAGCAGCGATGGTGAACTGAGGAGGAGCAGCTGCTAAGGAGGTTCTTTCGCTCTACTGCGCCCCGACAAGCCAAACCGGAGTCGTGGAGGCGCTTGTCGCGAGGCGGGAGTTGACTTGGAGAAAGCGTGCGGAAGAGCTCCGACGCAGCCAACAAAGAGACTCTCCGGGACATAGCGGAGGCTCGGGAGCAGCTTCTTGAGGCGCCTGGCCTTCATCTTGGAGAAGAGGCGAGGTTGAGGCAGCGAGAGGCTTGCCGGCGAAGCTCTCCGCCCGGAAGAAGGTGAGCTGGCGCAGCGGAAGATCAACCTCGGCGGCTTTGAGGAAGATCTCGCCTTGTGCAAGCAAACAATTGGCGGGCCGCTCCGGAGGCAAAAGATCTTTGCCCAGAGCTGCAAGCCGCCAAAGGGGAACTGGAGGCAAGGTGGCTCAGCTGGAGTCCACTCTCGGAAAAAGTGCCGAGGAGGTCACCGGGTTGAAGCGCGGCGTGAGAAGGGCAGCTCACACCCTCGGCGAGGCTGCAGGCCGCTTTGCTGAAAAGATCAAGGAGATCGATGCCGCCAAGGGCGTCAAAGGCGGATCTGGAGCTGAAATTGACCACCTTAGCGGAGGCGTTGAGCAGGCGCCCGAGGAGGCGGGAGGCAGACTGCTGGAGAAAATCAAAGGCCACGAGGAGTTCTTTGTCGAATCTTTGTGACCGCCAGAATAATCTTGAGGACAACATAATGCATTGGACAGAAGGTCTTGTGGACACCGCCGCCCGGCATCCATAATGAGTGATAGAGTTGGGGATGACAGATCTTGGATATTCCACCGGCGAGAACCTCCAACCCAGCGTCAAGCTCAGCCTATTCTTCAAAGGCGTGTTGGCGGGTATCCGGCGGCTCGGGAAGAAGGTCCCGGCAGCGGTGGCGGAGGAATCACGCCAAGTGCATGCCGAGCCCTCCAGAAGGTGTTGATGAAGGTGGCCTTCCGCAACCCAGGCGTCGACTTCTCCAAGGCCCTCAAGTCCATGCCTCCATCCGCCGATGTCGAAGCGCTCAAGACCCTCGTCGCACCCATCGTGGACAGGGTGAGAGGAGTCAAGAGGCTCGAGGCGACCCGGCGTGGACTAGGCCGCCAAGTCTATCTTTCTCTTGTCATTTGTAGATCATGTTTTAGGAGAAAAACCTATTAGATCTGCAACAAGTTGTTGTGTAATATACACTATCTTAGGCCATCGAATGCAATGTTATTTCCTTTACTCGATTTCTTCCCTTGTATGTTTTTACCCTCGCTTTCGGAAACTTGCGGTGCGAGCACCCTTCCTTGGCCGCCCGAGTGCGGAACTTCGGCAGCCTATTTGGGTCGCTTCTGACAAACAAGCTCGTCGCGGACTAGTCGCAGCTCACATAAGTTGTTGGCCGGGCTCGAAACAAAGTAAAGGCGCTACAGATCACGATTTGGTTCCTCCAGCGCCTGAGTTTTCCATACAAAGTTCTATCGTTCGAGGAAGATAACTTAAATTTTAAAACTGGCGTTTAAACTTAACAACTTAGCTTTTCTGTTGTCCATCTTAAGCAAAAGCCCAGTTCCTCGGCGGCAGCTTGTCGGCCCATATCATTATCTCCTCTTCTCCCCCGGTTAACTTGTGGGTGGATGAACCTTCTCCTTGTTTGAGAAGAAAGAAGAGAAAAATAAAGTTATGGAGCCTAATGGCTTATTATAAACTTACAGTTCTTGGTGCTGCACAAGATGTTAGTAAACACATGCATGTTTGATTATGAAAGCATGTATTGACAAAATGTCTTGTAACCATAAACTTTTCTTGATGCAAGGTCTGCGCCCGGCTTTGTACAACGGTTTACATCCACCCGCGGCACGACTTGTACAAACGCGTGGTGGCCGGACCGGGTTCCGGCAACCGCGCCTCATGGGTAAAACTTGCGAAGATGCTCTATGTTCCAGGAATTGCTCACCGGAGAGCCACCTTCGGTCTCAAGGCGGACAGCGCCGGGCCTAGTGACTCGTTTTACCCGATAAGGGCCTTCCCGCCGGCGTCAACTTGTTGGAATTCTTGGCGGATTGAGCGGCGCCGAAGAACAAAGGTCGCCTTCCTCGAAGCTTACGGCATTAACTGCGGCTATGGTAGCGGCGCCAAAGCTTCTTGCTGGTAATGAGCAGCTCAAATGCGGCTTTGAAGGCGATCTTCCTCGAGGAGCAGCGTCATCTTGTCGCAGCTGCTCTTGCTCAAACTCATCATAGCGAGCACTCGAGGTGACCCGTATCTGAGTTCCGTGGGAGAACTGCCTCTGCTCCATAGACTAGAGCAAAGGGTGTATGCGGCGGTGGCTCGATTTGGCGTCGTCTGATCGACCAAAGAACCCAGCAGCTCCTCGATCCAGTTCCTTCCGCACTTGTGCAGCTTTGTCGAAAGTTACGGTCTTGAGTCCTCGCAGCACTTCAGCGTTTGCTCTCTCTGCTTGACCGTTGCTTCTCGGATGAGCAACGGAAGCAAAGCAGATCTTGGCGCCAAGATTTTGAGCGTACTGCATGAAGGCGCGACTCATGAACTGGGTGCCGTTGTCGGTGATGATCCGGTTAGGAATCGAAGCGGCAAACAATTGACTGAAAGAACTGACTGTACTGTCACCTTCCTCACTGGTTCCACTTCCGGCCACTTTGTGAACTTGTCGATTCTGACGTACAACTATTCAAAGCCCCGGCAGCTCGGGGAAGGGGCCGAGGATGTCGAGCCCCAGACCGAAGGGCCAGGATAAAGGGATCGTCTGGAGAGCTTGAGCTGGCTGGTGTATCTGTTTGGAATGGGCCAGCACGCTTCACACTTGGTTACTTGTGCGGTTGCATCTGGAGGGCTTCGGCGGAAAGAAACCTTGCTTAGGAAAGCTTTGCGGCAAGAGCTCTTCTTGCCAATGTGGTGACCACATATGCCTCCGTGTATCTCTGCCAGCAGCTTACATCCATCTTCCCGGCAAATGCACTTCAATTTCACCGTTGAGTCTTCTTACATGCAGGATGTTGTCAACAAAGCTGGTACATACTTATTGCAGGGCTACTCTTTCGCTGCTTCTTGCTCTTGGGAAGTTCTCTCATGCAGAAGGAAATGAACAATCTGCTGCGCCCATCTTTGGAGCACTGCAGCTCGACAACAAGGACTAAAGGCACATCTATCGCTGCGGGAACATCAGCTTCCACGGCAAGAATCTGAATTTCTGCGGAACTTGACATTCCCGGCAAGCTTGCCGAGCAAAAGCTTGTCAAATGGGGAGCGTTTGCTCATGAAACAAACCCTAGGGCTTGTCGGAGCGTTGCTCCTCGGTGCTCTCGGTGTTGACTTTGGAGACCTTCTTGGCGGCGGCTTGAGGAAACTACTGCCGGAAAGTAGTCGCGGAAATCAACTTCCTCTTCTTATTCCGTCCTGTTGATGGTGTTACGATCGGTTGTGTCAGCTTGAGCACAAAAGATCCCTGGTTCCACAGTGTAGCTTGAGTGCGGCGCACTTTGACGAGCCATCGACAACATCATTCGAGCTCTTGGAACATGTTCCATCTGCGGGCCTTCAAAGTGCTCTTCTAGCTTCCTCACTTCATCGGCGTAAGCCTCCATCAGCGGACTCGATAATCTTTATTAACTTGGCGGACGACAAGTTGCAAGTCACCACGACAATGAGCTTCTTGATCCCAAGGTCCACCGCGATCCACGAGGCCGGCAAGCAAACCTTCATACTCTGCGGTATTGTTTGTTGCTTGTTCCTTGGGAAAGTGCATCTAGATTATGTACTTGAGGTGCTCTCCGGTGGGTGCGATAAGCAACTGCCTTGGCACCGGCGCTGCAGCGAAGGCACCATCAAAGTACATCAGCCACTCTTTACTTGCTTCTTTGGCGGGATGCTGCGTCTCTGGAATCTCTTAAATGCAGCGTCGGCGTCCATTCTGCTATGAACTCCGCCAATGCTCACTGCTTTGGATAGTTGAAGTGCTTTCAAACTTGAGACCAAAGCTTGACGGTTCCAGCGCCCACTCGACTATCACGCCGTTAAAGCTTCTGGATTTTGCAATATCCTCTTCAATGAAAGCGGTGACAAGCTGTTATCTCATGCGCTTGGAAGTAATGGCGCAGCTTTCTCGAGGCCATGAGGAGGCCGAAAAAGCAGCTTCGCACACCAGAATACCTTGACCTAGCTCACTGTAAAGGGAGCTAACAAAATAGACTGGGCGCTGCACCATCCTTTTACGAATCTTGCGGAATCCTGCAGATCTATCCTTGTCGGGACCGGAGCTTGTCGGGCCCCACAGCTTGTCATTTGGGCGTACTTGCCGTGGTTGTTAGCTCATCATCCGCCTCCCTCTCCGCTACTAACAGCGGCACTAACCACTTGATTGGTTGCTGCTAAATATAACAACAACTTTTCTTGTGGTTTTTGGTGCGACAAGTGTTGGGGGGAGGACAGGTATCTCTTCAAATCTTGCGCGCAGCCTCCGCTTCGAGTCCATTTCATTGGACCCGCCTTTTTCAAGATTTTGAAAAATGGCGAGTAGCGCTCGACTGACTTAGAGATAAACTTCTTTGAGAGCAGCTATGCAACCGGCAAGTCTTATGCGTCCTTGACACGCTTTGGTGCTTCGATCTGCTCAATGGCCTTGATCTTGTCGGGATTGGCTTGATTCCCCGGCTGAGACACAAAGAACCGAGAAGCTTAGGAAGGGACTCAAACACACACTTCTCGGGGTTAAGCTTGAGGTTGACCTTGCAGATTTGCAAAGGTCTCGGCCAAATGTTGGATCCGAGTTGCTGGAGCTGTGCTTTTGACCACTATGTCATCCATGTAGGCTTCTACATTTCTGTGCATCTGCGGCTCAAAAGCGTTGTGGACTGCCCTTGCAAATGGTGAACCAGCATTCTTCAATCTGAAAGGCATCCATATGAAACAGAATGTGCCACATGGAGTTATGAATGCGGTTTTCTCTTCATCCTCTCCTGCCATGAAGATCTGATGATATCCTGAGTATGCGTCAAGAAACGAGAGCAAGTCACATCCGGCCGTGGAGTCAACAATCTGGTCAATGCGCGGCAAGGGAAATGGGTCTTTGGGACAAGCTTTATTGACATCAGTGAAGTCTATACAAAGCCTCCATTTCCCATTTGCTTTGCGCACTACTACGAGGATTGGCCAACCACGTGGGATGGAGCACTCCTCGACAAGGCCTGCGCTTCTAGTTTCTTGATCTCTTCGCTATGAATTCTTGGCGCTCCACTGCTTGCTTCGACCTTTTGCTTGGCCAGGTGCGTGAGGGCCAGCGGCAAGGTGGTGCTCAATTACTTTCACAGGAACACGGGGATGTCGGGCGGTTGCCATGCAAACACATCGACATTCGCCCGCGGGAAAAGCAACGGCCGCTTTCCTATTTAGGGTCAAGCGTGGCACTCGATGGTGAAAGGTACCACCGGTGCCATCCTCCTTGGCGGACACCTTCTTGGTTGATGGCGGAGCTGCCATTGTCTTCTTCTTGCACTTGCGGTGGAGCTCGATGGTGCGTCCTCGGCGGCAGCGCAACACTCCAGAAGAGTGCGCTTGCCGGAGTGGGCATCGAGCTCTTGCCGGACTTGGTCTTCTTCTTCCCCGGGAGCTTCGGTGGCAAGTGTCTTGCTTTCACGCTGCTTCCGGTAGATCTTGTCGGCGCAGAGATAAGTGCGTCCTTCTTGTCGCCCGAGGGCGGAGATAACGCTTATCGGGCCTGGCATCTTAAGCACATTGTAGGCATAGTGAGAGGCTGCCATGAACTTGGCGGCGCTGGGCCAAGTATCCCATTATAAGGCAATGGGAAATCAGCAACGTCGAGCGTAATCCTCTCGATCCTGAAGTTTAGCTCGCTGCCAAATGTCACCGCAGCGTTATCTTCCCCTTTGGCTTGCTCCTTCCGGGTTGATCCTTGGAATGTGCGGTCTCTTGAGCTCGCTATCAGGGATTTGTAGCTTTTGGAGCACTACGGAGGAGATCAGATTCAAGCCGGCCCCGCCGTCAACTAACATCTTGGTGACCTTGAGGTTGCAGATAGTTGGTGAGACCAACATTGGCAAGCATCCGACCGTAGTTATCTGATCGGGATGGTCCTCAATATCAAAGATGATAGGCGTCTTTGGACCACTCGAAGGCTTGCGTGACTCTATGGATGGTTACTGCCGCATTTACTTCCGCATCCACTTTGTTTGAGCTGGCGGTGCGAAGTATCTTGAAGAAGCACCACCGTCGGCGCAAAAGCGACCTCTGTGGCTTTAAAACTCCTGGTCGTCGGCTTCATCGTCATCCATGTCTTCGTCATTGTCTTCGTCTTCATTCTTGTCGCGGCCCACGAGAGGTCTGTCTCCTTGCCGCTGCTTGGCCTTGTCGCGGCGTCCTCCCGGCTAGGCGCTTCTTGCCGCCTCCTCCAGTACCTTCATGGGCTCTCTCCTTGTCTACTTCGCTCGTATTCAGCTCTGCTGTTCTACAAGCTGCTCGACTTTCTTACAGACTCTGGAGGTCATGGCCCTTGGTGCAGTGGATCTTGCAATCTTGTTTGTTGGAGCTATCACGCTTGTCGGCGACCGCCACGGCTTGGTTGTCGGCGCCCCGGCAATCTCCTTGCCGGAGCCGACAACCTTGGCGGCACCTCCGTTCTTGGGACTGCTTCGACAACTAGCACATCTTTGCCTTTCTTTTTTACATTATTCCGCCTCGGCCCTTCCTTGCCGGGCGGTCTCTTCCTTGTCAGACTCTGGTCCCACATCCTCTCCTCAGAGTCTCCTTCCTTCTTCGGTAGCGTGCACACTTGTCGGCCGGGCGTAGAGCTTCGTGGCGTCCTTCACCTTGCACATCGCCATCTCTTCCCTCATCCTGCGGTTTCGCACATTACGATGGAATGCTGCTTGATCACCCTTGGCGAGGTGGACGTCGGGGATGTTGTAGTGCACTCGGCCGAATCTCTGGATGAACTTGCGCAAGGACTCTCCCTCCTTCGGGCAAGCGGGTGGAGGTCACTCTCCTGGCCATGAGGCTTGTGGCCGTCCAGGTGAAGGCGCCAACAAGCTGGTGGCACAAATCTGCCCAGAAGAAATAGAGCTATCCGGCAAGTGCATGAGCCAAGATCGGCGTTTGGCTTGAGCACCAAGGGAAAGTAGTTGGCGAGGATCTTGTCATCTCGTCCCCGTAGCTTGCACCCGCGATGGTGTAGATCTTTGAGGAACTCCGATGGGTGTGTCCTGCCATCATACTTCTCTCGCACATCTGGTTTGAAGTTTTTCTTGTCGGGCCACCGGACTTGCCGCAGCTCGAGTGAACACAGGACAACCTACGCGTCACGGCAAGTCGGCTGGCTCCCCTGGCGCATGCATATCGGCCAGTGGGCCCGGCGCGTTGGTCCGATTGACGGCGCGCTTCTCTTCGGCGCTCGATACGGGTTCGAGCGTCTTCTTCTTGCCGTTCTTGGAGAACTTGGCGCTGGTCGCGGCGAGCTCGCGGATCCGACGACGATGTGGAGTCGCTGTCGAGGTGGATCCGGCGAGTCGGCGATCTTGGTCTTTGGGAAGGGGAGTTCACGGTGGCTGCACCCCGCCGTCTACGTCACCATCATTTCGCGCCTTGCCGCCCGCTTTCTGCGAGGCATTCGGTTCTTGCATGGACGTCGCCCGTTAAGCGAAGCCGATGAGACTACGAATGGTGGCCCTCCATTCATCGACCTTATCGGCCGTTGGAGGGTAATCTAGAAATGGCGAAGCTCTAGCCAAAGCTTCCGCTGGTGTGGTTGGCGGCAACGGAATCTGGGCGAAGAACGGGATGTGCTCGGACTCCTAACCAAGTTAGAAGGAGCAGCATCCATGGCAACCGTACCTCGCTTCGTACCAGACATCTTTGCGGGGCGCATCACCGAGTCTCGAGGGCCTCGGGATCCTCCGGCTTGGCCTTGATCTATGGCGTATGGTGCCGCGAGTATCATGGCGCCTTTGTCCCTCGCCTCCTGCGAAGAGGCCTTGGCCAGCGGACTTCGACGCCCGGCCTTTGTGCTGCCTTGTCCTTGGATCCGGCGGTATTGTGGGCTCCTTCGGCAGCGCGGTTCCTCCGCTGCGTTCCCCCACCACTGACAGCTCCGGTGGTGGTGGGTTCGACAGCAGACAGCTCTGCTGCTGCCGAAGGCTTCTTCTTGAGCCATGTTGGCGAAGATGTTGATGAAGTTGCTCGTGTGACCTCCGGATCGGGTTCACACAACCTCGGCCTTCCCCTACAGCGCGCCCGAGATGTCGGGGAGGAATCTGCACCGCCACGCACACCTATGGGGCGGGGCCCCTTTTGATTCGGCGGGGGTGGAGGCTAGCGCAAGAAGCAGGTCGAGGCGATCCTGCGAGGGATTTTACCCAGCTTGAGCTCTCCGGAGATAATACTCCTACTGCTGCTTATGCGATTGTATTGTGTTCTTGCTAGGGAGCGTCGGGAGCTACAAAACCTAGCTTCGGGAGTCTGTGGCCTCGCAAATAGCTGAACCGAACCGAACCCCCCTCTACGTTGCGCTCGGGCCTCCTTTTATAGGTACAAAGGGGTCACCACAGTGGCAAGTAGGCGGGGTAGAATAGGAAAAAGCAGAGGTTGGTACACCGCTTTGTGCGATTGTCTGATGGACTATACCTAACTCGGCGGCAAGGGACAAGCGCCATAAATGCCCGTCCACTGTCGCTGAAAAAGTCGACACTGGACCGTCGGTGCATCTCCGTTTGCCACGGCGACAGCCTGCCAGCGCCGCCGCCATGCCGCTCTCGCTTCTACACAGCCCGTCGACACGCGTGCGCTGGGAAGCCCAGCGGCGACACGTTGGTGGATGATTTGGGCCGGAGAGGAAGAGAGGTTACCTGCCCGGCAAGCGCCTTGCATGGCGGGGAACCTTGTCGCGTGGGGGTTCGGCGCCCACAGCCTTCGGCAAGCTCCTCTTGCGGGGCCTTGTTTTCGCTTTAGCATACTGAGTGGCCTTCGGCAAGCTCCTCTTGCCGGGGGGTCTTGACTCTTTGTTGAGAACACTTTGTTCTTGAATGGCTCGGAAGGAGCCGCTGAGGATCTCGGTGGCCATCAAGCCAGCCCTGCCGTGGGGCGCTGCAACTATCCGTGCACGAGTTCGGGGTACTAGGGCACCCCTACTCTAGTACACCGACAACTTTGGAGTTTAAGGATGTCTTTAGTGAGCTATAAATCGCATCTCAAGATTCCCATCTTCAATGGGACGGACTATCCCTTCTGGGAGGAGAAGATGAAGTTCCATCTTCGAGCAATAGATGATGATATGTGGAATGTGGTGCAAGTTGGGTTCACCGTTGCTATACCTCAAGCCCCAACTGACGAGGAGAAGAAACTCATTCAGATGGATGCTCAAGCCAAAGATGAAATTGGTGGCCATTTCTCTCGGGCACAATTTCTTCGATATCGCTGGTGTGAAACCGCAAAGGATTTGTGGGATGTCCTCGAGAAGGTCAATAAAGGAGTTTCAACTCAGAAGGAAGCTCGAATTAATACTATTCAAGCGAAGTTCAATTAGTTCAAGTGCATTGAAAATAAAAGCTGTCAGCAAACCTTTGACCCTCTCAGTGACATAGCGAATGAACTTCAAGGTCTCGGCACCAAAGACATCACTGACCATGAAGTTGTGAATAAACTGCTCCGATCTCTTAACAGTTCATTCGACACTCTCCTCTTGATGTTCGTGAGCATTCTGACTTCAAAACCCCGACTCTTTTGATATCATGGAGAGACTGAGCACTCATGAGGAAAAAGAAGAAGAGAAGAGAGATCTATATGGCTCCAGTCAACGCAAAAATCATGCTCTCAAGGTTGTGGATGATTCCTCCTCAGATGGAAACGCCGATGAAGATTCAGATGACCGAGGACAACTCAGCAAGGATCTCGCACTGATCACAAAAAGATTCCAAAGCTTCCACAAAAAGAGACAGTTCCAGAAAAAATATTCAAGCAACTCTGGGGGTTCAAAATCTTCATCAAAACCTGCCGGAGAATACACCTGTTTCAAGTGCAAAAATCCTGGACACTTTATATCGGACAGTCCTCTCTGGGCGCTGAAATCCATGCCAGTGGGAGATATGATTCGGGAAACTATGGAGGCAAAAGCAAGAGCAAGAACTACGACTCCGATGAAGAAAAGAAACAAAAGAAATTCTTCAAGAAGAAGGACAACTCCAGCTCAAAATCTTTGTCAAGATCTTCATCGAGGAACCCGTCCAAGTCCTCCTCCAACCACAAGAATACTTCTCGCAAGGCCAAGGCGAACATCGACAAGGAGATGGATTCTGAAGAAGAAGAATCGTCTGCCTCCGAAGAAGAAAATGAGTCCAGTGAGGATTCTGACTCGGGCATGGCTGGCATAACATGTGCCTCCTCTCCTGTGACAAATTTCTTCGGGAACCCGTCAAGCGACGATGAAACTCCTGCCTACTGCTTCATGGCCAAGGCTTCGAAAGAAAAGGTATCCTCCAAACATAACAAGGTTCACTCCAGTGATCAATATTCTTCTGATGAGGATGACCATGCTAAGTTGATCAAAATTGCAAATATTAAAAAAACTCTTGAAAAGATAGAGAAAACCCTTAGGAAATCTGAAGGGTTGTTGGTTGAGGAGATGGAGAAAAATCAGTCGTTCACCGAAGGGTATTCTACTCTCAAGTCATGAACAGATGAACTCTCAACTCATCATGATTTTCTCTGAGCTGACCACGGAAGATTGAACTACGATTACCTGAAAAGGAAACA
Source organism: Aegilops bicornis (assembly GCA_021605145.1). NCBI lineage: Eukaryota > Viridiplantae > Streptophyta > Magnoliopsida > Poales > Poaceae > Aegilops > Aegilops bicornis. The sequence goes on along the minus strand of CM038669.1, from coordinate 259,395,511 downwards.
GGAACTCGAGGCGCTGAGAGAGGCTCATGAAGATTTTATTAGAGAAAATTCTCTTCTCACCCAACAACTCAAGGATAAACCAGATGTTGTAGGGTGGAACCCTAGGGGCCGATATTTCACGAAATGGAGGGGATCCCACGTAGAATATGAGGGAAAACACGAGGGGAACGTGAGGATACACTCAAATCAACAAGAAACAATCACACATGTGCTAGATCCATGAACACAAAAGGAGATACATGATTCAAATCCAACAAAGGGGGATACAAACGATAGCTAGTTCATCTCCGTGAGGAGGCCTTGAATCCGCGAGAGATCTTCCCGTGAGGGGCCTTGAATCCAAGTGTGGATCTTCTTCATAGAGGCCGCGGTCTCTCTCGATGGAGTAGAACCACAAGGATGAGCAAAGTTCTATCTCTAAATGGGCTATCACAGTGCTAACCATAACTAGGAGGAGGAGGACTCTATAGATAGTGCTAGCCCACGAAGGGGTAAGTGAGAGGGGGGATACATGGGCCTCGGGCTTTGTCCAAGCGTGCAGGCAGGCACCGAATGTTCGGCCGTTCGCGGGGTGCCCGATGTCCGGGCACTCACCGGATGTCCGGCCTGGCGGTGGGCGAATCTGGTGCATTGTGTCGTTGATGCCGGATTGCGGGGGAAGGCCGGATGTCCGGGCTGTCGGGAGGCACCGGATGTTCGGCCGTCTATTGGTGCAACTCCTCGATGGCTGGACAGGCGCTGGATGCCCGGCCTCTGGACCGGATGTTCGGCCGCTGTAGCTTCAGCAGCTCCGTCTTCTTCCGCCTCCGCTTCCATGCTTACCTCACGGATGGTGTAGTTGTTCCTTGGCGCTTGCACTCCTCCTCCTCGTCTGTGGTGTTCCGACAATATCTATGTATGCACATGAGTGGAGCGTCAAGTAGTATACCATCCTTGAAGGGGTCAAGTGAACACGTGTAAAGGAGATGATTCACCTTTGTGTATGTGAAGTAGATGTCACACGTGTCACTTGCCAAACGGACTCTTGACATGGTGATGTCTGTAGGATGCTCTGCATCATCCCCTCCCCCTTGGGAAAGATCCGACCTCGGATCAAGAACCAAATCACCATGGGAAATAGATGGTGTTGCCGTGTAGAAGTGGACGATCACCACATACTCATCATATTGAAGCTCGAAATGGGTACACTCCAATGTCGCACCGGCTAGTGTTTCTAGGGCTGGAAAAAAGCTCGAAGCTCGTGAGCTAAACGAGTAACTCGTGACTCGGCTCGAATCGACTCGAACTCGAAAAATAACGAGTCGAGCCGAGCTTTAGTTTAAGATCGTTTATAGACCAAGTTAAACGAGCCAATCTCACGAGTACTCATGTAACTCGTTAGGCTCACAAGAGATCAGCTAAGCACCTTGCCCTAGGCACACAACAAAGGCCCAATTGCTTCTAATATGAAAAAATGATTACTTGTGAATGTAAATGTACATATTAAACATGTACATTATTCACAAACAATGTTCATTTTTATCTTATTAGTAAGGTTTTATGTTCATATCCTTAACGAGCTTAATAAGCTAAACGAGCCAGCCATGAAAGTTATACGAGTCGAGCCAATCTTGAATTTGAACTCGTTATAGTAACGAGTTGAGTCGAGCTAGCTCGTTAATGAAACGAGTTTTAGCGAGTCGAGCCGAGCTGGCTCGACTCGGCTCGAATTCCAGCCCTAAGTGTTTCCTTCAAAAGGAGCAAGGACAAAAAACACTTGGAAAAACAAATGTGGTTAGCTCTAGTGCAAAACCAAGCATTCAAGTGGTGATTCACCAAACAAGTGTCGTCATCATGTAAAGCATATGGTGTGACAAAGGATTGTGACATGGCATGTAAGCATATCAATCGAGCACAAGCAAATCTATCATGGGGACACGTATGCAATTGGGAGGTAGTGATGCAAATATGTGTGACAAGAGAATAAGAATCTACCTCAGTTCATAGCAAGCATTCACAAAGAGCTCAAAGAAAGGTCTATGGTAGGCATATGAATCATTCACGCCACCAAAGAAGATGAGATGTCTAAACACATGGGTCAAGTGCAAGACAATCCAAGCATGACATGCATAGGGTGTAGTGAATATAGTGTGCCACACAACACAATAGAAAGAGCAATTGTTCATCATGTATGAGGCAATCAAGTTAATCACGTGACAAGCAATGGGACATGGCATATGTGAAGAAATGAGATTGTTGCAACCAAGCATATGATAGGAGCAAGAACTCAACAAGCTGGATGCAACACACAAGGTATGCATGTCATGAGGCATGGCAATGTGGCAATCATGAGTGAAAGAAATATCTCGAACTTGCGTGCGATCAAGGGGTCCAAGATAAACAATAAGTCTCATGGTGCAAACAACACGAGCAGTAGGTTCCATAATATTCATGCTAAAGAAAGATGTCACCTTGAAGGCATCCTTGTGCATTCTTCATAATGCCGAAGTGGTAGGAAAGGTGGTGTAGAAGCGAGTCGTAGTCGAATGTATGAGGCTCACTCTCAAGAGCTTGAATGGTCAACTCACGTGAAGTGGAAGTCGACACAAAGTCCAAGTATCCTACACATGAACACAACAAAACAAAGAACATATGCGCCTGGTAGATAACAACATCATCCATCATGATGGTTCTCCTCTCTTGCACATAACCATTAGAAGCACAAGTGCATGAATAATATGATGCAACAATGGTGCAAAGAGGTAAGACAAGCATGCTTCACAAGGAATATGTCAAGATCTCCAAATATATGAGAGAATGCTATGGGGGAAATCTCATTAGCAAGACTAAAAACATTGTTGCACTCAATGCATGTCAAAGCATCTATCACGAGAGAGGCAACATATGCGGACATAGGACAACAAGCAATAGCAATCATGTGCAAAGCATGTCAATGGTTTTCATCAACCATATGAAACGAGCAAGTATGAATCATTGGTGATGCAACATAGGCAAGCATATCAATGATGTCATGCAAACTAGTGGATCAAAGATGCAACACACTAGGAGAAATCATGGAAAACATGTCATGGGAGAAAATAGTAGGCATAGGCAATGCCCATGATATATCACAAGCACGAAAGCATAACATGGTCAAGATATCATGGTTCACAATGGAAACATGGCAATAACAAGGGGTATCTCCACTAAGCTTGCAAATACACATACAAGTACTAGAATTAATCATCATGTGAAATGCAAAGCATGGGTCACCAAAGCATGTCATCCAAATGGAAATGAGCATATCTTGCAAAGTGAACATGGCAAGATGGGCATGAATATGTAATGGACAATAACCCATAACCATATGAGGGCCATGTAGAAGAAAACTGCGAAGGTCTTGCGGAAAGGAAACGATGTGAAAACCAATCCATGGGATCCCAAGTCATTGTTGCTCTCTAGAGCTCATTTTGTCAACTCGTGAGCTTGCGAGGTTGATGAGTAAGTATGGGGACCTACACAACAAATACACAAACGAAAGAAATTGTGTGTGTGCTAAATTTACACATCATCCATCATGATGTGAATGTGCACGTGAGAGTTAGCGCAAGATAAGCATCGCTCAAAGAAATTGGAAGCATGATATAAGAACATGTCGTCCATCATGAAAGAATAATCATTATGTATAACACGATGGGGACACAAATTGAGCATGCAATTATAGCAAGTGTGTGGCACAACAATAGCATTTTTATTCATGGGATGCATATGGTGCTCACAATCATGGGATTCATGCAATGGATGGGAGTGATCAAAATCTCCTAAAATATATGAGGAAACTATGGGGGTCTCCAAGATTATGTAGGTGATACGTCTCCGTCGTATCTACTCTTCCAAATTCTTTTCCCTTGTTTTGGACTCTAATTTGCATGATTTGAGTGGAACTAACCCGGACTGACGCTCTTTTCAGCAGAATTGCCATGATGTTATTTTTTTGCAGAATAAAAAGTTCTCGGAATGACCTGAATCTTCACGGAGCCAAGTTTTGGAATTAATTAAAAAGTATTGGCGAAAGAATCAGCAGCAGGGGCCCTACACCCTCGCCACAAGGGTGGGGGCGCGCCCAGCCCCATGGGGCGCACCCTCCAACCTTGTTGGCCCCCTAGACCTCCACCGACCTCAACTCCAACTCCATATATTCATGTTCAAGGAGAAAAAAAATCCGAGAGAAGGACTCATCACGTTTTACGATACGGAGCCGCCGCCAAGCCTTGTTCTTCCTCGGGAGGGCAGATCTGGAGTCCGTTCGGGGCTTCGGAGAGGGGAATTCGTCTCCATCGTCATCATCAACCATCCTCCATCACCAATTTCATGATGTTCACCGCCGTGCGTGAGTAATTCCATCGTAGGCTTGCTATCCCGTGATGGGTTGGATGAGATTTACCATGTAATCGAGTTAGTTTTGTTAGGGTTCAATCCCTAATATCCACTATGTTCTAAGATTGATGTTGCTATGACTTTGCTATGCTTAATGCTTGTCACTAGGGCCCGAGTGCCATGATTTAGATCCGAACCTATTATGTTTTCATGAATATATTTGTGTTCTTGATTCGATATTGCAAGTTATAGACCTACTACGTGTTATGATCCGGCAACCCCGGAGTGACAATAGTCGGGACCACTCCTGATGATGACCGTAGTTTGAGGAGTTCATGTATTCACTAAGTGCTAATGCTTTGGTCTGGTACTCTATTAAAAGAAGGCCTTAATATCCCTTAGTTTGCAATAGGACCCCGCTACCACGGGAGGGTAGGACAAAAGATGTCATGCAAGTTCTTTTCCATAACACGTATGGCTATATTCAGAATACATGCCTACATTATATTGATGAATTGGAGCTAGTTCTGTGTCACCCTATGTTATAGCCATTGCATGATGAATGCCATCTGACATAATTATCCATCATGGATCCATTGCCTAAGAGATCGTTTCATATTGATCTTTGTTGAGTTACTTTTCCGTTGCCACTATTACGATTGCTACAATACTACTACTGCTAATTTTGCTACTGTTACTTATACTTCCATACTACTTTGCTGCAGATATAAAGTCTTTCATGTGTCATTGAATTGACAACTCAGCTGCTAATACTCAAGAATATTCTTTGGCTTCCCTTGTGTCGAATCAATAAATTTGGGTTGAATACTCTACCCTCGAAAACTGTTGCGATCCCCTATACTTGTGGGTTATCAAGACCTTTTTTGGTGCCGTTGCCGGGGAGCATAGTTCTATTCTTTGAGTCACTTGGGATTTATATATGTTGATCACTATGAGGAATTTGAAAGATCAAAGAACTAAAAAAATTCCCTCAACTACGAGGGGAGGTAAGGAACTGCCATCTAGCTCTGCACTTGATTCTCCTTCTGCTTTGAGTAAACTTGCGACACCTACACCTGCTATTGATTCCGAGATGTCGCATGTTATTGATGATGCCACTTCTGCTATGCATGATGCTTATGATGATACTACTTCTATGCTTGATAATACTGTGCCACTAGGTGGATTTCTCGATGAACAACTTGCTAGGGTTAGAGAGAATGAAATTACTGAAACTGATGATATTATTGAAACTGAAGATTATGATTCTCCCCCTAGATATAAATTGCGTATTGTTCCTGAGGGTTATGTTATGGATGAAGAAACTGCTAGAGACTTCTTTCCTTGCAATGATAGAGAAGATCTTAAGAAATTGTTAGCTAAGCTGAAATAAAAATCCTTGAATGCTAGAATGAAATATGATCTCGCTTTTTCTACATCACCTATCTTTGTTACTGATAAGGATTATGAATTCTCTGTCGATCCTGAGTTAATTACTTTGGTTGAATCTGATCATTTTTATGGTTATGAATCTGAAACTGTTGTGGCACATCTTACTAAATTGAATGACATAGCCACCAGATTTGCTCATGAGGAAAAAATTCATTATTAATATATCCTTAAATTATTTCCTTTCTCATTAAAGGGTGATGCTACATTATGGTTTAATTCTCTTGCTCCTGGTTGTGTGCGTAGTCCCCAGATTATGATTTATCACTTCTCTGCAAAATATTTCCCCGCTCATAAGAAACAAGCTTCTTTAAAGGAAATGTTTAATTTTGTGCAAATTGAAGAAGAGAGTCTCCCACAAGCTTGGGGGAGGCTTCTCTGATTACTTAATGTTTGCCTGATCATCCTCTCAAGAAAAATGAAATACTTGATATCTTTTATAATGGACTAATTGATGCTTCCAGAGACCACCTGTATAGTTGTGCTGGTTGTGTTTTCAGGGAAAGAACTGTTGAGCAAGCTGAATTGCTATTGAATAATATATTGAGTAATGAAAATGATTGGACACTTCCAGAACCAACTCCGAAGCCAACTCCAAAAAAGGGGTATTCTATTTCTCAGTCCTGAAGATATGCAAGAGGCAAAGAAATCTATGAAAGAAAAAGGTATTAAAGCTGAAGATGTTAAGAATTTACCGCCACAGATCGAGAACCAAATCACCATGGGAAAGAGATGGCATCGCTGTGTAGAAGTGGACGATCACCAAGTACTCATCATCTTGAAACTCGAAATGGGCACCCTCCAATGTCGCACTGGCAAGTGTTTCCTTCAAAAGGAGCAAAGACAACAAACACTTGGAAAAACAAATGCGGTTAGAGTTAGTGCAAAACAAAGCATTCAAGTGGTGATTCACCAAACAAGTGTCGTCGTCATACAAAGAATATGGTGTGACAAAGTATTGTGACATGGCATGTAAGCATATCAGTCAAGCGCAAGCAAAGGTATCATGTGGACAAGTATGCAAGTGGGAGGTAGAGATGCAAATATGTGTGACAAGATAATAAGCATCTACCTCAAAGTCATAGCAAGCATGCATAAATTGCTCAATAAATGGTCGATAGTAGGCATAGGAATCATTCACAACATCAAATAAAACGAAATGTCTAAACGCATGGGTCAAGTGCAAGACAATCGAAGCATAACGTGCATAGGGTGTAGTGAAGATAGTATGGCAGTATGGCACTCAACACAATATAAAGAGCAATTGTTCATCATGTGTGAGGCAATCAAGTCAATCATGTGACAAGCAATGGTACATGGCATATGTGAAGAAATGACATTGTTGCAACCAAGCATATGATAGGATGAAGTAATCCAAGAATTGGATGCAACACACAAGGCATATATATCATGAAGCATGGAAATGTGAAAATGGCAAGTCGAAGCAAGCTCTCTAACATGTGCGCAATATATCAAGGTGCAAGCTAGACATGAAGTAGGATCCACCATATTCATGCTCAAGAAAGATGTCACCTTGAAGGCGTGTCCTTGTGCATTCTTCACAATGCTGAAACACAAGCAAGTACGATGTAGAATCGCTGTGGTAGAAGGTGGTTCACTCTCAAGAGCCCAAATTGTCAACTCACGTGACGTGGAAGTTGACACAAAGTCCAAGTTTCCTACACATGCACACAACAAAACAAAGAACATATGTGCATGGTAGATAAACACATCATCCATCATGATGGTTCTCTTCTCTTGCACATGACCATTAGTAGCACAAGTACATGAATAATATGATGCAACAATGGTGATATTCATGGCACTAGGTACATGATGCAAAGAAGTAAGACAAGCATGCTTCACAAGAAATATGTCAAGATCTCTCGATATGTGTGAGAATACCATGGGGGCAATCTCATTAGCAAGACTAAAATCATTGTTGCACTCAATACATGGCAAATCATCTAGCATGAGAGAGCCAACATATGGAGATATATGACAAGAAGCAATAACAATCATGTGCAAAGCATGTAGATGGTTGTCATTAACTGTATGAAACAAGCAAGTATGAATCACCGCCGCTCAACTTCGACAAGCATTCTACATCGACCACCTTCCCCATTTTGAAACCCTAACCGTAAGCAAGACGGTAACCTCTATATCACCTTGGTATCGTGGTATCCCATCATTGTACATTCTTCCTGCCATTGTATTGATAACCACTACCCCATTTTGCGTCACTTGCCTATCGAGACTAGCCTTTGAGTATCACCATGTCAAGAATCCGTTTGGCAAGTGACACGTGCGACATCTACTTCACATACACAAAGGTGAATCATCTCCTTTGTGTTCACTTGACCCCTTCGAGGATGGTATACTACTTGACGCTCCACTCGTGTGCATACATAGGTATTGTCGGAACACCACGGACGACGGGGAGGAGTGCAAGCGCCAAGGAACAACTACACCATCCACGAGGGAAGCATGTAAGTGGAGACGGAAGAAGATAGAGTTCTTTGGCTTCTGGCGGCGGACATCCGGGCGAGCCCGACATTATTGTTGTACAACCGCCGAGGAGTTGCACAAACAGACGGCTAACAACATCAGTGGCCAGACATCCGGCGCCAGCACCGGACATCCGGCGCGTCCCGGCAGCCCGGACATCCGGCCTTACCCTGGAAATCCGGCATCGACGATAGAAAGCACCAGATTCGGCCACCGCCAGGCCGGACATCCGGCGAGTGCCCCGGACATCCGATGACCCGCGAACGGCCGAACATCCAACCCCCAGCCAGACATCTGGTGCCTGCCTGCGTGCATGGACAACGCCCAAGGCCCATGTATCCCCCCTCTCACTTACCCCTTCGTGGGCTAGCACTATATATAGACCCGCTCCTCCTCCTAGTTAGGGTTAGCATTGTGATAGCTCATTAGAGATAGAGCTTTGCAAATCTTGTGGTTCTACTCCATCGAGAGAGACCGCGGCCTCTACGGAGAAGATCCATGCTTGGATTCAAGGCCCCTCACGGGAAGATCCCTCGCGGATTCAAGGCCTCCTCACGGAGATGAACTAGCTATTGTTTGTACCCCCCTTTGTTGGATTTGAATCATGTATCTCATTTTGTGTTCATGGATCTAGCACATGTGTGATTGTTTTGTTGATTTGAGTGTATCCTCTCGTTCCCCTCGTGTTCTTCGTGAGACCCCCTCCATTTCGTGAAAGATCGGCCCCTAGGTTTCCACCCTACATCATCTTGGTATCATGAGCCACGTTGATCACGACTTTGGAGTCTCCCCCGCCGTTTTCTAGCCTTTTTTGCTTAGTTTCGTCCTAATTTCGAAAATCCCCACCAAAAATAGCCCCAATTTTTTTTGTGATTTGTTGGTTTGATGAAGTTTTGTTGATTTTGATCCATGAATTCATTGTGTTACTAGTGGATCTATCTTTCCCCCAAGTTCCCCCACTTTCCATCCACGAAATCTCTCCAATTTTCCCCCCAAAATCAACAATTTCCTCCCTTAAAATCGAGTACCTCAAGTTCATCCTCGGATTTGGAGCCCGGACATCCGGCCCGTGGCCCCGCAATCTGGCCCCTCGGACATCCGGACCGTACCCTAGACAACCGGCTCCTGGAGCGCAATTTCGCGTGCGGTTCTGGACATCAGATCCCGGATTTCCGGCCTCGACCCTGGATGTCCGGCCCCTAGGAGTTCAGCCTCCCGTGTTTCACCGTTTTGACCATAACTAATTCATCCGGAGTCCGATTTTGACGTTCTTTAGCTTGTTCTGAAGCTATTGACATCCGCCATCCCACAAAAATACTAGCAACATCATTTTACTCCATCACATTTTTGAAACTTTGGCATCTTTGCGTAGGGCTTCCACCATATCATCTGCATAACCACCACTGATTTCTGCAACCTAACCCATTTTATTGCCTATTGCATTATTAGTTGTTTGAGTTATGATTTGAGTCTCCTAAGGTGTTTTGGCTACTTAGGGACGGTTTCTTCTTCATCAACCACCACCATAACTTCCGCATTGGCTTGACCACCATACACTTCTGCCACCCCAACTTAACTCAATTTTGTTTGTGCGGTGAGTTGTGTCTCATATGGTGTTTCGGCTAATTAGGGACCGTGCTTTCAACTCCGACACCCTCTATAGCCCATCATACCCTTCCGCCACCTTAACCCATTTTGACCGGGTTTCCACCAATAATTTCGCAACCACCACTGCTTTTTTGCTACCACCATTTGACATTTGCCTTTGGAGATTTTGAGTTTGCGGTTTTTCCGTTTCCTAGGGTGTTTCGGCTAACTAGGAACGATTCGACATCGACAACGCCGCCGCTCAACTTTGACAAGCATTCTACATCGACCACCTTCACCATTTTGACACCCTAATGGTTACCTCTATATCACCTTGGTATCGTGGTAACCCATCATTGTACATTCTTCTTGCCATTGTATTGATAACCCCTAACCCGTTTTGCGTCACTTGCCTATCGAGACTTTCGTGGATGTAAAGTGGTGAAACTTGGGGGAAATATAGATCCACTAGTAACACAACGAATTCATGGATCAAAGTCAACAAAACTTCATCAAACCAACAAATCACAAAAAAAATTGGGGCTATTTTTGGTGGGGATTTTCGAAATTAGGACGAAACTAAGCAAAAGAAGGCTAGAAAACGGTGGGGGAGACTCCAAATTCATGATCAACGTGGCTCATGATACCATGATGATGTAGGATGGAACCCTAGGGGCTAATCTTTCACGAAATCGAGGGGATCCCACAAAGAACACGATGGAAAAAACACGAGGGGAACGAGAGGATACACTCAAATCAACAAGAAACAATCACCCATGTGCTAGATCCATGAACACAAAAGGAGATACATGATTCCTATCCAACAAAGGGGTATACAAATGGTAGCTAGTTCATCTCCGTGATGACGCCTTGAATCCTCGAGGGATCTTCCCGTGAGGGGCCTTGAATCCAAGCGTGAATCTTCTCCGTAGAGGTCGCGGTCTTTCTCGATGGAGTAGAACCACAAGGATGAGCAAAGCTCTATCTCTAAATGAGCTGTCACAATGCTAACGCTAACTAGGAGGAGGAGGGGTCTATATATAGTGCTAGCGCACAAAGGGGTAAGTGAGAGGGGGATACATGGGCCTCGGGCCCTGTCCTTGCGCGCAGGTAGGCGCCGGATGTCCGGCTGGGGCCCGGATGTCCGGCCGTTCGCGGGGCGCTGGATGTCCAGCCAGGCGGTGGCCGAATCTGGTGCGTTCTATCATCGATGCCGGATTTCCCTCTTCTCTTCCAGGCTTAAATCATGGATGGTGTAGTTGTTCCTAGGCGCTTGCACTCCTCCTCGACATCCGTGAAGCTCCGACAATACCTATGCATGCACACGAGTGGAGTGTCAAGTAGTATACCATCCTCGAAGGGGTCAAGTGAACACGTGTAAAGGAGATGATTCACCTTTGTGTATGTGAAATAGATGTCGCACGTGTGACATGCCAAACGGATTCTTGACATGGTGATGTCCGTAGGATGCTTCGCATCACCAGAGGTGTTAGTGCCACCTTGCTTAAAATGCCTTGAACGAACCAATGATGAATCAAATGTTGAATCATCTATGAGTGCTAACCCCTCGGTCGAGGAAAATGGTTCTATTTCTAATGAAAACGCTAGGTTGAAAGATCTTCTTCAGACAGGAATGTTCAAATCTCTCAAAGGGCACCAAACCCTTTGTGATGTTCTGAAGAAATCTATTCTTCAAAAAAAATACTAGGAAGGAAGGTATTGTTTGGAAAGGAAATTGAATGAAAATGGCACATATTGGGAACCACATCAATACCCTCAAACTGTGTGGGTTCCTGCAAAGTGCAAAACGCTCGATCCAGCACCACTTTCGGGATACAACTCTCCCATACCTAAATATCCTGATGATGCCTCTCTGGACAATTACAAGTTGTTTAAGAATCAACATGGTGAGGCAGTTGCTCGCTATGTTGGACCAAACAGCAGAAATGCCCCCCCAAAGAAAGCTATTTGGGTGCCTAAGAAAACTGTTGATGCTTGCCTATTTCTACTTGACTAACCATGCAGGCACAAAAAGTTCGACAGAATGAGTACATGCATGCCTCATGCAATCATTATGCTCACTCATCAGGAAGGAATTTCAATGCATATTCCTTAAATTACACTCGTTCTTCCTTGAGTAACAATTATGCTTACTGAAAGAAATCATATCCTACCCATTCTATTGTTTCGAAGCCACCTGGAAAGATGCAGGTGGTTAAGAAAGCCTAATTCTTCTGCAGGACTATGTCTCCGGATGCACTGAATGGATAATGGACAGTGGATGCACTAGTCACATGACCAGAGACAAGTCATTGTTTGTCGACCCCAACTTAAGTGCTTCTCCTCTGAAGTATATCATTTTTGGTGACAACAACAAGGGAAAGGTAATTGGGCTAGGTAAAATTGATATATCCAAGGACAAGTCCATTGATGATGTTTTACTTATTCAGTCTCTTGGATTCAATCTTATTCAGTTGGCAAGCTATGTGATTTGGGCATGCTAGTTCTATTTTCTATATCCAATGCATCTTCTTTATGGCTACTAACAATTCCTTCGTCTTTGAGGGAATTAGAAAGGGTGATCTTTATATTGTGGATTTCTCTAAGGGTCCCTCAATCCAAACTTGCTTTCTTGCGAAAGCAATAGAACATTGGCTGTTGCACCGAAGACTTGGTCATGCAGGTATGATAAATTTGCAGACCCTGGTGAAGAAAAATCATCTTCGTGGCATTCATGATGTAAAATTCGACAAGAATCATCTCTCTGCTACATGCGAGGCTTGTAAAATTAGCCAAGAAGCATCACTCATAAAAAACAGTCATGACCACAACAAGGCCTCTGGAATTCTTCATATGGATTTATTCGATCCTCAAAATTATGCAAGCTTTGGTGGGAATCATTATGGTCTGGTTATTGTTGATGATTTCTCTAGATGCACATGGGTATTCTTTCTTGAAGACAAGACCTGCACTCAAGATATCTTCAAAAGTTTCACTAACATTGGTACAACGACGTCCTAAACAAACGGTTTAAAACCCCTTTCAGCGATGGCATTTGGAACCGTCGCCAAGTGATTGTGGGCGATAGGGGGGGGGGTCCTTCCCACACAACCCAGAAATCGTTGGGGATAGGCCCTCGTGGGACCCAGGCTGGGGCCGTGTGCGATCGGGCGAGGCATGGAAACCCAATCATTTCCATAGGTATGTACATCCCACACGGTGAATCCCAGAAATCATTTCCGTAGGTATGTACATCCCACACGGTGAATCCCAGAAATCATTTCCGTAGGTATGTACATCCCACACGGTGAATCCCAGAAACCATTTCCTTAGGTATGTACATCCCACAAGGTGAATCCCAGAAAATCATTTCCGTAGGTATGTACATCCCACACAGTTCTTTGTGTGGAAACGTTTGTGCAAGGTGGCCTAACACAAATAGTTCGCTGCCGGAAGCCGTGTGTTGATTGTTAGTTGATCGAACACGCCTACTTTCTAGAAACGGTGCGTGTTGTTTGAGTTCATCGACCACGGTGCTGTTTGAGTAACTGTTTGCAATAGAAAACCCCAATAAGCAGGGTAATTAGCCTATTATTGATAATCCATGTACTAATCAAACTGATATTTCTTATAGAACACGCTAGATATTTCATATCCGTATAAAAGCAACCAGGATTTCATAATCGAATTACATCAGATAGCTTCGGCCCTCAGTTACGCTATTACACAACAGCACCAAGTTTCACATGTAGCATAAAAAACCTTTCGAAAGTAGCATCATACATGGTATATAGATAGATGAGTCTTAACTGGGAAACTGCAGAAGCGGAAGGCAAATATTGAGCCTTCAGTGATGTTGAATGTCCTTGCAACTTTAGGCCAGTGGCTATGGATAATTGCCCTCCCAACCTTCGTCCTCTTGAGCAAGACTTCGATATTGTACTGTGGGTGTTGAATGAATACCTTCCTCGCCTCTTGACCATGCAGGTGGTTTGGGAGGTAATCATCGGTGAACTGCTTTGAAAAGTACTGAAACAAAGCTATGCAGCTGTTCTAAATTTTGAAACGGCGCAAGGGGTAAAAATAAGGTAAAAGAGTTGGTACCATCCCATAGTTGACTGATGTCTTCTTCATTGTGCAAACAAAGATCTTGCTGTTATTCGTCGCAAGTTTCTTCATCCTAACAATCTTTCTGAGTTTCTTGACTTGACCGATATTCATGGACATCTCATTTCCCCATATGCAAAATGGGTCGAACCGTGGGTCTAAGCCTCTGACAGCAGGACCTACATGTGCAAGACCAAATTGTAAGAAACCTAAATATTAGAGTGATTCCTGCAACTACACAATAATGTGCTATTAGCCAAAGGACCCTGCTTGAACAAACCTCGATGGTAAACCGCAGTGTCTCCCATTGTTTCCCTGCAACACACATAAGGAAGATCTTGCTCAGGTTAACTGAGAGTTGCCATACTATCATTAGAATATGTATTGAGTACAGCCAAATTCGATTGGTGTGACATGCATAACAATACAAAATTTTACCCACAACAAATGAAAATCAAATTGCAGAACTGAACCAAATAGTTAAATGGACAACAGACCAAATGAACCAAAATAGTTAATCGAGTACCGACATTGCAGAATAGAAACATGTACTAGAAGATAAGACAGTTAACAAAACAAAGAATGCTTGAGAACAGTACTATGAAATGTAGCAGTTGTTGGACCAAAGTGTTAACTGAACATTACATTTCAGAGGACCAAACTGTTAACTGAACATCAGATTGCATATTAACATTAGAGAGGACAAATCACTAGAAGGCACTGGCGGTGGCCTCGAGAAAACATCACGAACTGTATTCTAAAGTAGACAACCACGCGGCAGTGTTGACGGTGGCCTCGAAGACGAGGTGCTCCTCCAAGATCTGGCGGTCGACACGCATGTCAGCCATAGCGACCTTGTTCGCGCGTGCGGCCGCATGCTACTCGGCTAGACATTATACTGCATGTAAAATGGCTGTGGGCGGCGCTTAATTGGAGGAGGGGGGCAAGAAGAAGGGTCGGCGGCGAGGAGGCCGCACAGCAGGAAGAAGGGTCGCCGGTGAGGAGGCGGCGCTGCAAGAAGAAGGGTCGCCGACGAGGAGGCGACACTGCAAGAAAAAGGGTAGCCGGCGAGGGGGCAGCATTGCAAGAAGAAGGGTCATCGGCGAGGAGGCTGAGCTGCCAGTAAGCAGCAGTGAAGGTTTGAACTTGGAAAGCAAGGAGGAACAGTGGAAATGTGGCTTTTGGTAGGAGGGAGGGGGCGGGGAGATAGATATTTCCGGTGGCCAAAAATTTTGCTTGGTGCCACGAAACCGGGCGTGCAAGTGTGTTTTAAGCGGGGGCGGTGGACTATAGACGACGAAGCTTCCTATGTAAGCCAGACAAGACGTTGCGCCAAGATATTTTATATCGCATCCCACACGATTCTTTCTAGTAAACTGTTTGTGGTATACCTGATTTTTTCATTATGTTTTGAAAGACCAAATGGTGTTACGGAGGGAAAGGATGGTGTTCAAATTGCTAGAACATTTACGTACAATGAACATGCAACTAGCACATGAGTGTCGTGTTTAAATTTGGAATTATTCCGGGTTCGTTTGACATTTTTATGCATTAATTGAGTTTCTGGGCATTTAATGTGCATAATTCAAATTTGAACTACAAGCACATGCTCCAATGCACCAAAGTTTGCTGAAAAATCACATGTGTGTCTTTGGGTGAATTTATAGGTCCCATGCAAGAAATGGGAATAAAATTCAAACATCTGGGTGTCGTGGCTCGACCGGAATGATTGAGAAACTTGGTTTTTTAATTCCTGTAAATCCAAAACACGGCTAAAAATCATGAAACTTGGCATGGTGTCATGACATGGCACCAACATGCTGCAGTAATTTTTTTGGCCGAATTGGGACAAGCTTTGGTGTAAGCTTCTTGCAAACCGGAGCTTCCCTCAAGAAGGCTCCTGGTTCCGAGAGTGAACGCGTCACCTCCGTGTGTGAAACGACATACGTACACTGTCTTCTCCCGCCTTAATTTTTTTACACACGCAGATTAGACCAAATAGAAGTATCATGCTAAAATTTGGAATTATTCCATGTTTGTTTGGCCTTTTTTATACATTAATTGAGTTTCTGGGCATTTAGTGTGCATAATTCAAATTTGAACTACAAGCACGTGCTCCATTGCACCAAAGTTGTTTGAAAAATCACATGTGTGCCCTTGGGTGAATTTCAAGGTCCCATGCAAGAGATGGGAGTGAAATTCAAACATCTGGGCATCGTGGCTCGGCCGGAAAGATTGAGAAACTTGGTTTTTTAATTCGTGTAATTCCAAAATACGGCTGACAAGATGAAACTTGGCATGGTCTCATGACATGGCACCAACATGATGCAGTATTTTTTTGGCCGAATTGGGACAAGCTTTGGTGTAGGCTTCTTGCAATCCGGAGCTTCCCTCAAGAAGTCTCCTGGTTCCGAAAGGGAACGTGTCACCTCCGTGTGCGAAACGACATACGTACACTGCCTTCTCCCGCCTTAATTTTTTTACATAGGCAGATTAGACCAAATAAAAGTATCGTGCTAAATTTTGGAATTATTCCGTGTTTATTTGGCCTTTTTTATATATTAATTGTGTTTTTGGGCATTTATTGTGCATAGTTCTAATTTGAACTACAAGCAACAGCTCCAGTGCACCAAAGTTGTTTGAAAAATCACATGTGTGTCCTTGGGTGAATTTCTAGGTCCCATGCAAGAGATGGGAGTGAAATTCAAACATCTGGGCGTCGTGGCTCGGCCGGAAAGATTGAGAAACTTGGTTTTTAATTCCTGTAATTCCAAAACACGGCTGAAAATCATGAAACTTGGCATGGTCTCATGACATGGCACCAACATGCTGCGGTAATTTTTTTGGCCGAATTGGGACAAGCTTTGGTGTAGGCTTCTAGCAAACTGGAGCTTCCCTCAAGAAATCTCTTGGTTCCGAGAGGGAACGTGTCACCTCCGTGTGCGAAACGACATACGTACACTGCCTTCTCCCGCCTTAATTTTTTTACACAGGCAGATTAGACCAAATAAAAGTATCGTGCTAAAATTTTGGAATTATTTCGTGTTCGTTTGTCCTTTTTATACATTAATTGAGTTTCTACGCATTTAATGTGTATAATTCAAATTTGAACTACAAGCACGTGCTCCAGTGCACCAAAGTTGTTTGAAAAATCACTTGTGTGTCCTTGGGTGAATTTCTAGGTCCCATGCAAGAGATGGGAGTGAAATTGAAACATCTAGGCGTCGTGGCTCAGCCGGAAAGATTGAGAAACTTGGTTTTTTTATTCATGTAATTCCAAAACACGCCTGAAAATCATGAAACTTGGCATGGTAACATGACATGGCACCAACATGCCGAGAGTAATTTTTTTGGCGAATTGGGACAAGCTTTGATGTAAGCTTCTTGCAAGCGGAGCTTCCCTCAAGAAGGCTCGTTGTTCGAGAGGGAACTTGTCACCTTCGTGTCTTGAAATGACATACGTCTGATCGCCTTCTCCATGTAATTTTTTTACACAGCCAGATTAGACCAAATAGAAGTACTATGCTAAATTTTGGAATTATTCTGGGCTTGCTTCGTCTTTTTATACATTAATTGAGTTTCTGGGCATTTAATGTGCATAATTCAAATTTGAACTACAGGCACATGCTCCAGTGCACCAAAGTTGATTGAAAAATCACATGTGTGTCCTTGGGTGAATTTCTAGGTCCCATGCAAGAGATGTGAGTGAAATTCAAACATCTGGGCGTCGTGGCTCAACTGGAAAGATTGAGAAACTTGCTTTTTTAATTCCTGTAATTCCAAAACATGCCTGAAAATCATGAAACTTGGCATGGTGTCATGACATGGCACCAACATGCTGCGGTAATTTTTTTGGCCGAATTGGGACATGCTTTGGTGTAAGCTTCTTGCAAACCGGAGCTTCCCTCAAGAAGGCTCGTGGTTCCGAGAGAGAACGTGTCACCTCCGTGTGCGAAACGACATACATACACTGCCTTCTCCCGCCTTAATATTTTTACATAGCCATATTAGACCAAATAGAAGTACCGTGCTAAATTTTGGAATTATACCGGGTTCATTTGGCCTTTTTTATACATTAATTGAGTTTCTGGGCATTTAATGTGCATAATTCAAATTTGAACTACAAGCACATGCTCCAGTGCACCAAAGTTGATTGAAAAATCACATGTGTGTCCTTGGGTGAATTTCTAGGTCCCATGCAAGAGATGGGAGTGAAATTAAAACATCTGGGCATCGTGGCTCGGCCGGAAAGATTGAGAAATTTGGTTTTTTAATTCCTATAATTCCAAAACACGCCTGGAAATCATGAAACTTGGCATGGTATCATGACATGGCACCAACATGCTGTGGTAATTTTTCTGTCCGACTTGCGAAGGCCCACACATTAACAATCAACAAAGTCATGTTGGAACAAGTGCCGCCACGTTACAAATCGGAAACACAAGTATTATTGAAACCGTGGGCGTTCGACTTACCAATTACGTGCGGCCACGCGTCCCCTTTTTTTATTGGCTAGGAGGTGCCGTGCGGGGTAGCTATTTGAGTACGGGAGGCGTGCGATCAGACCCCTGCGCGTTCTCGTCGGGAGGAGAGCCCTTTGACCGCTACCTGCTGCGCACCTCCCTCTCAATGTCTCCATTAATGGCGCCCGAGCACTTGTTCTATGGCGTGGCTATATGTCTCACTGGACTGAGATTCAAGAGAGAAAAATGAAAATCTGAAAAGAAAGTTTTTGAACGGATCTTGATGTAAGATCCGACGGACCTATATAGCACTGACTGCGACTTATAGCAAGCATGATGAATATAAGGACGATGACAGTGGATAATAATTGTCTTACATATTTAGAAACATAATTAAAAAAACCACATGCGGCAACACCCGAAATACACAAGGGCAAAAGAAGAAGGAAGACAATGATCGGCTCACGATCTCTACTTTCTTGATGCGTCAGCTGCCGAGGGAACTAGTCTCCGCGGCGAGTGGCGATGAGCTCTTTCTTGTCCTCAAGATGCTGCTTGAGAGCATCCACGGATTCCTCCACCAGCCTTCTGCGCTCGATGCACAACATGACATTCTTGTCCATAAGTTTCTCGACGATGACGCCGGTCCTCTTCAACAAGGTAGTGGTCTGCTCCACACTTCCGACGATATTCGCCCTCAGCAGGCCACGCTCGGCCCGGAGCTTCGCATTGCTCTCATTTAGTTGCCGAATGACGTTGGTAGACTATTCAAACAAGGCTTTTGGGTCATCCTGCAACCTCTCCCACCTGGAGATCCGATCCATCTGCCTAAGGACGTGGGCACGCATGCGCTTGTAAGAGTCCTCGCCTGCCCACGAGGCATTTTCCCAGGCCGCCACGACACGGGAGGACATCTCTAATGCATTCGCGGCGCGGCGGGACATCTCTTCTGCTTCCGCGGCGCGGCCGGACCAGTCTGCTGCATCGGCGGCGCGGCGGGACCTCTCTGCTGCTACGACCGTGCGGCGGGACATGTTAGCTGCTTTCACGGCGAGGCGGGACATATCTCGTGCTCCCGCTTCCAGGCTCGCCTCTCCCTAGTGGCAATCTCTCGACCCAGAACTCACGCTGGCCATGGCGGACGCAAGGGAACGATGATGACTGACTTGTTTATTTTTGACTTTTTGTGGATGAGGAGTTGAGGAGGAATGTGCAGTCATCTTCGAGTAGTAGTATTTATAACCGCGTAGTAATATGCTCCTAAGTGGGAAACCGTTTAGGTGTTGATCGGTGTGAACAGGTTTGCAATTTGGAATGTGACAGGACGCGGCCTCCCTGTTCTTCTAAAAAAATTGTGAAGGGACGCATGCTCGAACTTTACTGACAGTTATAAGTGCGACACTATTCCCGGAAGGCGTAACGTGGGCACGTACGCCTTCTCGGCCGCGTACGTGGCGTTTGCCCCATAGGGTGCACCGCAATAGGCAATGTCAGCACACATCTTGTTCCAACAATCGTGCGCACTCGTTATTACCATCGCGCACACTTCTTTTAATTAGAATGGGTGTGCCCGTCTAGCGCACACACATTGATATATCTAACTATTTCAGTTTGTTGTGGCTAATTGCAAACAGTTCATCCATGTGAAGTGTATGCCATCAATCGCAGACACTTTGATCTGGCTTACCTGTTTCTGTTCTGTTGCCTAATCGCAAACAGTTAATCCTTCTGAAGCGTATACCCTCAGTCACAAACACCTTGATCTGGCTGACCGTTTCTTTTGTGTTGCCTAATCACAAACAGTTCATCCGAGTGAACCGTATGATGTATATCGCACACACCTTCATCTGGCTGCCCATTTCTTTTATGTTTCCTAATCACAAACAGTTCATCCGAGTGAACCGTATGCTCTATATCGCACACGCCTTCATCAGGCTGCCCGTTTCTTTTGTTCCGCCTCGTCGCAAACAGTTCATTGGACTTAACCGTATGCCCTAGATCGCATACGCATCTAAAATCAAAACCGTGTTTGATGCATCCTCCATTGCAAACGTTTTGCACCTTTTTTGATGGTTTTTACATCCCCGTTTGTGATTGATGCATCACACACAGTTTCGTGAAAGGGTCTCTGATCGTAGTGTCGCGTTAGCAGCATCCTGCAGTAGTGTAAGAAGGCCCAGAATGAATATAATGTGTGAATTAAGCATGTCAGAAGTGACAACGGAACTGAATTCAAAAATACCCATATTGCTGAATTTCTTGATGAACATGGCATTACTCATGATTTCTCTGTTGCATACACTCCCCAGCAGAATGGAGTTGTTGAACGAAAGAACAGGACTCTCATTGAAATGGCGAGAACAGTGCTCAGCGAGTACAAAGCTCCCATACGCTTCTGGGTTGATGCTATTAACACTGCTTGTCATGTTATCAATCGTGTTTATCTTCATAAATTCCTTAGTAAAACTTCATATGAGCTTATCACTGGCAAGAAACCAAATGTTTCTTATCTACGTGTTTTTGGTGCACCTTGTTATATTCTTGATATGAATCATTCTTCCAAGTTTGCACCCAAGGCACATGAAGGTTTTCTTCTCAGTTATGGCTCAAACTCGCATATGTATTGTGTCTATAACTCTCACCACATGAAAGTTATGGAAACGGTAAATGTGCGGTTTGATGAGTCTAATGGCTCCCAAAAGGAGCACCTGCCGAATGTGATAGATGAACCAATGATATCAGATGCTATTCGGCACATGGCCATCGGGAGCGTCAAGCCTGTCGAAGGGAATGCACCTGAGTCCTCTAATGATGATGCTCCTATGACTCGAATCAGAACTCATCAAGCCACTGCCGAAGAAAATGCTCCTCCGAATGGAAATGGTAATCAAAATCCAAATGCCAATCAAAATGGCTCTCCCGAAGGAATGATGATACAAATGCTGATGTTGATGAGAATGACAATGAACAAAATGCTCATCCTCGAGTAGCTAATCGAGTTGATCCCTCATTAATTCTTGATGAAATTAAGAATCCAGGTTATCGACCTACAACTCGTTTGGCTAACTACTGTGGCAGTTTCTCTTTCGTAACATTGGCAGAATCGATTAAGTTTGAAGAATCCATGAATGATCCTGATTGGATGAACGCCATGCAAGAGGAGTTTGTGCAATTTGAATTAAATGATGTGTGGGAATTGGTTGACAAACCGAATCCCAAGAAACACAATATCATCAGCACAAAATGGATTTTCCGCAATAAGCAAGATGAGAATGGCATTGTCGTGAGAAACAAAACATGAGTTATCGCTCAAGGATACACACAGGTAGAAGGTATTGATTTCGGTGAAACATATGCTCCTGTTGCACGCCTTGAGGCAATTCGTATTCTTCTTGCTTATGCAAACTGCAATGATATCGTGCTTTACCAAATCGATGTGAAAAGTGCTTTCCTCAATGGTGAAATTGACGAGGAAGTTTATGTTAGACAACCACCTACCTTTGAACACCCTAAGTTTCCTAACAAAGTTTTCAAGTTGAAGAATGCTTTATATGGGCTAAAGCAAGCCCCTCGAGCTTGGTATGACACCCTGAAGAAGTTTTTACTCGACAAAGGGTTCAAGCTAGGATCCACTGATCTGACACTTTTCACTTGTGCTGTTGATAATGATCTATTCGTATGTCAAATCTATGTGGATGATATTATCTTCGACTATACTGACAATGCTTGCAGCTTAGAGTTCAGGAAAATGATGTTCGATAAATATCAAATGTCCATGATGGGTGAACTCAAATTCTTTCTCGGACTGCAAATTCGTCAACAAGCAAATGGCATTTTCATTTCTCAGGAGAAATATCTGAAAGAATGCCTGAAGGAGTTCAAAATGCAAGTTTCCAAATTGTAGGGCTATAAAACTCCTATGCCCATGAATGGTAAGCTGGATGCAGATGTGTATGATAAGGATTATGATCAGGAAGCTTATCATTCGATGATTGGATCTCTTCTTTATCTATGTGCATCCAGACCGGACATTATGTTGAGTGTTTGTAAGTGTGCCCGCTATCAAGCTGCACCGAAAGAATCGCATCACCAAGCGGTCAAGCGCATTCTGAGATATTTGGCTCACACCCCCACCTTAGGTTTATGGTATCCTAAGGGAGCACAGTTTGATCTTGACGGGTATTCAGACTCAGATTGGGCTGGAGACTTGATTGATAAGAAATCTACTTCGAGGACATGTCATTTCCATTGTAGATCTTTGGTCTGTTGGTCATCGCGAAAGCAGAATTGTGTATCTCTCTCCAAGACTGAGGCCGAATATATTGCTGCTATCTCTTGTTGCACTCAGTTATTATGGATGAAGCAGACACTAAAGGATTATGGCATCAAGGTCAAGCATATCCCTCTATATTGTGATAATGAGAGTTCCATTGCACACAATCATGTGCCGCAGTCTTGCACGAAGCACATTGCCATTAGACATTATTTCATTCGCGATCATGTTGCTCGAGAGGATATTATCATCAATCATGTCAAGACCAAAGACAATCTTGCTGATATTTTCACCAAGCCTCTCGATCAGAAAAGATTCTGTGTGTTACGGTGTGAGCTAAATATCCTAGATATCGCAAACATGCTGTAAGCTGGACTCGGCACCCATGCCAACACTTCCACACTTTGAAGGAATGGGTGCATAACACTCGAAGAGTTTGAAAGTATCGACAAAGTGAAATTTTCTTTTTGAGAGTGAATACATTAATGAAGAACTAGACTACCCAGGTGCCACGATAATTATGCCACGCTCGGGGTCATATAGTTCTTATACGGTGGGTTATGCCGCCACAATTTTCTTTCGTTGGATTTCTCTCCGATCGATAGTTTTTGTTCTTGTCCGAATGCATTTCTCTCATAGCTATTTGCTCGTGTGCTTGTGTTTTCTGACTGAGTGAAAAGCCTAGGACCCTGTTTTCCCTCTGCTCTATCTCTTCCAGTCTATGCTGACCTATTGCAAATGCTCAAATTTTATCTGGAATGAAACTTTATCTGGTGTCCTTGACAACAATAAAGATTCGGTCTGAACTTTAATCTATTTTGTCGAAAGCTGTCCAAAATTTGGGGTTTCCCACCCGAGTCAGGACCACGATCTTTTATGATGGTTGCAACGTGCAATACATCTACTGCCAGTCCATCATGACCTTTGAATCACAATCACCTCTGATTAAAGGTTGTTCGATCAAAATCCTATGCATGTGGTTATTTCCTTTCGCCTATATAAACCGCACCGCTCCTTTCTCTCACTTTGATCTCTTTCTCCTTGCCTCCTCTCCGTCGAAACCCTCGCTACAGTGCTCCACCTTGAGCTGGACCCCGACGACCCCTTCGCCGCTTAACTACCGGAAAGAGGTCACCGGAGTCATTCCACGCTGCCGCGGGACATCTTCCTCCCTCGCCGCCGTAGCTGTTGCACGTCACCAAGCTAGGGCACGTGTAGTTTGAACTCGGACCTCCATCCTTCCCGATCCGAGTTCATCCGCTGTTAATTATCTCTGATTTTACCACATATCTTAGATCTGGGTTTTTACCCTTCTAGTGCGGATGTGGTTTGTAGTTGTTCCTCGCATCTGAATACTTCAGATCTAGGGTTTGTGTTATGTTTCTCTCGAATGGAATGCCTAGCACGGTGTCTAGTATACTCTTCAAAGCTACTAGCTCGTTCTATACGTTTTATTTCATTCAAAACATATCTCAAAGTCTGAATCTGTAACATCCCAAATTTTCAATTTGGAATGTTATACATAGGTCATTCATGCATATCATATTTTACTGCATTTTGCTTTGTGATCCTCGAAATTCTAAGCAACTCAAGGACCCACAGAGAGAGTTGGGGATTTCACCGATTTTCATATTTGAATTTTCTCAAACATCGAAACAGGGATCATTTTTGTTTTAATTATTTTTCTCTCCTAAAATATTTCCAATATAAAAATATATGCGAGGAGATAATATGACTTCTCCAATATAAAAGAAATATTGGAGGAAAAATGTTAAAGTCAAATAAGTATTTTATTTGGACTTTTATTGCTATTTTATTTGAATTAGGAAAATATGCGTTTTTCAAAATTGCACTAGAGGCCCAAATAAATTTTCACTTTGTCCGCAATATTATTAGAGGACCGTGAAAATTTATTTCGGGATTTTTGGACTCCATTTAGTATTTCTTTTATTTGTTTTCCCGCATCAGGATCTTTTTTAAAAAGTCAACCAACCTAATGGGCCGTAACCGACCCGGACTCCAGCCGGGGCAGGCTTTATAAGCCGGCCACCCCGAGGCCCCAGCCCACCAGCCGCTGCCGCCCCGCGCCCCGAACCGGAACCCTAGCCGCCGCCGCCGCGCCGCCCGCCGTCACCGGAGCCGCCGCTACCGCGTCGGATCTCGCCGTTGACCCCACCGTTGACCGGTCGGTTTTCTTCGATTAATGTCGGTTTTTTAGTTTCCGGTTTAACTTATTAGATCATTTTTTCGTTCGGTTTATTTAATTAGCGGACGTTTGCCCGTACGTTGGTTTTAACGAACGATGTTCATCAGTTAGCTGCAGACAGCGAACGCTCGTTCGTTAGCCTGTTTGTCTCGTTTTTTTTTCCAGGGTTTTTCCGCGATTATTTTCGATCGTGTTTTCTGCCCTAATCTTCGTTTTAGTTTATCTTTTCGCTCGTTTATCCAAATCAGGTGAAACAAGCGCCTAGATCTTCGTCTCGAAGCCCTCTTTCTGTTTAACCAACTTGAACAAGATTTTGGTACTGTAAAATTTGACTTTAGTCCAGATTAGTAAACGGATCTTGTTTCTTTCATAGTTTGAGTTTCGTTGCTCCGTTTGATTTGATTCTTTTTGCAAACCGGAGTTCTTCAGTTGAAATTTCTGGTTAGATCTTCTTATTTGAGTTTTACCCATGCATCTTTGCTTGATTGCTTATGTTTGCTATTGTTTGTTTGCGACAGAATTCCCGGAGTGCAAAGCGTGCTACTACGAGTCACTAGATTTTGTGGATCGTCAGCAAGGCAAGTAACACATTGATCATACCTCTTTATTACCCAATTTTTATGCATTAGTTTCAAACCTCACACATTGCATGAGTAGGATCTCTTAACATGTGGGTCTGGGAAGTAGTTGATGAGGTAGAACCTATTGCCCTTTTTATTATCAAACCCTTGGGAGTTACTTCTACGTTATGCTTATATTGCCATGCTATGCTCGTAGGCGTGTATTGGGTTTGAGTGTATCCATGAAATATGTGAGTTTGTTAATTAATGGTTCAACTTAAGGTGGAAACTATAATACACCTCTGGGTGGATTGCTCGTGGGCACCTGGAGAATCCAGTGTTGTCCTAGGATATCCCGGAGTACTCATGTGATCATCCTACGGTCCGCCACCCAGGCTCAAAGGGATCATAAGATTATTCATGCTAGAAACTTCCGTGTGCATCCACAAGACATTATGGGCTCTGGCAAAGTTGAGTATGTTGTGTGACCTCTTTCAATGGTAGGCTAGCAGATGTAGGGGAAAGTAGGTGTAACTGTCTACCCAGAGTAAAGAGTTAATGCTTCTGAAAGACTGTGTCTCGGTCATCCATTTCTCAAACGCCTTGTGGTGCGAGAAATCCAACGGAGGAGATCGAGTCTTGTGGGGAAAAGTGCGCAAACCTCTGCAGAGTTTACAAACTAATCATGGTTAGCCCTGTCCCCGATTATGGACATCTTGAGTATCTGGTTCTTGGATTATCATATGGATCTCATCACTCTAAGTTAATTTGTCGGGTTGATAATGATTTCTTTAATTGGGACTGAGTTGGAGGAACATTCTCAATGTTTCAACCACCATGGTAGTTAAATAAAACTTATTCCTTTGTTGTAGGAAAAAATTGGCTTTTCGCAAAACATTATAACCATAGAGCCTCCACCATCCATATATGCATGTAGTGATAGCTTTTATTCTGTTCATTACTCTACTGTGTTATATTTCCAGCATATTCCATGTGCTGACCCGTTACGGGCTGCAACATATCATGTTGCACACTTTTCAGACGAGGAGTAAGGTGCGCTACGTCGTTTGTCATGCACTCAGCTATGCCGTTGGTGTTGATGGACTCACTTTATCTTCTAAGCCTTCCGTTGTTATCTTATTTAGATGGCCTTAAGCCATATTTATAGTATTAAGTTCTCTTTTGAGACATTCGATGTAATAAAGTGTGATTGCTACTCTGTTATAAATCCATTTCAGTACTGTGTGTGTCAGCATTACCGATCCAGGGATGACATTGAACACAGAGATTTGACCGTCTGAGGTCGGATCGCTACAGAATCTATTTCTTCCTCAAAATGTTTTTGTTCAGAAAAATATCCGTGAGCATTTGTAACCCTATCCCCATTTCCCCTTGTATCTATTGTAATTCATAGGTGTATGCATTATGTTGAGGATTCTGCTCGACTAATGAGCATGGACAATGAAGATGAATTGATCATGGGTACAACTGATGAATCTAAGGCACCAAATGCCAAGGGCCCAATGGTAGGCCCTTCCACCAGCAAAAGGAAAAGGCATGAGAAAAATCATAATGAGCAAGAAGAAAATGCTCTGAAGAATACAAAAGGTGGCAGGCAACTTTACAAAAATTCATCTCAATATATCTCTCATGACAACAACAAAACTGTGACAGGAGAAGATTCATCACAAAGAAGGAAGCGTCTGGAAAAGATTTGACGCCACTGGGTGCGGAAGTGGTTCCACTATAAAATGGTTCATCCTCGGTTTCCCAAGAACTTTGCCTTTCATCCTCCATGGAGTGACTGTCGTGAGATTGGTCTTGTTCGTGCAAGTGATCCCTAGGAAAGACCACCACCTCCTCCAGATGCACATGAGTTGTCTCTCTTGACTCCCGAATCTTATCCTACTGAACTAGCCAAGCGCCGGAAGAACGCCAGAAAGAGAGCCAAGAAGGCTGAATAAGAAAGAAAAATAGAAGAATAAAATCGTCCTCTCATCAAATTAGACGTCAAGAAGAAAAAGGCTGAAGGAAAAGCATACGAAGAACAAACATGATCCCAGATCTGCTGCTATGAAGAAAAAGAGTGCGTCAAAAAGAAGGCCTGCTAAACCAGTTGAGCATGAGAGTGATTCTTCTGATCAAGTTGATCCTCCTCTCATGAGGGAAGAAGTTGAAGCAACTCTTTCCGAGCAAGTGAACGTCACTACATCTACCATTCTACCTAATCTTCGAGTAAGGCTATCCCAATAGCACCTCCGAACAAAAACCCATTGAAAAGAAAGACTCCTCCTACCACTGTTTCAATGGTTGATAAAGTAAATACAGGTCCTCATCCTCATGCAATAGATTTGCGAGATTTGGTAGTTGATGCCCGAGTATGCACAACTAAGCCAGGAGAAAAGCTTCCGAAGAAAAAGGTGAAGCAAATCAAAGCTCCTTCTGCTGAGCAGAATGCTCCAAGTGCTGAGGCTATGAAAGAAAAGGCTGCTCAGTTTGCTTCAAAGTTGACACAACCTCTGGCTTCTTTCCCTCCGTCCAAAAAAATGTAGCACAAACCGCTCCTGCTGCACATCCTCAAGTTGATTCTGATGGACTCCATTATTTCAATCAAGTGTTCATAATGGAGCAGCTTGACAGATTTGTCAAAGACCTGTTTGATGGATAAGTGGAATCTTTGCCCATTCCCTTTGAAGTAATTACTCAAGCTTCTGATCTGGTCCACGACATGAGAAATGATTCTGTTGAGATCAATGACGTCACTGCCCAACTCAAAGAGCTTGACAACCGTATGAGAAATACAAAATCCAAGTTTTTCACCAAGAAACTTGAAGAATCTTATGTGGGTGTCGATAAGGCTTTGACTATCCTACGGCATAGAAGATTGGGATTTCATTCAGATCTAGATCAAATTGTTCACAAGATCTACCTCGATCATCAAGCCCAAGTCACTGGCTACAATGATCTTGTCAAAGGACACATTGATCTGTCCAAGCAAAAGAAGAAGAAGATAGCAAGGAAGAATGCTCCTCCTCCTCCTCCCAATGCTGAGATATAGGAAAAAAAATCTCCTGAACGAGGATCAATTGAAACGAAGTTGAAACTGTCCCAATTCCTTCTTCTGATAATGCTCCTCCTCCTCCTCCTCCCAACACGGAGACAGAGATAACGAAGAAGAATGCTCCTCCTCCTCCTACTCCTCCTCCCAAGCTTCTCTGCTCCTCAAATGACTCCTGAAGAACAACATCCTCTGTCACAAGTGCTTGACAATGCTACTCTTTCAACTGCTAAGGTGACTGATCCTTCTCCACTACGAATTTAACTCAACACTACTCGAAGAACTTTAGATGTTGATCCTTCTGCAGCAAAATCAGCTTCTGCTCATCACTCGATCTCAGTCATTTATGGCGATGAAGTGATCTCCGTTGAACATGAGCTCAAGTACCCGTATCCTCGCGAGCAACTGCCCTTGTTTCCAATCGGCGTTGGCGTTAAAGGGCCACTTTTCAATCGGAACACTCATCCTATTTTCTTTCAAGAGAGTACATACAGCAAGCCTCGTACTTCTGAATCTCCTCGGTTTTTGGACTCAGGAACATGCCATTTATTATTATCGGGTCTTATATGACAGCCGCAAGATTTTTCCTCATGAGTTCCCGGATATTGTTGTGATGAAAAACTTCGGCTGCTTCAACCAAGTATTGCAAGACATCGAAGACTTTGGCCTCACGCATCTCTTTGCATATTAGCATCCATGGAACAGAGAGATAATCCTTCAATTCTATGCCACCCTATACATCACTGGTGATATATGAGATAGCACTAAGTGGATCATGGAGGATGACTGAAGGAAAACACATCAAGTGCTCTGCTATGGACTTTCTATCTCATTTCCATTTTCCTCGGTTCAAACATGGCAAGACGGAAATTCGAGTTCACAACATTGATGCAATCTCCGATGAAGATTTCCAGTGCACAATGGATCAGGATAAAATTCGTGATTACAATGGTCCTCTTGTGCCCGAGCGTTTGACCTTCAAAACTCAGACCCTATATCACATTCTCACCTACACCATTGACCCTCTAGCTGGAATGAACTCTGACAATGCTATTTCTGATGTTTTTCGAAACACCATCCATGCCATCTCCAAAGAATTTATCTTTGATGTCGAAGACATGTTCCAGTGCATACTAATGGATTCAGCTCAGCACATGAAAACTATCCAGGTATTTGCGCCCTGGATTCATAAGGTGGTTGACTATGCAATGAAAACCGAATATTTAGCCAAAGTCAGTCACAAAATCTTCATTCCTCCTGTGCGTGATACTCTCAGTGTAATGGTAGATTTCTCTTCGGGGAAAGCACCGGTATCTAGCCCTCTTGGTTCAATGGACCACGACTACCTCTGCTTGATCGTCAACCGAAGACTCAACCTCGTTCACATCTTGAAGTGAGCCTGCGCACCCAACAACTGCTGCTAAAGCACATGGCTAAAGATCGCCAAGAGAAAGAACACCTAGCTTCCGAACTGAATGCTATCAACAACCGAACAAAAGTGGTGCATATGATCATGGCAAAAAAATAAGAAGCGCCTATGGAAATTTCTTCAGAAGTTCTTCTCCAAGAAGCAATTAATCAACTCTGATCTCAAAGAACTCTATGCGTATAATGACTGATTTGCCACGGTGGTAACCCCTTAGCCTATAAAAGGAGGGCCATGGCGACCTATAATAGGATTTGAACCCTTGTACACTCATACGTGTGTGGCTGCTGTCCCCGAGGCGACCTTGCTAGGCTTGAGTGCTGCATGTTCGTCACAGTCCTCCATCCATTCCACCAAAGCAGGAGTAGGGTTTTACGCTTCGCAGCGGCCCGAACCTGGGTAAAAACCACTCGCGCCACCATTGTCATGCTGCTCTACGGTCTCTGCTCTTTGTGCAACGTGCCCCTCCCCCTTGCCGAACCACAAGGGGCCGACGACCCCATAGGTGACCGTTTTATGCCACGACAACTTCTCTCTTGAAAGAACACATATGGTGGGTGAACAAATTACTATTGAGCAATTGATAGAAAAGCGCAAAGTTATGACGATATCTAAGGCAATGATCATGAATACATGCATCACGTCCATGACAAGTAGACCGACTCCTGCCTGCATCTACTACTATTACTCCACACATCGACCGCTATCGAGCATGCATCTAGTGTATTAAGTTAACAAGAACAAGGTAACGCCTTAAGCAAGATGACACGATGTAGAGGGATAGATCCAATCAATATGGTAAAAAACCCATATTTTTATCCTTAATGGAAACAATACAAATACGTGCCTCGCTACACCTACTGTCACTGGGCGAGGGCACTGCAAAATTGAACCCATCACAAAGCACCTCTCCCATTGCAAGAAAAACCAATCTAGTTGGCCAAACCAAATCGATAGACCGAAGAGAAATACAAAGTTATCTTAATCATGCATATAAAAGAGATCAGAGAAGACTCAAATAAT
This sequence comes from Aegilops bicornis, assembly GCA_021605145.1. Lineage (NCBI taxonomy): Eukaryota > Viridiplantae > Streptophyta > Magnoliopsida > Poales > Poaceae > Aegilops > Aegilops bicornis. Next base: position 259,364,495 of record CM038669.1, on the reverse strand, counting down.
ATTCATAAATAATCTGATCATAAATCCACAATTCATCGGAACTCAACAAACGCATCACAAAAGAAGGTTACATCGAATAGATCTCCAAGAACATAGAGGAGAACATTATATTGAAGATCAAAGAGAGAGAAGAAGCCATCTAGCTACTAGCTATGGACCCATAGGTCTGTGGTAAACTACTCACACATCATCAGAAGGGCAACATTGTTGGTGTAGGGGCCCTCCGTGTTCGAATCCCCCTCCGGCAGAGTGCCAGAAAAGGCCCCAAGATGGGATCTCACAAGAACAGAAGCTTGTGGCGGTGGAAAAGTATTTTTGGTGCTCCCTCTGATGTAAGGGGAATATTTGGAAATTTATAGTGCAGAGATCACGGTTAGAAGAGCCACGGGGGGCCCATAAGCTTAGGCGGCACCCCTAGGGCTTGTGGCCCCCTCGTGGGTCTTCTGGCCTCTTCCCAGAGCTTCGTGGTTGTCTTGTGGTCCAAGAAAAATCCTCGAAAAAGTTTTGTTCTGTTTGGACTCTGTTTGGCATTGATTTTCTGTAGAAGACAAAACCAAGGAAAAAATAGCAACTGGCACTGGGCACTAGGTTAATAGGTTAGTCTAAAAAAATGATATAAAATAGCATTTAATGCATATAAAACATCCCAGATGGATAATATAATAGCATGGAACAATAAAAAAAATGTTGATACGCTGGAGACGTATCAAGCGTCCCCAAGCTTAATTCCTGCTCGTTCTCGAGTAGGTAAATGATACACACTTTTTGATGTGGAATGCTACCTAACATATTTATCAATGTAATTTTTCTTATTGTGGCATGAATGTTTAGATCCAAAGATTCGGAACAAAAGTTTAATATTGACATAAAAACAATAATAGTTCAAGCATACTAATAAACCAATCATGTCTTCTCAAAATATCATGGCTAAAGAAAGTTATCCCTACAAAATCATATAATCTTGTCATGTTCTATCTTCACCACACAAAGTATTTATCATGCACAACCCCGATGACAAGCCAAGCAATTGTTTCATACTTTTAATGTTCTCAAGCTTTTTCAACTTTCACGCAATACATGAGCGTGAGCCATGGATATATCACTATAGGTGGAATAGAGTATGGTGGAGGTTGTGAGGAGAAGACAAAAAAGGAGAAAGTCTCACATCAACTAGGCAAATTAATTGGCTATGGAGATGCCCATCAATTGATATCGATGCAAGTGAGTAGGGATAGCCATGCAACGGATGCACTAGAGCTATAAGTGTATGAAAGCTCAAAAGTAAACTAAGTGGGTGTGCATCCAACTTGCTTGCTCACGAAGACCCAGGGCAATATTGAGGAAGCCCATCATTGGAATATACAAGCCAAGTTCTATAATGAAAAATTACCACTAGTATATGAAAGTGATAAAATAGGAGATCCTCTATCATGAAGAACATGGTTCTATTTTTGAAGCACACATGTGGAAAAGGATAGTAACATTGTCCCTTCTCTCTTTTTCTCTCATTTTTTTATTTTTTTATTTTATTTATTCTTTTGGGCTCTTTGGCCACTTTTATTATTATTATTTTGAGCTCTGTGGGCTCTTTTTTTTATTTTAAGTCCGGAGTCTCATCCCAACTTGGGACGGAATCATAGCTTCCATCATCTTTTCCTCACATGGGACAATGCTCTAATAATGATGATCATCACACTTTTATTTACTTACAACTCAAGAATTACAACTTGATACTAGAACAAAGATATGAGTCTATATGAATGCCTCCCGTGATGTAGCAGGATGTGCAATGATCTAGTGTGACATGTATAAAAAATATGAACGGTGGCCAAGCCACAAATACTATGCATCTACATGATCATCCAAAGCAATATGACAATGATGGTGCATGTCATAATAAACGAAACGATGGAAGTTGCATGACAATATATCTCGGAATGGCTATGGAAATGCCATAATAGGTAGGTATGGTGGCTATTTTGAGGAAGGGTATCTGGTGGGTTTAATGCACCGGCGTAAATTGTGCGGTACTAGAGAGGCTAGCAATGGTGGAAGGGTGAGAGTGCGTATAATCCATGGACTCAACATTAGTCATCAAGAATTCACATACTTATTGCAAAAAATTATTATCCATCGAAGCAAAGTACTAGTACGCATGCTCCTACGGGGATAGATTGTTAGGAAAAGACCATCGCTCATTCCCGACCGCCACTCATAAGGAAGACAATAAAAAATAAATCATGCTCTAACTTCATCGCATAATGATAGACCATACGTGCATGCTTCGGGAATCACAAACCTTAACACAAGTATTTCTACTAACCCGCAGTTACTCTCTAGCATGACTCTAGTATCACCATCTTTATATCTCAAAACGAATGCAAGGAATCAAACTCCTCATATATTCAATGCTCTTTATGAAATTTTTTATTATATGCCTCTTGGATACCCATCATATTAGGACCAAATTCATAACCTAAGAAAATTGCCATACTATTTTTAAGACTCTCAAAATAATAGAAGTGAAGCATTAGAGTTCATCAATTTCTACAAAATAAAACCACCACCGTGCTCTGAAAAGATATAAGTGAAGCACTAGAGCAATTGCCTAGCTCAAAAGATATAAGTGAAGCACATAGAGTATTCTAATAAATTCACGATTAATGTATGTCCCTCTCAAAAGGTGTGTATAGCAAGGATGATTGTGGCAAACTAAAAAGAAAAGACTCATATAATACAAGATGCTCCAAGAAAAACACATATCATGTGGTGAATGAAAATATAGCCTCAAGTAAATTTACCGATGGATTGAAGACAAAAGAGGGGATGCCATCCGGGGCATCCCCAAGCTTAGGTGCTTGGTCCTTGAATATTACCTTGGGGTGCCTTGCGCATCCCCAAGCTTAGGCTCTTGCCACTCCTTATTCTGTAGTCCATCAAATATTTACCCAAAACTTGAAAACTTCACAACACAAAACTCAACAAAAAAAACTTGTGAGATCCGTTAGCATGATAAGACAAATCTCCACTTTTAGGTACTGGTGTGAACTCGTTCCAATTTTATACTGGTGTTATATCTACTGTATTATAACTTCTCCATGGTTCATACCCCCCAATACTACCCATAGATTCATTAAAATAAGCAAACAACACATCGAAAACACAATGTCAAAAACAGACCAGTCTATAAAGACCCGAATATTAATCATAATTATGTAACTCCAAAAATTCTGACAAATTAGGCAATTCATATATAAATCTTGTATAAAAAATTCAGAATTTTCCATGCTCCAGTGAATTTTAACAATTCTATTACATGACACAAAAGTTTCTGTTTTTCAGCAAAATCAAATCAACGATATACCAAAGTATCCCAAAGGTCTAGCTTGGATCAAACACTAATTAAAACACCAAAAAACAAGTATTACAGAAGTAATATTGTGTATTTATTAAAAAACAGAAGCAAAAACAAAAAACACAAAACAAAATTGGGTTGCCTCCCAACAAGCGTTATTTTTTTATGCCCCTAGCTAGGCATAATGCAAAGATCTAGGTATTGTCATCTTTGGTATGCAATCCATAAGTGGCCCTCATAATAGATTCATATGACAACTTAATTTTTTTATAGGAAAGTGTTACATGCCCTTCCTTAACAAAAATTAAAATATAATGTTTCCTTCTTTCATATCAATAATTGCACCAATCGTTCTAAGGAAAGGTCTACCAAGTATAACAGGGGATGTAGGATTGCAATCTATATCAAGCACAATAAAATCTACGGGCAGATAATTCCTATTTGCAACAATAAGCACATCATTAATTCTTCCCATAGGTTTCCTAATAGTGGAACCCGCTAAGTGCAAATTCAAAGAACAAAATCATCAAGTTTATGGAAACCTAGCACATAACATAAAGTTTTTGGAATAGTGGAAACGCTAGCACCCAAATCACATAAGGCATTGTACTCATAATATTTAAACTTTATTTTAATAGTAGGTTCCATTCATCATAAAGCTTTCTAGGGATTGAAACTTCCAACTCAAGTTTTTCTTCGAAAGATTTCATCATAGCATCAATGATATGTTTAGTAAAAGCCTTATTTTGATTATAAGCATGAGGTGAATTAAGCAAGGATTGCAACAAGGAAATACAATCTATGAAAGAACAATTATCATAATTAAAGTCCTTCAAATCCAAAAGAGTGGGTTCACTGCTACCTAAATTCTTGACCTCTCCAATCCACTTTTATCCATTTTTTCATTAAGATCTTCACCCTCCAAATTATTGGGACGCCTTCTAGCTAAAGTTGAGTCACCTCCAGTCCCTTCTATATCCGGTTTTATATTATCGAACAAATATTCAATAGGATTCACACCAATCACTTTAAGATCTCCATCATTATTATCATGAAAACTAGAAGAACATGCTTTTTCTAGCCAATCTCTCTTAGCACGCATCCTAGTGGTTCCCCCTCTACTTTCATTCATAGAAATTTTAATAGCTTTCAGAGACTCATTAATATCAATCTTGGGTGGCATATATCTAATCTTAAAAGAACCATTCTCATGAGATATTCTATCAATGTTTCTAGCCAAATCATCAATCTTAAGCATTTTTTCTTCTGCCATAGCATTGAAAATCTTTTGAGAATTAATAAACTCTTTAATATTGTTCTCAATATTAGAGGGTATGTTATTATAATTTCCATAACAATTTTTGTATAAATTGCCATAATTATTAGAGGAATTACTAGGAAACGACAGGGTTGAAGTTTCCTCTATACGCGTTATTACGAAAATTGTTCCTACCAACAAAATTCACATCCATAGATTCATTATTATTATCAATCAAAGTGGACAAAGGCATATCATTAGGATCAATAGGAGCACTCTTACTAACAATTAATTTCATAAGTACATCCATCTTTCCACTCAAAGTATTAATTTCCTCAATTGCATGCACTTTTTACTAGTAGACGATCTTTCGGTATGCCATTGAGAGTAATTTGCCATAATATTATCTAGGAGTTTAGTAGCTTACACTAATGTGATCTATTTATATATATAAAGTAATTTACGGGCTCACCAGAAAAAAGAAAAATACCTACAAAATCCCACAATAATTAGAAATATCCGACCATTGGTTTACTAGCTAAGAAAACCAGAACCGTCAGATTAATTCTAAAGATGAATAAATTACCCACCAATGCCAAGGAACATAAGAGTCCAAACTATTTTTTTTCCGTTTGTATTAGAAGCCACCTCAACCTCATAGGAATTTCTCTAGCAGCCGCCAGCCGCCTCGACGCGATCGTACCGACAAGACAACAAGGGAATTTCCCGTCCAGCTCTATCCCTGGGTACAATTGGTGATTTCTACCCGAGCTCTTGAGTAGAGACACATCATGGCTAACTGCAGATTGGTTATATTCTGTTGCCTAGGTATGTGATTCTAGCTGGTGTGGAAGATCAATCCACCTGCTTGTTGTATATGCATGTCCAGCCAGGCGCCAGTAAAGATCAATCGATTAGCTTCAATGGCTTTGGGCTAACTATGTGCATGGTTGCCACCGTACATGCACACGAGTCCTATGTGCATGCGAGTCCTGCCAATTGTGAGTCCAACCAGTTGATATCTATATGCTTTGCCAAATTGATCCACTTCATTACGAATGGTATTTTTTTCTTTTGAGAAAATCTCTTTAGATAGCTGCCACAGGCCAAAACAAATGTCCAAAGTAACTATTCTGATTATACATTCATGGAAGGTTGCCTCTACACAAACAAGTTTAAATTACAATTAAAGCATCACAACTAAGGCGTTGAGAAATAAATAGATAATCTGGAATTTTGATGCCACAGCCCCAAGCGAACAAAGTGCAACTTTAAATTGATTTATTGTACCAGGCTCGCGACTACTACCTCGAGCAATCGGGGCAAAGGCGATACCACGAGAAGGTAATGTTATGATTTATGAGCTCTGGCAATCAAGTTAGCAATGGTGCCATGGCGATGAATCTAGCCATACGATCTAGCATCAAGTCAGTTTCAGCACGCCCCACAAGTTGGTGCCCACCTTAATCATCAGCTTCCTCCAGCGATCGACACTTGGACATCGCCTTCCTCCAATAGTTGCAAGAGCCACAATCTCCTCTATTGACTCTCCTCGACTATTATCAGCTCCGTCGAGAAGTTACACCACATTCAGTACGTATCATGTGCACACAATTAGAGATCAAATTATCTCTAGTATGTATCACCTACACCAATTTAGATAATTTGCACGGTTCCTGTATACGGTTGCTTACCATGATGAAACCAATTTAGGAAGTACAGAAAAACAAACGGACAAGCAAAGACGAACTTCAAACATCCGCGAGATTCAACTCGTTTTGCTAAAGTTATTTCAATTACGTAAGCAATTGAATATTACGTATATGACTTTTTACATGGTCAAATTCTTTCACTGGTGATAAGATAGGGATCACCCTATGGGGAAATATTTGAGCAAATATGGTAAATGGAAGTTTTGCACTGATCATGACTGTCACTTCAAATTTTAGCGAAGTAATCAAAGGTGAGAGCTTTAAACTATTTTTGCAATACCCCCAAGTCCAATGTTCTTAATCGATTCTCCATAACCAGGGTCATTATTGCACACAATAAATGCATGTATAGTTATTGTCACAAGGATGTTTTCCAAACAAAGCATGCCGGAAATCCATGGAACACAAGATTCTTAAATTTTTGTTATATGGAAGTCACATAATGAAGTTAAAAAGATGTTGCACAGAACAAACTTCTCAATGATAACTTGATGAGGTATTCCACTTTTCGTCTTCTACGTGTGTTTAATAACTGTTGTCATTTTATGAAATTTCCAAAAACTACAGGCAAATAGATTCAAAAATAAAGAATGTTCATATGTAATTACAAAAGAAAATGATTTAAAGAAAGACTATAAAGAAACTTTACACATGTCAAACAAATTACCCACGAAATTTAAAACAGTACCTGCAAGAACACTTTACACATGTCAAAACATTACGTTTTTATTTGAAGAAAAATAAATCTCATATTTTATATTTTAAACTATATGGCATGCGCCGTACTTGCATGCATATGAATTAGATGGGTATTGGCTTGAATGTTCGCCGGGGCAGAGTCCATCTCCGTCGCTGTAAACTAGACCGATGCTACCAGCCTTTTATACAAGAAGTCAATTTGGATGAAAATCAACAGCACCAAGTATGTAGGATGCTACCGGCCTTTTATACAAGAAGTCAACCTTAAACTATATTGGTTCAATCGCACAAACACGGAAAAAGGAACAAGGAGAGGGGGACCTGCAGGTGGAAGAATGCAACGCCAAAGCATTGTTGCCGCTATTGAGGATAAAGACGATGTGTCGGATGCCTTGCTTGGGGACAGCAACAACACCTCCAACTCAGTGGTTGGGGACAGATAACGCTCCCAAGACGCAAAAAATTATGCATGAGCTATGGGAACCAAGATCCACTCCTTCATCGCCTCCATGGATGCTGATAGAAAAGGCACCACTGATTTTGACAAGCTCGCATCCTCCATCATGCAGCTGCTTTTAGGCCCTTGCTACCTGTTGAGTAGCCCGGGAGATCGATGAGGTAAGCAAGGAGCCAAACCAAGCATCATCCCTGCCATAAGGTGCGTGTAGGTGAGTGCTACTTCTTGAGCTTGCGTTGGTTTTTCCCTTGAAGAGGAAAGGGTGATGCACCAAAATTGAGATAAGTATTCCCTCAGTTTGAGAACCACGGTATCAATCCAGTAGGAGGTACGCGCAAGTCTCCAATCTATGCACCTGCACAAACAATCAAATACTTGCACACAACGCGATAAACGGGTTGTCAATCCCTTCACGGTCACTTGCAAGGATGAGATCTGATAGAGATAGATATAAAAGATTACTAAAACGTAAAACAAAGTAAAAATAAATAAATTGCAACAAGGTATTTTTGGTTTTTTTGGTTTATAGATCTGAAAATATATGATGGAAAATAGACCCGGAGGCCATAGGTTTCACTAGAGGCTTCTCTCTTGAAAGAAATAATACGGTGGGTGAACAAATTACCGTCGAGCAATTGGTAGAAAAGTGCAAAGTTATGACGATATCCAAGGCAATGATTATGAATATAGGCATCATGTCCGTGTCAAGTAGACCGACTCACGCATCTCACGCTATTACTCCACACATTGACCGCTATCCAGCATTCATCTAGAGTATTAAGTTCATAAGAACAGAGTAATGCCTTAAGTAAGATGACATGATGTAGAGGGATAAATTCAAGCAATATGATGAAAACCCCTTTTTACCCTTGATGGCAATAATATAATACGTGGCTCGCTACCCCTACTTTGTCACTGGGTGAGGACACTGCAAGATTGAACCCAAAACTAAGCACCTCTCCCATTGCAAGAACAAACTAATCTAGTTGGCCAAACCAAACCGATAATTTTAAGAGAAATACAAAGATATCAAATCATGCATATAAGAATTCAGAAAAGACTCAAATAGTATCCATAGATAATCTGATCATAAATCCACAATTCATCGGATCTCGACAAACACAGTGCAATAGAATATTACATCGGATATAACTCCAATAACATCGAGGAGAACATTGTATTGAAGATCAAAGAGAGAGAAGAAGCCATCTAGCTACTAGCTATGGACCCGTAGGTCTGTGGTAAACTACTCACGCTTCATCAGAAGGGCAATAGAGTTGATGTAGATGCCCTCCATGATTGAATCCCCCTCCGACAGGGTCCCCCAAAAGGCCCGAAGATGGGATCTCACGGAAACAGAGGCTTGCGGCAGCGGAAAAGTATTTTGGTGGACGCTTCTGGTGATTATGGAATATTTTAGGATTTATAGAGCTGAGACGGAGGTCGGTGGACTCCCAAGGGGCCCACAAGCCAGGGGCGCCCCCTAGGGCACGTCCAGAGGGCTTGTGGTTCCCTTGGGACTCTTCCGGACCTCACCCCAAGTCTTCTGGGTGTCTTCTGGTCCAAGAAAAATCATCACAAAGTTCTATTTCGTTTGGACTTCGTTTGATATTCCTTTTCTATAAAACTCAAAAACAAGGAAGAAATAGCAAATTGGCACTGGCTTTAGGTTAATAAGTTAGTCCCAAAAATAATATAAAATAGCATATTAATGCATATAAAACATCCAAAACAAATAATATAATAGCATGGAACAAAGAAAAATTATAGATACGTTGGAGACGTATCAAGCATCCCCAAGCTTAATTCGTACTCGTACTCGAGTAGGTAAATGATAAAAACATAATTTTTGATGTGCAATGCTACCTAACATATTTATCGATGTAATTTTCTTTACTATGGCATGAATATTCAGGTCCATAAGATTCAAAACAAAATTTAATATTGACATAAAAACAATAATACTCCAAGCATACTAATAAAGCAATCATGTCTTCTCAAAATAACATGGCCAAAAAAAGTTATCCCGACAAAATCATATAGTCCAGCTATGCTCCATCTTCATCACAAAAAGTATTTTATCATGCACAACCCCGATGATAAGCCAAGCAATTGTTTCATACTTTTGATGTTCTCAAACTTTTTCAACTTTCACGCTATACATGAGCGTGAGCCATGGATATAACACTATAGGTGGAATAGAATATGGTGGTTCTGGACAAGACAAAAAGAAGGAGAAAGTCTCACATCAACTAGGCATATTAACGGGCTATGGAGATGCCCATCAATAGATATCAATTTGAGTGAGTAGGTATTCCCATGCAACGGCCGCACTAGAGCTATAAGTGTATGAAAGCTCAAAAAGAAACTAAGTGGGTGTGCATCCAACTCGCTTGCTCATGAAGACCTAGGGAAATTTGAGGAAGCCCATCATTGGAATATACAAGCCAAGTTCTTATAATGAAAACTTCCCACTAGTATATGAAAGTGACAAAATAGGAGACTCTCTATCATGAACATCATGGTGCTACTTTGAAGCACAGGTGTGGAAAAAGGATAGTAACATTGTCCCTTCTCTCTTTTTCTCCCATTTTCATTTTTTGTTTGGGCTTCTTTGGCCTCTTTTAATTTTTTATTTGGGCTTCTTTGGCCTCTTTTATTTTTTATAAAGTCCGGAGACTCATCCCAACTTGTGAGGGAATCATAGCTTCCTACATCCTTTCCTCACATGGAACAATGCTCTAATAATGATGATCATCACACTTTTATTTACTTACAACTCAAGAATTGCAAGTCGATACTAGAACAAGATATGACTCTATGTGAATGCCTCCGGCGGTGTACCGGGATGTGCAATGATCTAGCATAGCAATGACATCAAAAAAGGACAAGCCATGAAAACATCATGCTAGCTATCTTACGATCATGCAAAGCAATATGACAATGATGGTGCGTGTCATAATAAAACGAAACGGTGGAAGTTGCATGGCAATGTATCTTGGAATGGCTATGGAAGTGCCATAATAGGTAGGTATGGTGGCTGTTTTGAGGAAGGTATATGGTGGGTGTAATGCACCGCGAAAGTTGCGCGGTACTAGAGAGGCTAGCAAAGGTGGAAGGCCGAGAGTGGGTATAATCCATGGTCTCAACATTAGTCATAAAGAAGTCGCATACTTATTGCAAAAATTTACTAGCTATTGAAACAAAGTACTACATGCATGATCCTAGGGGGATAGATTGGTAGGAAAAGACCACCGCTCATCCCCGACCACCACTCATAAGGAAGATAATCAAAAAATAAATCATGCTCCAACTTCATCACATAACGGTTCACCATACGTGCATGCTACGGGAATCACAAACTTTAACACAAGTATTTATACCAATCCACAATTACTCACTAGCATGACTCTAATATCACCATCTTTATATCTCAAAACAATCATAAGGAATCAAACTTCTCTCATAGTATTCAATGCTCTTTATATGTAAGTTTTTATTATATCCCTCTTGGATGCCCATCATATTAGGACTAAATTCATAACCTAAGCAAATTACAATATTGTTTAGAGACTCTTAAAATAATATAAGTGAATCATGGGAGTTCAACAATTTTCATAAAATAAATCCACCATCGTGCTCTAAAAATGTATAAGTGAAGCACTAGAGCAAACTGCCTAGCTCAAAAAATATAAGTGAAGCACATAGAGTATTCTAATAAATTCACGATTCATGTATGTTCCTATAAAAATATGTGTACAACAAGTATGATTGTGGCAAACTAAGAAGCAAAAACTCATAGCATGTAAGACACTCCAAGGAAAACACATGTCATGTGGTGAATAAAATTATAGCGTCAAGTAAATTTACCGATAGACGAAGACGAAAGAGGGGATGCCATCCGGCGCATCCCCAAGCTTAGATGCTTGGTTGTCCTTGAATATTACCTTGGGGTGGCTTGGGCATCCCCAAGCTTAGGCTCTTGCCACTCCTTATTCCGTTGGCCATCAAATTTTTACCCAAAACTTGAAAACTTCACAACACAAAACTCAACAAAAAAACTCATGAGATCCGTTAGTATAAGAAAATGAATCACCACTTTTGGTATTGTTGTGAACTCATTCTTTATTTATATTGGTGTAATATCTACTATATTCTAACTTCTCCATGGTTTATACCCCTGATACAACCCATAGATTCATCAAAATAAGCAAACAACACATAGAAAACATAATCTGTCAAAAACAGAACAATCTGTAGCAATCTGAAAACTTTGTATACTTATGTAACTCCAAAAATTCTGAAACATTAGGAAAACAGAGGAAATTCATATATCAATCTTGTGTAAAAAAATTCTGATTTTTTCACGCTTCCGTAATTTTTAGAAATTCTGGAAATGAGCGCAAAAGTTTCTGTTTTACGGCAAGATCAAATCAGTTATCACCGTTGACCATCCCAAAGGTCTTGCTTGGCTCAAACACTAATTGAAACACCAAAACACGATTATTACAGAGGTATTAATGTGTATTAATTGAAAAACAGAACCAAAAACAAAAACATAAAAATAAAAAATTGGTTGCCTCCCAACAAGCGCTATTGTTTAACGCCCCTAGCTAGGCATAAAACATAGATCTAGGTATTGTCATCTTTGGGACGCAATTTCTCAATTACACCTATATGCCTCCTAGGGAGTTCTTTGATCTTATTGATAATCACACTCATTGGTAGGAAATCAAGAAATTCATTCGTAACAATAGGTGCCTTCACGATATTGACAAAGCTAGGGTGGACACTTATCATCTTAAGATCTTCATTTCCCTTACTAGATGATTCCCATTTATTTTTAGGAACATAAATAAACTTAGCAGCCTTGGTAGAAGGAAAATTTGGAGTAGTTTTAACAGAGGTGAACGCGGAACCCAAGTTAGTAATAATATCTTCTAGCTTATCGATTCTAGTAGAGCCTTTATCTATCTTCTCATTAACTATGGGTTCTTTTTCCTTTAGATTCTTGAAAGTGATTCCTACCTTTGATCCATATTGAGTAATATGATTATGAATCTTCCTATCCAAGTTTCCAATAAGCTCTATGGTAGCAATTTTATTCTCCATAACATCAAGTCTTTGCATCACATGTTTCAAAGTTAAAAAAGTTTCATTAACCATGAGAGGTGGTGAGCCTACCAAATCTATCATAGCATTATAAGCATCCAAAGTAGGGATACCCAAGAAATTACCTCCAGTAATGGTATCTAGAACATATCTATACCAAGTAGTAACACTCACATAAAAATAACGGAGGAGAATGGTAGTAGATTTCTTATTAGTAGATCTATTTTGAGCATTGCAAATTCTATACTAAGCATCTTCTAAATTTTCTCCCTCCCTTTGCTTAAAATTGAGAACCTCACTTTCAGGAGTACTAACAATGGTAGAAGGACTAGCCATGATAACGAGTCAAGCGATCTAGCACACAAGAAACCAAAAAGTGAACCAAAAGACGAACAGAAGAAGGGCGAATAAAAAGGCAAATCTTTTTATGTTTTTCTGAACACGTTTTAGAAGTGGGGGAGAGGAAAACGAGAGGCAAATGGAAAATAATGTAATGCAAGAGTGAGAATTTATGGTGGGTACTTGGTAGGCTTGATGTAGAACCTCCCCGGCAACGATGCCAGAAATTCTTCCTGCCACTTCTTGAGCTTGCGTTGGTTTTTCCCTTGAATAGGAAAGGGTGATGCAGCAAAGTAGAGATAAGTATTTCGCTCATTTTGAGAACCAAGGTATCAATCCAGTAGGAGGTATGAGCAAGTCCCCAATCTATGCACCTGCACAAACAATCAAACACTTGCACCCAACGCGATAAAGGGGTTGTCAATCCCTTCATTGTCACTTGCAAGGATGAGATCTGATAGAGATAGATATAAAAGAATACTAAAACGTAAAACAAAGTAAAAAACAAATAAATTGCAGCAAGGTATTTTTGGTTTTTTTATTTATAGATATGAAAAAATATGATGGAAAATAGACCTGTCGGTGCAACAGACCCCGGGTATGTTGGCCAACTGTGCACAGGCACAAGATCAAGATTGAAGCACCAGCTCAAGACATAGATTGAAGAACCAAGAGACTTGAAGAACCAACATACAGCTCAGAGAGATCAAGATCGAGCCAAAGGCACAGAATAACGGCAAGAGAACGGCCTCCCTTGCCGGGCAGGCGAGCCCGACAAGGGGCCAGGCCACCACCAGAAGCAAGTAACCAAGACTCTCTAGCAGCGCCTGCCGGGGCTTGCGGGGCCTGAAACACCCCGCCAATTGTTCAAATACGACCCACGTCGTCGATCAGTGCGGTGTCAAGCCGCAAGATGATTAAGTGGCAGGATTTTCCACATGGCAGCCATCTCCTATGGAAGAAACCCACATGTGACACCCGTCCAACGACGTGTCAAGAGAACAGATGTGGAGCTGGCAAGATAAGCCCGGTAGGCCTTGCCGGGTAGCTAGTGATGTGACACTGAGCGTTGCATTTAATGCACCCTGTCAGCCCGCAGAGTTAGGTATGATAGCACTGTTTGCTATCATATCAGTGGGTAATGACTGTTTTCCACTGTGGTGACCCCTTAATCAACAAAAGGAGGCCCATGGAAATCGTAGGAGGGGGTTAGAGGGTTGGAAACTGGACAGAACCCAAGCCACCATACGCTTGTGGTCACCGTAGCCCAGAGGCAGGCCTTGTCGGGCAAGTGTACCACGCACCACCACGCTCATTTCCACCATCAATCCACCAAAGCAGGAGTAGGGTCTTACGCCTCGCAGCCCGAACTCGGGTAAATTGCTTGTGTGTGTTTCCGTCAGGCCGCCGCGTGTTGGTCTGCTCTTTGTGCAATGTGACGTCCCCCGCCGAACCAGCAAGGGGCCGCCGGGTCCCATAGGTGGCCGTGGATATCCCGCGACATCTTTGGCATGCCAGGTAGGGGGCTCGCTTGTGCGAACTTGAAGGCGTGCGCAGCGCGTCATCTTCATCGCCATCTTCATCTTCGGCGACGCCATCGACCATGGCGCCCAAGAAGAAGAAATTCGGCCCTTCGGTCTAGCCATTTACCTCGAAGGCTACGACACCCGCGGCCTCTGATGCCGCGGGGGATGCAGGGACAAGTGAGGACGTGAGTGCTGCTGGGGCCGTGGCAGGAGCAGGTGGCACCATCGCCACTCCCGCTGCGGCCGACACGGGGGCTGAAGTCGTCGGAGGAGAACAACTTCAGCAGCGTGTCGACGGTCAAGCTCCGCAAGGTATGGACGGGAGGGTGACTCCACTCACATCCCCTCCTCCCACCGACGGGTGTAGCCATAGCAATGGCGCTCGGTCCGGGATGAACAACCGCCCTCCGGTCGTCCCTGCCACGGGGGTGGTCACGGCACATGTGTCTCCTCCTGGGCAAGCCGACCCAACCACTGCACCTGATGGAGCCGCGGACCCTCGAGCGCCATCACCGCGCGACCCCGCTGCCCATGTGACCGCCCCACCGTAGCGTGGTCGCATCACCGCCGCCGCTACGGGTACCATCAAGAGCCAGGCGATGGTGCGATCAAGGTCACCAACTTCCATGCCAAGCACAACCACAAAGGCTATGGCACGGGCCCAGCTGCTACTAAGGTTCCCGCCAGCAGTCGAGCAAATGGAGGAATGGCGTGGCACCATCCAAAGCCTTCTCGGTTTCGCTGAGGCTGGGGGCTCGCGGTGCGCTGGCCCGCCACGACCTCCCCAAGTGACGACGACTGCTCATACTGCTAGCCGAACGGAGCGGGCTGGCCCCACCGTGCACTCCCCACCACGGCAGTAGACACGAGCGTAGCAAGATCAAGATCCCGACGATGTCTCGATGGCCTCTTCTGACCCTCGAGCACGTCGGGGCCAACGGCGAATCCCAGAGGATAGGCGGCGGGGAGATGCATACGTCATCATGGGACGGCCTCTCAACGACCCCCGCCAGACCGACGGGTGCGGCGGCCTCAACGCCGACGAGCCTGCGTTTGGTGTTGGCAGGTGCCTACCTTTCGAGGTTGGCTGCCCTGCCTTTACACGCTAGCTGCAGCAAGTCTGTTGGTCGTCCGTCCGCATGTTCAAGCCGGAGATACCCGAGAAATACGACGGAAGACTGAACCTAGCAGAGTTCCTGAGCATCTACACCAACGCTGTTCAGGCTGCCGGGGGAAGTGACGAGAAGGTGTTCGCCAACTACTTCCCATTGGCTCTGAAGTCCAACGTGAGATCTTGGCTCATGCACCTGCCGGAGAACTCTATTTCATCCTGGGCAGACCTGTGCCACGAGTTCATTGGTGCCTTCACCGGTGGGCTACTGTGGAGTTCTAAGCAGCTCCGGGCCCAAATGACCTACAACTTCTCCAGCAGAAGGAAGGAGAAACTCTCCGTAAGTATTTACAAAGATTCAGTAAAGTCCATAGGAATATTTCGAATATCCATCCTGCAGCTGTTATAGCAGCCTTCCAGTCCAATGTGCGCAACCGTCGCATTCGTTCTAAGATGAATGTGCGGTTGCCCAAGAATGTGAAGGAGTTGTACACATTAGTGGATAAGTGTACTCGGATGGAGGAAGGAAGGAAGTTGCCTGGGGAGGAGGATTGCATCAATGTTGATTTAGAGGAAGAAGGTGAATCAACCAGTCAAAGAAAGAGCAAGAAGCACAACAAGAAGCCAAGAGATAAGACAATGATGACTGTGGAAGGTTCTGGCACGCCTAGTACCGGCAAGAAGGCCAAGGCTGAGGCCCCCGGCAAGGAATTTGCCGCGTGCAGTGCCTGCCGGGAAGCCGCTGCTGTGGAGAAAGTCGGGAAAGGTGATGGGCCATACTGCAAGATCCATCAGACCAAGGGCCACGACCTCCATGAGTGTTATCAAGTTGAGCAGCCCTTCAAGAGACAGAGAGAAGAGTATGATAAGCATGATAAGGAGAAAGGTCAGAATGCTGCTGGCGGAAAGAGCCAAGGCGGTGAAGCAAACCGTCCCGGCAAACCCTTTCGGAACCAAGGAAAACCCGCCAGGGGCCAAGAGAAGAAAACCTGTGATGATTTGAGTGATGGAGGGAATGAAGATGAAACCAGTGAGTAGGAAGTTCAGAAGGCCACTGACGCCCTGTGCATTGATGGGGGTGCACCTTTGCACTCCTCCCATCGCCAGCTCAAGCGATGGGCACGGGAGGTCAATGATGTGGAGCCAGCGCCAGAGGCTCGAAGCCGCTCAAATGGTCCCGCACGCCCATCATATTTGATGAGGAGGACCACCCTTGCGGCACCACCGCGGTAGGGTGTTTGCCGTTGTTCGTCTCCCCAACAATTCGCAACATCAAAGTCACAAAGATGTTAGCAGATGGCGGGGCCGAGTTGAATCTGATTTCCCCAGCATTTATTAACAAGCTTCAGATAGGAGAGGAAGAGCTGGAGGTTACCGACACATTTCAAGTAGTCAATACCGGCAGGAGCCGTCCCAAGGGAAAGATTACATTGCCGGTGACGTTTGGGGGAGAGCTGAACTATAGGACTGAGAAGATTGTGTTTGATGTGGTTGAGCTCCCCCTGCCGTATAATGGGATTCTGGGACGACTGGCCTTGGCCAAGTTCATGGCAGCATCCCATTATGCTTACAACACTTTGAAGATGCCTGGGCCGTTCGGAGTCATTACCATCCCATCAGATGAGAAGGATGCGATTATCTGTGTGGACAGGATGTATCGGGATGTCGTCGTAGCAGAGGATGCAGCGACAACGGTCCCCGCCAAGGAAACCAAAGGAAAGAAGAGGGATTGTAGGACCTCCGGCAAGGAGTCCGGGAAGCGTGCCCCCTCCGAGTGGACGGCACCCGTTGACGACGTGCAAGAGTGTTCCAACAGCAAGAGAACCAAGGTTGCACCACCCCAAGTGATGAAGGTCCCGACAGGGCTGGCTGGTGTTGATGGTACTTTCACCATCAGCGCCACCCTTGACGACAAATAGGAAAGCACGCTCCTTGCCTTCCTGCGGGCGAATATCGATGTGTTTGCCTGGCAACCATCTGATATCCTCGGTGTTCCCATGGGAGGTAATCGAGCACCACCGTGATGTCTGCCCACATGCCCGACCCGTCAAGCAGAAAGTTAGGAAGCAAGCCTTGGAGTGGCAGCAATTCATTGCCGAGGAAATCAAGAAGTTAGAGGCAGCTGGATTGGTCAGAGGAGTATTGCACCCTACATGGTTGGCCAACCCTACGGTAGTTCGGAAGGCGAATTGGAAATGGAGGCTTTGCATTGATTTCACAGATCTCAATAAGGCTTGCCCGAAGGACCCATTCCCCTTGCCGCGCATCGATCATATTGTGGATTCTTCTTCAGGTTGCAATCTGCTCTCCTTTCTGGATGCTTACTCCGGATATCACCAGATCTTCATGTCCAAAGAAGATGAGGAGAATACATCATTCAACACACCATGTGGTACATACTACTTTGTCTGCATGCCTTTCAGATTGAAGAGTATCGGGTCTACTTTTGCGGGAGCAGTACAGATTGGTTTTGAGCCACAACTACACAAAAACATAGAAGCCTATATGGATGACATTGCGGTCAAGACC
This sequence comes from Aegilops bicornis, assembly GCA_021605145.1. Taxonomy (NCBI): domain Eukaryota; kingdom Viridiplantae; phylum Streptophyta; class Magnoliopsida; order Poales; family Poaceae; genus Aegilops; species Aegilops bicornis. Next base: position 259,346,397 of record CM038669.1, on the reverse strand, counting down.
AAGGATAAGGCCACCCTTATCCAGGATTTGGAAGAGACATTTACTGATTTGCGCAAGATCAAGTTGAAGCTTAACCCGGAGAAGTGTGTGTTTGGTGTTCCCTCCGACAAGCTACTTGGATTCTTTGTGTCCCATCGGGGGATTGAAGCCAACCCCGACAAGATCAAGGCCATTGAGCAGATCCAAGCGCCAAGGAAAGTTAAGGATGTGAGGCGCTTGACGGGATGCATTGCCCCATTAAGCAGATTCATTTCCAAGTCTGCCAAGCATACCTTGCCGTTCTTCAAAACTTTGAAGAAGGTAGGGCCTACGAAGTGGACCCCGGAAGCAGATACAGCCTTGCAAGAGTTGAACGCTTACCTGTCATCTGTGCCTACCTTGGTTGCACCCAAACCTCAAGAGTCGTTACTGCTTTACTTGGCAGCAACCAACCAAGTGGTCAGTGCAGCCTTGGTAGCACAATGAGAAGTGGATGAAGCAGAGAGCGGCCAGACCGCGGTAGAGTCAGAAGAGGATCAGAACAGCAGTAGGCACGGCAACGAGTGCAACCCCAAGGACGCGACAAAGAAGAAAGTGGTGCAACGCCCAGTGTACTTTGTCAGATCCTTGTTGCAAGGGGATAGATCGAGGTACTTTGGTGTGCAAAAGTTGATCTTTGGCCTCAAGGAAATTGCGCCAGTACTTCCAAGCCCATGAGATCACGGTTGTTACTCGTTTTCCGTTGCAGAGGATACTCCAGAACCCTGAGGCTACTGGAAGAATAGCGAGGATACTCCGGAATCCAGCTTTGGTTTGAAGATTGAGAGCACTTCAACCATTCAAAGCAGGGCGCTGGCTTAGTTTATTGCAGAATGGACGCCAAACCCTGATGAGGAAGAGCAACAGAAACAGCTCTCCCCAGCAAGGAATCACCCCAAGAATGGATTATGTATTTTGATGGTGCTTTTTCCCTACAAGGTGCAGGAGCTGGCGTGCTTCTTGTTTCCCCCTCCGGGGAGCACATGAAGTACGTCATCCAAATGCACTTTGCCCGGGAAGAAGCCACCAACAATACAACTGAGTATGAAGGGCTCCTTGCCTGGCTCAGGATTGCAGCAGAATTGGGAATCAAGAAGCCGATCATTCGAGGAGATTCACAGTTAGTGGTGAGACAAGTCAACAAGGATTACCAAAGCCCATTGATGGAAGCATACGTTGAGGAAGTGAGGAGGTTAGAGGAGTGCTTTGACGGGTTGCAAACAGAGCACGTGCCCCGTGCGGAAAAGAACATAGTTGATCACCCGTGAAAGTGTGCTGCGCAGAAGCTTCCTGTGGAAACAGGAACTTTTGTTCTCCACCTCTCTCAACCCTCCGCATCACCAACCACAATGGCCCGGAAAAGGAGAAAGTTGGACTACGGTAAGCTTCTCCCGATCAAGGCATCTGCTCCCGGCAGAGACCCTGCCAGAAACAACTCCTCACAACCTGCCGGACCACCCCCTCCAGCCGGGCCTATGGACCCCTCGGACGAGGCTGGTGCTCCCGCAGCCGAGGAGGTTCCGCTAGTCCTCGTTGCCGAGCCTCAGGCTCCAACTTGGGCAAGGCACATCGTCCACTTCCTCCAAACCAGAGAACTCCCCGGTGAGCCAGATGAAGCTGAGAAAGTAGCCTGGAGGGCCAGTATGTATCAGTTTGTCGATGACACTCTATACAGAAGGAGGCCCAACAGTGTGAAATTGAAGTGTTTCTGCCGGGAGGACGAAAAGGAAATGCTGGCTGAGATTCACAGAGGAATGTGCGGCTCACACATTGGATCAAGGGCATTAGTTGGGAAAGCACTTAAGCAAGGATTCTATTGGCCCACAACCCTCCAAGACGCAGTTGAGCTCGTCACGACATGTGAAGCATGTCAGTTCCATTCCAAGAAAACACACTTGCCATCCCAAGCTCTTCAGACAATCCCTCTGTCATGGCCATTTTTGGTCTGGGGGCTCGATATCCTCGGCCCCTTCCTCGGAGCAATCGGGGGCTCGATATTGTTTTCAGATCTATTATTCCAAAAACCCAAAAATACCTTGCTGCACTTTTTCTTTATTTATTTTATTTTGTGTTTTTTGCTAGATCTATTTATCCAATCTCAGACAATTTAATTTATCTCAATACTGAGGAGGTATTGACAACTCCTCTTACGCGTTGGGTTGCAAGTATTTGTTATTTGTGTGCAGGTACTATTTACATAGTGTTGCTTGGTTCTCCTACTGGATTGATAACCTTGGTTTCATAACTAAGGAAAATACTTAACGTTGTTGTGCTGCATCATCCTCTCCTCTTCGTGGAAATACCAGCGTAGATACAAACAATCACTTGCCCTTACAAACTCCTTGGTTTAACTCCACAAGATCTTGGAGGCTCCCAAGTGACACCTAACCAATCTAGGAGACACCACTCTCCAAAAGGTAGTAGATTGTGTTGTTGATGATGAACCTCTTGCTCTTATGCTTCAAATGATATTTTCCTCAACCTTCAATCACTCTCTCACAGATTTGGCTTGGTTAGGAGAAGGATTGGAGGTTGGATTGGAATGCCTTGATCTCAACACATGAGTAGGTGGTTCTCTCTCATAAAACGAATGGTGGAAGTGTAGTTTCGTTGTGATGTGTCTCTTAGTGAGTAGGTGGGGGTGGAGGGGTATAAATAGCATCACCCAAAATTCAACTGTTACAAGTCTTTTGACTCCACTTAGTGACACCAATCCAAAATCTTGGTGAGACTGACTTGTGTAAAAGATTTGAATGTTGGGCTTTTCGATGGGACCGAAGTGAGAATCTCGGTGGCACTGAAATGTGATGACCTAAGCGAGACTACATTTTGGTAATTCCCATTGTTTCAACTCGGTGATTCCGAAGTGAAGCAAAAAGGTTACAGTAACCTGGTCAGTGCGAATCGGTGGGACCGATTGTCATCTGGTGAGACTGAAACTCTAGGGTTTGGCTCTGGCAGTGTATTGGATCAACTCGTTGAGTCACGATGGGACATTTTTGGTGGGACTGAGTTGGATTTTTAGGGTTTGGACATATATGACTTGGAGGAAATGGTTGAGGGTTTTGGAGCAATATCATCAAGCACTTGAGCAATTGAGTCATGATCAAAACCTCATCCCCTTTTAATAGTATTGGCTTTCTTATGAACTCAATGTGATCTTGGATCACTGATACATCCATTTTGCATCATGTTTACCTACTGTTACTTCCTATGTTTTTATGCATAATAATGCTTTATGGAGTAATTCTAATGTCTTTTCTCTCATAATATGCAAGGTTTACACAAAGAGGGAGAATACCGGCAGCTAAAATTCTGAACCTGAAAAAGCTATGGCAGAGTTACCTATTCTGCACATCTCCAAATGAGCTGAAAATTTACAGAGAATTGTTTTGGAATATATGAAAAATACTGGAGCAAATAACTACCAGAGGGGACCCACCAGGTGGGCACAACCCACCCCAGGCGCGCCCTGGTGGGTTGTGCTCAGCCCGGCCCAACTCCGGTGCCCATCTTCTGGTATAGAAGTCATTTTGACCTAGAAAAAATAAGGGAAGGACTTTCGGGACGGAGCGCCACCGTCTTGAAGCAGAAATTGGGCAGGAGCACTTTTGCCCTATGGCGGAGCGATTCCGCCAGGGGAACTTCCCTCCTGGAGGGGAAATCATCACCATCATCATCACCAACAAACCTCTCATATTTGGGAAGGCAATATCCATCAACATCTTCAACAACACCATCTCCTCTCAAACCCTAGTTCATCTCTTGTGTTCACTCTTTGTACCGGAACCTCAGATTGGTACCTGTGGGTGACTAGTAGTGTTGATTACATCTTGTATTTGATTACTATATGGTTTATTTGGTTGGAGATTATATGTTCAGATCCATTATGCTATTTAATACCCCTCTAATCTCGAGCATGATTATCATTTGTGAGTAGCTATTTGTGTTCTTGAGGTCACGGGAGAAATCTTGTTGCAAGTAATCATGTGAACTTGATATGTGTTCGATATTTTGATGATATGTATGTCGTGATTCCCTTAGTGGTGTCATGTGAATGTCGACTACATGGCACTTCACCATATTTGGGCCTAAGGGAATGCATTGTGGACTAGTTATTAGATGATGGGTTGCTAGAGTGACAGAGGCTTAAACCCTACTTTATGCGCTACTTCGTAAAGGACCGATTTGGATCCAAAAGTTTAATGATATGGTTAGATTTTATCTTAACACTTTTCTCGTAGTTGCGGATGCTTACGAGGGGGTTAATCATAAATAGGAGGTTTGTTCAAGTAAGAACATCACCTAAGCACCAGTCCACCTACATATCAAATTATCAAAGTAGCGAACACAAATCAAACCAATATGATGAAAGTGATTAGATGAAATTCCCGTGTACCCTCAAGAACGCTTTCCTACTATAAGAAATCATTTTGGCCTGTCCTTTGCCACAAAAGGATTGGGCTACCTTGCTGCACTTTATTTACCGTTATCGTTACTTGCTCATTACAAATTTTCTTGCTATCAAACTATCTATATCGACAATTTCGATTGCTTGCGTAAATTACCTTGAAAACCACTTGTCATTTCCTTCTGCTCCTCGTGGGGTTCGACACTCTTTCTTATCGAAAGGACTAGAATTGATCCCCTATACTTGTGGGTCATCAGTCACTTAACCAAAAATGTAGAGTCTTGAAGCTTTGCCAATCCATGTCCTTTGCATTTTGAGGGGTCACATTCTCATGTCCTTGCCATGACAATCATTGAACTTTTATGAAATTTATCTTGAATAAGCATTACTTCATTGACATATATGTTGTTATGAATTAGCAAAACCACCCAGGGATTAGTTGCACTTTCACCTGCATCTACTCAAAGAACCACTCATGATGCCACTGTTCGGAAACATAGTAGAAAACAAGAAAAATTCGCCCTACGATTACCCAGGAACAATATGAAGATGCATATAGGGTTTGGATCAACGATCGTTACTGACTCCGAACTTGCAATATGAAGTAAACGAATCAGTGTAGATCATACTTGGAGTCCCTCAAACCGTTCATGACGATCCCGCAAACCACCCTCCAACGAACCCTCAAAAGGAAGACCGAAAGTACAACCTCTCTACTTGGTTGCAAGCGTACGGTCTTCACGATCCGGCAGCGCTTCGCCGTCTAGAGCTAATCGTCGACGGAGAATTAGAAGGGGGAGATTAGGACCACACTCGGCTTCTAATTATGAGGATTAGAGGAACTAGGTCTAGCTCTAATTACTCAACTAGGACCAACTAGAACTAGAACTTGATGAACTGGAGGAGGCTCCAAAACTTGTGTGTTCAATAGGGCACAATACCTCAAGTATATATAGGTTAGAGGGGAGAGGAGGGCTCAGGCTGCCACCAAGGAGGAAAGTCCTCCTTGGTGCACCAACCAGGACTGACGATTTGGACTCCTCCCCACTAGGATTCGCCCCCACCCCACCCCCCACACACAAGGAAAGGGGGCGCCAACTCCACTTGGGCCCTTGTGGCTCAAGTTGCCTTCCGCCTCTTGGCCTTCTAAGGCCCTTGATATTTAATCAAATACAAAAGCCTTCCACTCATCAGAAGTTGTCGCTAACGCGACACTACAATCGAGAACCTTTTGATTTAAATCAGGTGTGCGATGCATTAATCGCATAAGCGGTGATGTAAAAAACCTTCAAAAAAGACACAAAATGTTTGCGATGAATGATACATCAAACACGGTTCAGATTTTAGTTGCGTGTGTGATGTTGGGCATACGGTTGATCCAAACAAACCGTTTGCGATGAGACAGAACAACATAAATGGGCAGCTAGATCAAGATGTGTGCGATATACGGCATACAGTTCGATCCGATGAACTATTTGTGATGATCAAGCTGAACACAAACGATTCGGCGTAACAAGATGTGTTTGATACCGGGCAAACAGGTCGTTAATCAGAATTGTGTGCGATCATTATAGACAGCCCATACGGTCTTTTTTTGTGAATTGTGTGCTCGTCAGGGCACACAGTTCAACAAAACAACATGTGGGCGATAATGTAGAAGACCTCTGTCGAATATGTATTATTAGCCGTCCGCGATCAGATTGACGTATTATCTAACCGCTGATATAATCAACCGCAATTATTTGTACCCAGTCGCTCCAAATTCCCGGGGTTGTGCGGGACTCCTATTGGCTATTTGGCTGGTTTCTTTTCGTGACAAAAACAAGGAATGAGTTTTGGGTTTATGCACAGAATGCAGAATACGAACGGAGTAGGACAGTTGGCAAGAAATACATTGATCTCTTCTTATTGATAAATCCAGTAATAATCAAACTACAAAGAAAAAGAAAAAAAAAGGAAAATATCTGCACGAATCTTTGCGTAACATCAATGGCATAGGACCTAGATGTGCATTACTTAGAGCACATCTAGATGTGCTTTGGCAATATTGTCAAACAAAACCCCTAATCATCATTGCAAACAGCGCATAGAACATGGTTAATGCGACAACCACAACTACACATGCTAGTTCTTTCTTGTCTCTTGCTTTCATTTGTTGATGTGATTGATTCTTTCTTACTTCATCGTACTGATTGTACATTCCAGATCAGCCAGTTTCTTCTTCAACTTTAGGTTATCTTCATGAAGCTTGGTGATAACACTCCGAGCCCCGCCATGCCATTCTTCACCAGCCCGCTTAACAAGGGCACAAGCCTCATATCCTCGCCAATGTTAAATAGTATTCGTGATGAGCGGTGGCACTAACTCAAGTAAAATGATGAACTTAGCACTAACCTCTAAGGGAATGAGATCCTCTGACATTCCAAGGGAAGTCAGAGGGAGCTACAGTTCCCTGACATTGCTTCACCACGCATGCATGAACAGTGATTCAAACACATGTTTATCTACAGTAATTCAGTACAGTAATCATCCACAGTATTTTGCGTACAATGCCTGCTTTACTCCCTAACTTCCCTTGGCTGTTTTACACACTGCACCACTGTAGCTTCCCTGCCTTTGCTCTTGCAAGTCAGAGGAGCCGGCTCCACCTCTAAGGGGCAACTGTGAAACCGCGTGCCAATGTCGAATCCCTCCGTGCATACACGTCGAGCGGGAGTGTGCCCATGCACACAACTCAGCTTTTGGTACTTCTCGGTGGCGCCAAAACTCGAGTCGAACTCGTCTTTGCGGAGTCCGGAGTCATGCTCCGGATCCAGCGGCAGAGCGCTTTTCTGGTGGGGGGGGGGTCATTCAGACGGATTCAGCAAGGAGCTACTTTGGACATGCTAAAAAGATCAGGATAGATTGGAACCTGACAGGACGATTCGGATCCGTAGTACAGCTGCCTTCTGATGACCTTAGGCAAGTGCTCGGCGGCAGATCGTCGTGTACGATATGAGCAGGAGCAACCACACCAAAACCATCAACACCACTCATCCGCAAGATTCCCCAATGTCAGCGCCCACGCGAGGAAATTTGGAGGCTATCTAGGGATTTGGGGAAATGGGGAAACCGTGGGGATAAGCTAACAAATCGGGGAACTACTTATGGCAGTATATGTTGTATACGGCACACTGTTTATACATGTCGTTTGTGTTAGGTATTACAACGTCACACACGATTTCCGCACCAAACCGTGTGAGAAGACAACGTAGGTGAGACACGGTTGCTGTTACATAACTGTATGCGATGTACTACCCTGTACATATAGTTGAGTTATAGTGATACCTCTAAACAGCCGCTCTGCGGGTATCCATAAAATAAACAGCCGCTCTGCATATAGAGATGGTGGCAGCGGCCTAGGCAGTGGCTACCGAAGAAGAGGTCAATCCTCGATCGATGGGCAGTGGCGGCGTCATAGGAGGTCAATCCTCGGTCTGCGGTGGGAGATAGGAGGAGCTCAACCATCGAGGTCGGCGGCGGCGTGATTCGAGCACATCTATCGTGGTCGATGGCGGGATAGTGGAGGTCAAACTTCAGGCGGCAGCCGCACTAAGCTTTGCTCCTTGACCCTGCTGTCTCGGCGTGCCGCCGATCACGCTTCTCTGTCTGCTGGGTGGAGGTGGCGGCGCGACTAATTAATTAAGGTATTCTTTTCGTGAGTGGCTTAATTAAGGTATTCAATTCCTAAGGGTAGTGCTGTACTAGTACTCTACCGATAAATTGACTGGCCATTAATTTTTGTCATTGCACGTCTGGATAACAATACGGAGCGCCCTCAGTAATCATGAAAATAAAACCTTGTGATTTATGCACGCATCTTTGGGCAACAGTTAATCCGTGTATTAATGTTGTTGTTTTGTTTTTCATTACCATTCATGTGGTGCAGATGGAACAATCTCGATGGATGAATAACCGGAAAACCGCAGAATTTATCAGTGGTGTGACAAAGTTCATGAATTTGGATGTAAGTACAAAGAGGAGAATTGGTGATGCGGATCACATCCTGTGTCCATGTGCTGATTGTGCCAATACAGAGTCGCATGTAGTTGGCGATGTCCTGTGGCATTTAGTCTCTCGGGGATTCAATGGATGGATATACACGTTGGACCGCATACGGTGAAGAGGAGGTCATGGATGGAGATACCCAGGGCTGCGAGATGCCAAACCCCGATCAGTGTCACATGGATGTTGAATCTAACATCGGGGCAGAGGCGTCAAGCTACCAATGGAACACCGGAAAGCCGAAACGCCCACTGGAAAACCAAGACGTCGATGCAAATGACGACGAACTTGATATGCCAAATTTTTCTTCTATGATTGCAGACTTCGAGGGCCCAAAAAAGGATATGATTGGGTACAAGGATCTGCGAACCGGATGCGGACTCCAAGAAAGAATTGTATACAGGGTGCAAAAAGAAATATTCCAGGTTGAGTGCCACCCTAGCGCTTCTTAGATTTAAAGCCGCAAACGGACTATCAAACAAGGGCTTCACAGATATGTTAGGTCTTTTCAAAGAAATTCTTCCAGAAGATAATGTGCTCCGCGGAAGCACGAATGAAGCGAAGAAAATTGCTTGCCCATTGGAACTTGAAGTATAAAAGGTACACGCTTGTGTGAATGATTGTATATTGTACCGTGGTGAGTACAAATATTTGCGTGGATGTCCCACATGCAAGCATGCACGATACAAGCGCAGGAGAGCAGAGGACAAGTACAAATTGGACGACGAGATCAAGACAGGAATCCTGTTCAAGGTTGTTTGGTACTTTCCTTTAATTCCAAGGTTGAGGTGTTTGTTTGCAAACCCTAGAGAGGCAAAAGAGGTTATGTGGCATCTTGATGAGCGAATTGCGGACAAGTTTATGAGGCACCCAAAGATGGGGCTCAGTGGGAATTAATCGACAACAAGTTTGAAGACTTTGCCAAGGATCCTAGAAGTATATGGCTCGGGGAGTGTATTGACAGAATGAATCCTTTTGGCGATATGAGCACCAATCATAGCACATGGCCGGTGCTTCTGTGCATATATAACCTAGCTCCTTGGTTGTGTATGAAGAAAAAATACATTATGATGTCAATGATTATCCAAGGCCTGAAGCAACCTGGAAATGACATCGACATTTACTTTCAACTACTGGTAGAAGATCTAATGACAGTGTGGATAGATGCACCTGCTGTAAAATGTTATGATGCTTACAGAAAGGAGATTTTCGATCTAGGCAACACATCGGGAAAGAAAACAAAGGGAGATGTAGGGTGTGTCACATGCATGGATAGGACAGCTAGCAGAAGTGTTCCCAACTCGCGCAAAACCGTTTATTTGCGTCATCGTAGGTTCTTACGGAAAAATCACCCATACTGAAAGATGAAAGCTGAATTTGATGGTACGGCATAGGTAGGTGTGGGCCCAAGACCCTATGATGGGGAGGTGGTCCACAACATGGCTAAACAAATTAATATTGTGCTTGGCAAGAACCACCCTTTGACGGTGAAACAAACACCCAAGGGTCAAGTGTTTAAGAAGAAATCGGTGTTACGGAAATTACCTTACTGGGATATTCTACGTGTACGTCGCTGCATCGATGCCATGCACGTAGAGAAGAACGTATGTGAAAGCATCCTTGGTACTCTGCTCAAGATTAAAGGTAAAAGAAAGGATGGTGACGGTTCACGGCTCGATATGATTGCCGATGAATCAAAATGCAAGAGTGAAGCGAGAAGATGATGACAAATTCATCAAAGCTTCGCCAGAAGTTACAATTTCAATTACAAAAGAAGCGACACAGTTCTTCACCTATTTGTTGTCAGCTAAGACACCCTCTTCCTACTCCGCAAACATCAGAAGTCTCATGGATGTGAGCTCAGGTAAAATGAAGTTGGGACACATGAAGTCACATGATTGCCACACAATGTTGACACAAATCCTTCCGGTGGCCATCAGGAATCTGATGGACAAAGATATAAGAAACACACTCATTGAGCTCTGTGATTTCTTCAACCAACTATGGCAGAAAGTTGTAGATCCTGAAGAGTTGGATCATATGCAAGACGATATTGCAAGAATATTGTCCAACCTAGAGATGTTTTTCCCACCGTCATTCTTTGATGTCATGGTCCATCTCACTGTGTAGCTTGTCGACGAGATAAAGTATTGTGGTCCTGTGTTTCTTCACAACATGTATCACTTCGAGCGGTTCATGGGAATACTGAAGCGCTTTTGTTGGAACCGAAACCATCCAGAGGCAAGCACCCTACAAGGTTATACCGCGGAGGAGGTGGTTGAGTTTTGCACCAAATACATGAAACAAAGACCTATAGGTTTGCCCCTCTCCGCCATGAGGGAAGGCCGAAGGTAAGCCAGTCCTTGCTGGCACGCAAATGGCTGCACCCGGAGAATTGGTAGAGAAAGCCCATTTGACGGTACTGCTTAATAGCCCAGTTCTCAACGCTTATGCCGAACAACACTTGGCGGAGATACGCCAAAGCTTCTTACCAATGGTGCCTTCATCAGATGTGGAGATGAAGGAGCACACTAAGAACTATGCCGAATGGTTGAAGAATCATTTGGCACAAGGATCCATCAATGACATTGCTACGTGGTTGGCACAAAAGCCATCACCTACGGTGGTGACGCACCAAGCATATGACATAAATGGATACACGTTCTACACTGAGGAACGTGATCATAAGACCTCATATCAGAACAGCGTTGTTCGAATAGAATGCATGACTGTAGATGAAGCTGATAAAAGGTTATACTATGGAACCATCAAAGAGATTTGGGAGCTTGACTATGTGAAAGTTAAGGTGGCATTATTCAGGTGCGCATGGATCCCTCTTGGTCATGTAAGGGTTAATGATTACAGGAAGACCTATGTTAACAGGACAACGATGGCATATCACGCGGACCCGTTCATTCTTGCCGTTGATGCTACCCGATTTTCTTTCTTGGAAGACCCTTGCATAAGAACTGCCATGTAGTGATGCATGGGAAGAGGAGGGTACCGGTGTCAAGGATGTTGCCGATGAGGACGAGTACGATGAATTTGATGAGTTGCCGTACCAAGGGATCGCATTGCACGTGCAGCAAAGCAGCGTAAAATCATCGTGAAAACCCAAGTTCATTCGGGGTCAATGTAATGATCCCGGTTCCCCATGTACATGGGAATTAAGCCGTAAGACTAGTCTTTATGCCTACCCCGCAACTTCTAATTCGTTCAATTTAGAACTATCGCGTAATTTGAATTTGTGATTTATGCCCGACTTTCTTGATGTAAGAACCGCTCATATGTTGACCTTGATATGCTGTCAACTCAGGCAATGAATATGAACTGTTTTTTGTTATTAATATTATTATATTATAGAGGTAGCACACTCAATTGATCTCACTACAGTATATGTGAACACAAATATGTAATCTGGTTTGCGAATAGCACACGGTTCATTGATGAAAGCCATGTGCCGACCAAACCCCGCCCGCGATTTGAGTCATGCTTTCTGATTGGCCAGAACCCAAACCCCACAGATCCTACGTCTCCATGTTGGATGCTCCCAGATCGAAGGGCGATCATCATCCCTTTCGACAGCACACACAGTTCCGGTTGTAATTTTATTTTTATGCACAAAATGCACGTTAAACTCAAAAAATGTCTTAAATATAGCTAACGATACCTGAAATGCGCCAGAAAATCAAAATCATGTTATAAGGGTGATTGCGTACCGTGGAAATTTTTTATGAGGCCAAACGATGAAGTCACCGACCACTGGAGTTTGAATTGACACGTCTCCTTTTGGAAACCATGATCCTTCATGTGAGATGCTCCGGTTTGGAAGGAGCGATCATCAAAACTTCTGCCAAACTTTACCATTTTTTTCCACGGGGTCGTGAGAGCACGCCACGGGCACACATAGATTTTGTTGATGTCCGGACTCCATCTTAATTTCTTGTGATTAAAATACCAATTAGGCCTACGCCAATGGCCGCACCTCGCGGCCGAAATGTTTGAAACTTCTCCCCGCTTCTCGAACAAACGGATGAAAACTCGCAATGCCACGCGCAAATGATTTGTATTGCTAGGCTGATCGTAATGGGAGTATCATAGCTAGTATCATGCATGCCAACTAGGCAATTTTGATGAGCTGTCATAGAATTAAATGAAGAAAGAGAGGGTTAAGTATCATATCATGACATCGTATCATAATAAATGCTATGCTACTATGTGTCATGCATGACAATAAATAAAATACTACATGATACTAACTTATGATACTATGCGCGCATTACAGAGGTGCTTACATGAGGCTGCTTCCAATGCATTGGTGCTTACATGAGGTGCTAAGCATATTAAATACTTTAGCAACTAAATACCCCAATGCATAGGTGCTTAGCTTGTTGGTGCTATGTATCCTTCATTTAATGATTTTGCAACTAAAGTTCTTCATGCATTGGTGGGATTCTTCCATTTAAGTGTTTTGCTAGGTTCTCGCACTTGGCATTGTTTCTTCCTGGGGTCACCACACTCATCTCTCTCCTCTTAATTACCTTGCCACATCAGATTTTTTGCTTACATGGCATCCTTAGCACCTGTACAAGGTGGAGCATTTGGAAGGGCCTTACAACTAGCCTTATCATATACTAGTATCATGCATATGATACTATAGTATATGATACTACCTCTATGTCTGCCATAGTATCATAAGTTAGTATCTTAGGTTGCCTTATTAATTGCCATGCATGACACAAAGTAGTACACCATTTAACATGATACAGGTATCATGATATGATACCACACCCTCTCTTTCCTCAGGCTAATCATAGTGGGAGTAACTTAGGTAGTAACATGACACATCTCAAGACAAATTTGCTTATGTGGCATGGAGTTAATGAGGAGAGAGATGCATGTGGTAACATAATATGTTACTGTAACATAACACACCCCGAGATAAAATGAGTCTATATCTCAATTAGTGAAGGCTTGCATGTTACCATCCATATGTTACTACCCATATGAAGGTAGTAACATAGACTAGTAACATATGCTCGTTATTAGTCTAAGTTACTCCCCACATCGACCAGCCTCATTTAACTGTGTGCCACTACATCATCCAAAAAGTCTAGTAGTTGGCATGCATGATACCGCTTATGATACTCCCACTACGACCAGCCTTAGGGTGGCCATAGCGGGGGCATCATAGCCGGTATCATGCACCTGGGAATAGCAAATATGATGATGTGGCAAATAAGTAACATAGGTAGATATCGTAACATAATAAATTGCTATACTACTTCGTGTCATGCATGGCCATAAATACGGTCATCTATGATACTTCTCTATGATACTATGCACTATGAAGGTACGTATGTAGTATCATACACTAGTATCATATGGATGATACTATAGTTATATGATACTCCCCACTATAAGGCTGGTCATAGTGGTGGTATCATAGCTGATATCATGCACTCGAAAATAGCAAGTATGCTGATGTGGCAAAGAATTAACTAAGATGGAGAGGGTTAGAGTAACATATAGGTAGATACCATATCATGTTAAATGCGATGCTAATTTGTGTCATGCATGGCAATAAATATGATCATCTATGATACTACTCTATTATACTATGCACTATAATTAAAGGTAGTATCATACACTAGTATCATATATATATATATGCATGATACTAGTATATGACACTCTACACTATGAGTAGCCTAAGTATAGCCCAACTATAACACCCACATGTAGTTGTAGTAGGTTTTTTGACTTTATATGCACTGAAATGCAAGGTAAGTGCAAAGAATGACTTAAACATAGCAGGCGAGACCTGAAAATGGGCCGAAAAATCAAACCAAGGTTATATTCGTGATTGTTTACCATGATTTTTTTCCGACGTGAAACGATGTAGTAACTGACGATTTGGAGTGTGAAGTGCCACGTCTCCTTTTGAAAACTATGATCCTTCGTGTGAGATGCTCCAGTATGGAAGGTGCAAGCACCATAACTTGTGCCAAACTTTACCAATTTTTTCCATGTGATCATGAGAGCACGCCACAGTGACACAATGATTTTCGTTATTTTTCGGACTCTATATGCATCTCCTGAAATTAAAATACCAACAAGGCCTACGCCTCTGGCCACACCCTCCGGCCGAACTGTTTGAAGTGTTTCCTCGTTTCTCGGAGAATGAATGAAAATGCGCAAAGCGACACACAATGATGTACTCATGTCTTCATTCAAACAAAAATATGATGTTAGTTAATGTAAATGTTTTCAAATAGCACACGGTTCACTCACGAAAGACGTGTGTCCACTAAACCGTGGCCGATGCCCCCCCCCTGCCACGCCGCCGCTGATCTCGAGTCGTCGTTCGATTGGCCGTAACCCAAACCCCACGGATCGTACGTCTGCATCATTGGATGATCCTTGATTGAACAACAATCTTCATCCCTTTGGACAGCACATGCAGTTCTAGTTCATGTAAATGTTTTCAAATAGCACACGGTTCACTCACAAAAGCCGTGTGCCTACCAAACCGTGGCCGATGCCGCTGCTACAAGACGATCTTCCGAGTCGTATGCCTCGATTGGCACGTAACTCCAAACCCCTGCGGATCGCATGACGTCAGCGACCGCCAGGCGTATGCTCCCAGATCGAATGGTAATCCTCATCCCTTTCGACGGGAAATGCAGTCCGGCTAGGATTTGATATATGCCAAAATGCACGGTGCCAACACCCCCACCGCCCGCCCGCGTTTCACTCAACTAGTCCACCCAATCTCCATCGCCAGCTCCCCCTCCCCAAGATCCACAGCAAAACCCTCTCTGGCGCCAGCGTGCTCACCCCGGCCGTGTGCCCGCTCTTCGGCGTCAAGCCTACCCTACACCGTTGCTCCCAACACGCTGTACTGCGCCTCGCCATCTTCGTCTGCTGGCTTGACCACCCTCGTCATTCACAGTGGTCCTAGGGTTTGCATTAAGAAGCTTGTAAGTTACTGCTCTCCATCGCGGTGAGGTATATTTCCTCGCAATCCCTCCTCCTAATTCATTCTGTATGTTCCCAAATTGGCTATAAAATAATGGAGAGCGTATATATGTTCATTATCTACCTTCCTAACTAGTACATATAAGTTGTATTTGTTCCAATAAGTTACCGCTTTATTTACGATGTATCATGGGCGCCTCGAAGTCACATAAACTTAACAAAATAGCCATACATTTTCTAAATTATTGCATGACATGTTTAGACAGCTTCATACCAAGTTGTTAGTTTATGCTTATCCTCCTTTCCTGAGTTTCACATGTGTTCTCTGTAGATGCCGAGTAGTAGCGACATCACTCATGCTTCAGGCGATGTATCTTCATCTAATTTCGACAACCCTAGGTCTTCAGCAGATTGTGGGGGATCAAGTAATCTTGAACGGGATACAGCTGCAGTAATTATCTTTCCGGTCAGGACATGGAGGAACGCTCCAAGGAAGCTCACACACCAGCCTAAAGGGATATATGAAGTAACCAAGATTAATTTAAAGTCTTGGGCTCCAACTAAGCCAGATAAAGCACGCACGAGGTTCATGAGTGTGTGTGGATTTGTTGGCAGGGCAAGGTGAGGGAGTCCTGGACTAAGGGGTCCTCCTCGTCCCAAATTGTTAGTCATGGAGTGGACCGATGAAATGTGAAGATACGAAGACCGAAGAATGCACCCGTGTCCTGGATAGGGACTCACCTTGGCGTGGAAGGCAAGCTTACGATCAAATATGTAGATTCCTTTCTTTGTAACTGACCCTGTGTAACCCTAGATCCTCTCGGTGTCTATATAAACCAGAGGACTTAGTCCGGAGAGGAGAGACTCATTACCATAGTCATATAGGCTAGACTTCTAGGGTTTAGCCATTACGATCTCGTGGTAGATCAACTCTTGTAATACTCATATTCATCAAGATCAATCAAGCAGGAAGTAGGGTGTTACCTCCATAGAGAGGGCCCGAACCTGGGTAAACATTGTGTCCCCTGTCTCCTGTTACCATCAACCTTAGACGCACAGTTCAGGACCCCCTACCCGAGATTAGACGGTTTTGACACCGGCATTGGTGCTTTCATTGATAGTTCCACTGTGCCATCCTCAAAAGGTTCGATGGCCCCTTCAATCGTCAACAATGACGCTTTCCAAGGAGAAACCTTCCTCCCCAGACAGATTTTCGTGTTCGGCGGCTTCGCACTACGGGCCAACTCGTTTGGCCATCTGGAGCAGATCGATAGCTATGCCCCTGGCCATTAGGTCAGATTTGGGAGCTTGAACTACGTCACGGACATCCGTGGAGATTTGATCTTCGCTGGATTCAAGACTGCGGTGATCGCTCCTGGTCACCTCGATGAACATGACCTAAATCACCATCGGACCACATTCGTGAGATAGCTCCTGAATCGCCTCGCCTTAGATCCAAGCATACTGGCGCCATCTAAGGATTGGAGGCTCAACCCCACCACCGAGGCCACAGATTCTCGGGCTGCTGGAGCCAAGACATGGAACTTAAACTCACACAAAATTTAGGAATATCGAACCCCTGACTCAATCCCGTGTAAGTTCGTAACCATATGAGTCCGCTAATGCCGAACGTGATCGTTTATCAATCTTCGAAGTTCAAGCCTTGAGACATCTTTCCAAAGACTTCGCCCTTGGGCGATGTGCTAAGCTCATTAAAGAACATGTCCTTGGCGAGGGACTCACAGGCGAACTATGTACGGTTCGAACTAGGGGCTGACGATGGAGAATCTTGCTTCCCACCCGCCACCCACTTCATAGCCACAGTCGAGGATTTAACCGACACGCTTGATTATGACTCCGAAGACATCGATGGTATGGAGGACGATGCTGATGAGGAGCAAAATCAAAGTCCGCCATTCCTTTGGACGCCGGATTTGCCACCTCTTCGCATTTATGTGTACATGGTGGACACACCCAGAACAACCAACGACGATGACAGAGAAAATCCAGTTGAGAATAAACCTCTTGAGACACAGCAAAAACACCGGCGTCCTCGGCGCCGCTCTAAGTCACGTCGTTCAAGAGACAGCAATGCTGGCACCAGAGACAATACTACTCCGAATGATGCCGAAAACAATGAAGACCTTGCTGAGGTAACATCCAAACAGGAGGAGCAAGAAAACGGCAAGCTAAGCTCGGCAAACAAAGGCTGTGCCCAATGACTCGGAGAACGGTAGTTATCGTCCGCTCTGCGAGGATGAGGAAAGCCTCGACAACGAAGATTTCATCAGGCCTGAGGAACCCCTCGAGCAGGAGCGCTTCAAGCGCCAGCTAATAGCCACCGCAAAGAGCCTGAAAAAGAAGCAGCAGCAGCTTCAAGCTGACCAAGATCTGCTCGTCGACAGGTGGACTGACGTTCTGGCAGCCGAAGAATGCGGCCTCAGATGCCCAGCCAAGAGTTACCCAAAGCGAAGGTTGCTACCTCAGGTCGATGAAGAGGCGCCAGAGCCCATACCTCCCTCGCGTAATGCGGCGGACCGAACACTACGCGGTCGGGACAGTGCGGCGAACCGACCACCTCGTGGTCGGGATAGAGCGGCAACTCAAGCCGAACAGCAGCCCGCCCCACCACCACGAAAAAACAGAAACAAAACAGTTCGGGGTCATACATATGACCTCCGGTAGACCCTAGATAGCAGAGCAGGTTATACCCGATCGATTTACGGATCGCGAGGACGTTCCTCGACACGTGATGAGGGCTACCTATTCGGACATGACAAACCTAGTCACACCCGAGCCGATAACCGCAGTCAGACTCCACCGGAGCTACGTCGTGACGCGTCCTGATATGGAGGCGCCGCACACCCTCTTTGCTTCACTGATGAAGTAATGGATCATGAATTCCCCGAAGGGTTCAAACCCGTTAACATTGAATCATACGACAGAACAACTGATCCCGCAGTATGGATTGAGGACTTTATCCTCCACATCCACGTGGCCCGCGGAGATCACCTCCACGCTATCAAATACCTCCCACTAAAACTCAAAGGGCCAGCTCGGCACTGGTTAAATAGCCTGCCTGAAAACTCTATCAGCAGCTGGGAGGACTTGGAAGAAGCCTTCCTCGACAACTTCCAAGGTACATATGTCCGGCCACCAGACGCCAATGACTTAAGCCACATAGTCCAACAACCTGGAGAGTCAGCCAGGAAATTTTGGACTAGGTTCCTAACCAAAAAGAACCAGATCGTCGACTGTCCAGATGCCGAAGCCCTAGCGGCCTTCAAACATAGCATCCGCAATGAATGGCTCGCCCGCCACCTCGGCCAAGAAAACCGAAATCTATGGCAGCCCTCACGGCACTCATGACCCGCTCCTGCGCGGGTGAGGACAGCTGGCTTGCTCGTAGTAAGAATACGGCTAGCAACGCAGGCCCCTCCGAGGCCAAAAACAACAACGGCAAGCTCCAACGCAGCAGACACAAACGCTGAAGCAATGGCGATAACACCGATGACACTACTGTCAACGCCGGATTCAGTGGCTCCAAGTCGAGCCAACGGAAGAAACCGTACAAGAGAAACAATCAGGGACCATCCAACATGGACCACATACTTGACCGTCCGTGCCAAATCCATGGCACCCCAGACAAACCAACCAACCATACCAACAGAGATTGCTGGGTTTTTAAGCAAGCCGGCAAGTTAAATGCCGAGAACAAGGAAAAGGGATCACAGAGCGAGGACGATGACGAGGAGCCCCTGCAGCCAAACACAGGGGGACAGAAGAAGTTTCCCCCTCAGGTCAAAACGGTGAACATGATATATGCTACACACATCCCCAAGAGGGAGCGCAAGCGCGCACTCAGGGACGTCTATGCGATAGAGCCAGTCGCCCCAAAATTCAATCCATGGTCATCATTCCCGATCACTTTTGATCGTCGGGATCATCCGACCAGTATCCGGCATGGCGGATCAGCCGCACTAGTCCTAGACCCAATCATTGATGGATTCCACCTGACGCGAGTCCTCATGGATGGTGGCAGCAGCCTCAATCTGCTCTATCAGGATAAAGTGTGCAAAATGGGCATTAACCCATCACGGATCAAGCCCACAAGGACTACCTTTAAAGGAGTTATACCAGGCGTAGAGGCCCGCTGTGTGGCCTCAATCACACTAGAGGTCGTCTTCGGATCTCCGGACAACTTCCGAAGCGAGGAGTTAATCTTCGACATCGTCCCCTTTCGCATCGGCTATCACGTAGTGCTTGGACGAACCGCATTCGGTCGGTTCAATGCGGTACCTCACTACGCTTATCTCAAGCTCAAGATGCTCGGACCACGTCGAGTCATAACAGTCAATGAAAATATGAAACGCTCCCTCCGTACCGAGGAGCATACCACGGCCTTAGCAGCAGAAGTACAACGCGGCTTTTTCCAGCAGAACCTTAATTTGGCGGCCGAGCTCCCGGACACCATTAAGAGAGTCCGGACTATTCTGCAGCAAGACAGCCTGGCTCGTCAAGAGCTTAACTAGAAATTTGGCCTCCGTCCCAGTCCCGTTCAAATGGCGGCATTCGTACCGCGCGTACATAACTACGCACTCAAAATTCCATGGGCATCGATGGAGGCATAGCTAGCTCGTGATCCACGGCGCGGCTCGACCGACCCTGGATCCACACACCTTCACTTTTTCTTTTTCATTTTGAGTTTTTCTCTTCTTGAGGCCTTTTCTAGTAACCTGATCATCAGACCGATCACGGGACGGACACACCAAGGAGGCAAGGAGCTTTGACGTACAAGGGATTCCCCAGGTGGTCTCTGCTAATGATTGTTATACCTGTTTTACATACCCGCACGCAGATCGCTCTTGGTCATGGCATGTTAAATAGCCTTATTTGCTTATCGCATTGCTTGCACAAGTACGCCTCGACGTATTAATCAAATTACAATGGAAAATAATTGGCAGCGTCAGCTTATTATTTGATTTTTTTCCTTGCCTTTGTATTTATTATTCATTGCACCCGTAGACTCTGGTACGTATTACTTCGCCAGGGGCTTCATCATGCCCCGCAATACGGCAATAAAGTCTGAACACTTTTTTACAGTACAACTCGGCACCCCGAACTTATAGCATTATATGCATCGGCTCCGAATCATGTCTTTGGTCAATAGTTGGGTTGCCCGGCTCCTGTGCTTACTACCTTACATTCCGCTATATCTGCTAGGGTAGTAAAGGGAGAACTACTACGATTGTGTCCCGGTTCTTCCGGACGAGCACCTCAAAGATGTAGTCGAAAACTGTCATTATGATGCAACAGAGCTGGTCAGCTATTCGAGAGGTTTCAAATCCTTAGAGATTTTTTCCGCTTTATGCGAGGAATCGGTTTTTATCCGATCAGGTGTGTATAGCGCCCCTAGTTCGGCCTTCCGAATACCAGGGGCTTCGCCAAAATTCTCATTGTCAAACTCCTATGGCTAAGTGAGGGTCATAAAAGCCATATAGTCTGATTGCCTTGTTCGCTATGCGCTTAAAGACCTCCTTTAAGGACCGTAATGTGGAGTAAAGAGTGTTTGGATTTATCTCAACACCCCGCATTATCTACGTAAAGCGGTTTAACGACTGGCTAACCCTCATATTCATAAACGGTCACACAGGAGGTACAATTTTAAAAGGTCGCAAGCACTATATTACATAACGACCATGTTTCATATTACAGGACAGGATAACATGAATGTTTTCATGGGAATATAACATCCTTCGCACATTGCTCCGCCACAAGGAGGGATCCCTCCAGGACACTATCAAAATATAGCTCGGGTCGGCGGTGCTCCTTGCCCGCAGGCGGCCCCTTGGTCATCAGCTTCTTGGCATCCATCTTCGCCCAATGCATCTTGGCGCGGGCAAAGGCCATCCGTGCACCTTCAATGCAGACCGACCGCTTCATGACTTCAAGCCGTGGGCAGGCACTCACAAGCCACTTCACAAGTTCGAAGTAGCTGCTGGGCATGGGCTCGTGAGCCATAGCTGCACTATTAGGTCCTTCATGGCTAGCTCGGCCGCCTTTGTGCAGCTCGACCCAGTATTTGTTTCCAATTATTTGAAGAGCAACCGGATGTTCTAGTCCAAGGTATTGAGACCGAACAGCTTCTCCATAGAACTCCCTTCTTGACTCGATAAAACTCGACTGACATCGATACAACTATGCGCTGCAAATCCATAAACGCATACAGAGAGCTCCAAATTCGGGTAAGTAAAAGGAATGTTTCCTTCGCAGACTTGCTTTGCATAATGAAATCCTTACCCACCGCGATCTTCTTGGCCGCCTGGATTTCCTCAAGGGCGCTCCGGGCTTCGGCTCAGGCATCTTGTGCGCTCTGGCGGGCCTTCGCAAGTTCGGACCCTTGCGTCTTTGAATCACGCTCCAAGGACTCGTACTTTTTGACGGCGTCCTGGAGCTCTTGCTGGACCTCGCTGACCCAGGCCTCGTGCTTCTCGCGCGCGGCGCGTTCCTTGGCCGCTTTGTTCTCGGCCTCGGCTAACGCCTTCTTCAGGGCCGCCACCTCGGTCGTGGCCCCTAATAATGTTCATGACAATTTAGTCAGCAAGAACCATCCTTCCTTCCTAAATATACACGCAGGTTACCGCATACATTGGCTGTCCTCCAGCTGCTTCTTCACGAGGCCGAGCTCTTCCTCGGCCCGCTCCAGGTTCTGCTTCAGTCCGGAGACCTCCGCAGTATGAGCAGCAATAGCCAGCAGCGACATGCCTTCGAGCAAACTTTGTTCTTCACTCGGAATATACTTCAGTGCTTGAGATGCAACTCTGAGGTGAAAAATCCAACGACCGCACTTCATTGTTCCCCGCAGTAGGGATGGAGCATGATTGCGGTCGACTGAACCTCGTCGTCCTGCGGATCGGAATGGAGCGCATGTTGTACTTGTGGCGCAGCTCGAAGGAGAAGGTAACAATGACCTGCACCTCGTCAGTCTCTGCGGATCGGAATGGAGCGTACGTTGTACTTGTGGCGTAGCTCCGAAGGGGAAGGTAACAATCAACCTGCTCCTTATCGTCCTTGCGGATCGGAATGGATTTTATACTTAGGCGAGTACTGGACTGCAGCTAAGCCCCCGAGTGGGAAGGTTGCTCTCCACTCGGTAGGATTCTGGATACTTAGGCGAGTCTTGAATTGCAGCTAAGCCCCCGAGTGGGAGGTTCGCTCTCCACTCGGCAGGATTTTCAGATACTTAGGCGAGTACTGGACTGCAGCTAAGCCCCTGAGTGGGAGGTTCGCTCTCCACTCGGTGGGATTTTTAAACACTTAGGCGAGTACTGGACTGCAGCTAAGCCCCCGAGTGGGAGGTCCGCTCTCCACTCGTAGGATTTGCAAGTACTTAGGCGAAACGGATTTGCAGCTAAGCCTCCCGAGTGGGAGGCTGGCTCACCACTCGGCAGGGATTTTTTTTACAAACTTAGGCGAAACGGGTTCACAGCTAAGCTACCCACTTGGGGGGGGGGGTTTCTCATGTAAACAAAAAATAACAATCACTGGGAAAATTATAACATTCTTGTCTTTGATAAACAAACTCTGAGAGGTACTTTTATTACATCTCATCCAGTGAGTACTTAAGTATAAAAGGCGGAGCAGCTCCAAGATTCAAGCTCGAGGCTCATCAATCATGCGATCGGCGTTGTAAAGATGGTATGCTCCATTGTGGAGAACTTTGGTGATGATGAAGGGACCTTCCCAAGTGGGAGCGAGCTTGTGTGGTTTCTGTTGATCCACTCGGAGGGCCAAATCTCCTTCTTGGAAGGTTCGACTCTTCACATTTCTAGCATGGAATCGACGCAAGTCCTGCTAATAGATGGTCGAGCGGATCAGGGCCATCTCTATCTCCTCTTCTAGGAGGTCAACTGCGTCTTGCCGGGCTTGTTCCGCTTCATCTTCAGAGTAAAGTTCGACTCAAGGTGCATTGTGAAGCAGGTCACTCGGCAGGACTGCTTCAGCTCCATAGACCAGAAAGAATGGAGTTCTCCCAGTCGAATGATTGGGAATGGTCCTCAATCCCCAAAGAACTGACGGAAGTTCATCGACCCACGCCTCTCGCTGCATGCTTGTGATCACGCATCGGCGGGGTTTCAGTCCTTTGAGAATTAGACCGTTTGCTCGCTTACCTTGTCCATTCATTTGACCGGGGTGAGCAAAGCTGAAGCATAGTCGACTCGTGTGCCTTGAGAGGCGCAAAAAGGCTTTGAATTTGTCGGTCGAAGTTTGACCCATTGTCGCGATGATGCTATCTGCGAACTCCATATCTGAATATCAACTCTCGATGAAACCGATAGCGCAGCATGCATCGAGATTCTTGATAGGCTTAGCCCGATCCACTTAGTAAACTTGTCGACTGCCACTAGTAAGTGAGTGAAGCCACTCCTGCCGATTCTCGGTGGTCCAATCATATCCAATCCCTAGGCAAATGAAAGGGCCGGACGAGTGGAATGGTCTTCAAGGCTGAGGCGGGTTTGTGTGACATATTGGAATAGAACTGACATCCTTCACACTTGTCGACTATTTCCTTTGCCATTTCATTTGCTTTTGGCTAGTAAAATCCCGCTCGGTATGCTTTAGCCACAATGGTCCGAGAGGACGCATGATGACCGCAGGTCCCCGAGTGGATATCTTCAAGAATTATCTGACCTTCTTCTGGTGATATGCATTTCTGCCCAACTACAGTCGCGCTTTCTCTGTACAACTGTCCCTTGATCATAGTAAAGGCCTTGGATCGGCGGACTATTTGTCGAGCCTCTTCTTCGTTCTCCGGGAGCTCTTTCCTTAGGATATACGCGATGTATGGCAATCGTCGATCGGAGTGATAACCATGACTTCCATGATCAGGTCGACCATAAATGGGACCTCAACTTCATCGGATCGGTGGCACTTTTTGGCTGTGGGGCTTCTTCGTGAAAGGATCCTCTTGAAGCGACGGTGTGTGGATGTGCTCCAAAAACACATTCTGGGAATGGCTTCCCTCTTGGACCCTATTTTAGCCAAATCATCGCCAGCTTGATTTTTCGATTAAGGGGTATATGATGAAGCTCTAACCCCTCGAATTTCTTCTCTAGCTTCCTCCTTTGCATTGCAATAACCAGATCATGGCTGGACTTGACGTCCCACTCCTTCATCACTTGATTAACCACGGATCTGAGTCGCCATAGACCATGAGGCAACGGACGCCGAGTGAAATGGCCATACGCAACCCATACAAAGGTGCTTCGTATTCTGCTTCATTGTTGGAAGAATCAAAGTGAATCTGGAGCACATATCTTAGCTTATCTCCTCGAGGGGAAACCAAAACTACCCCAGAACCGGAACCATTCAGCATCTTGGAACAATCAAAGAAAATGGTCCAGTGCTCAGAGTGAACTTGAGTCGGTGAGTTGCTGTTCAATCCACTCGGTGATGAAATCTGCTACTGCTTGGGACTTGATGGCTTTCTTTGCCTCAAACTTGATATCAAGGGAAGGAGTTCAATCGCCCATTTTGCCACTCGACCCGATTGCATCTACGGTATGCAGAATCTTCGACAATGGGGCGTCACGACGATCGTAATGGAATGGTCGAGAAGTAATGAGCAACCTTCTTCATGGTCATATAAATCCCATAAACAAGCTTCGATAATGAGGGTATCTTTGCTTTGATGGGGTCAAAACTTCGTAAAGATAATAATACCGGTGTTGAACTTTAAAGGCTTTTCCTTCTTCTTCCCTTTCGACCTTAAATCTTTGTCTTGACGACTTGTCCTGTGGCTGCAATGTAAAGCAGCAAAGGCTCTTTGCTGATTGGAGCAGCAAGCACCGGCTGGGTGGAGAGCAGGGCTTTTAGCTCTTCAAATGCTGCATCAGCTTCGGGAGTCCACTCGAACTTGTCTGACTTCTTCATCAGTCGATAAAGAGGCAATGCCTTTTCACCGAGACGAGAGATGAATTGACTTAACGCGGCCAAGCATCCAAAGAAGCTTCGGACATCGTTGCACACGCCGTAGGCGTTTCATTCGGAGTATAGTGCCAACTTTTTACGGGTTGGCGTCGATTCCTCGTTCAGAAACGAGAAAACCGAGTAACTTTCTGCCAGGGACTCCGAATGTGCACTTTGATGGATTAAGCTTGATATCATACCTCCTGAGACTGGCAAATATTTCAGCAAGGTCAGTCAACAGGTCAGAACCTTTCCGTGATTTGACCACAATGTCCATGTATGCTTCCACATTCCGACTGATTTGAGTGAGCAAACACTTCTGAATCATCCTCATGAACGTGGCTCCGGCATTCTTGAGGCCGAATGGCATGGTGACATAATGAAGCACCGAATGGAGTGATGAAAGCTGTTTTGATCTCGTCGGGTCCATACAGACGGATCTGATGGTAACCAGAATAGGCTTCTAAGAAAGACAGCCGCTCACATCCCGCAGTCGAGTCGACTATTTGATCGATGCGGGGGAGAGGAAAATGATCTTTCGGTCAGGCCCGATTGATATGTTTGAAGTCGATGCACATGCGAAGTGACTTATCCTTCTTAGGGACCATGACAACATTGGCGGAGCCACTTTCGGAGTGGTAAATCTCTCGGATAAACTCTGTTGCTAAGAGTCGAGCAACCTCCTCGCCAATGGCCTTTCTTTTCTGGACGCAGACCGTCGGAGATGTTCTTTGACAGGTTTAACTTTCGAGTCGACTCGTAGACGATGCTCAACTAGTACCTTGGGAACACCCGGCATGTCAGCGGGCTTCCATGCGAAGATGTCCCAGTTCTCACAGAGGAACTGGATGAGCGCTTCTTCGTATTTGGAGTCAAGTGTTGTTGAGATGTGAGTCGGAGCAGCATTGGGGTCGGTCGGGTGAATGTGAATCGGTTTCATCTCACCGGACGACTGAAATGCTGATTCAGTGGCGGGCTTCTTGTCTCGCAACAAATCACTTTCGGTCTGCAGTTTTCTGGTATTCTTGCAGCTCTCCCACTGCCATCTGAGCATCAGCGATCTTAGAGCCTTTCTGAAAACACTCTTCTACTTTCTTCCGATTGCCAGTGACAGTGATCACATCTTTGGGGCCCGGCATCTTCAGTTTGAGGTATACATAACAAGGTCGAGCCATGAAACATGCATACGCAGGATTCCCCAGAATAGCTTTATAAGCACTCTTGAAGTCCACGACCTCAAAGTTCAACTTATAATTATGAAAATTCTTGTAATCACCAAAAACTACATCGAGAGAAATTTGGCCGAGTGACTCAGCCTTCTTTCTAGGAATGACTCCATGGAAGCTCATGTTGCTGGTGCTGAGTGTGGACATCGGAATGCCCATCCCTTTCAACGTCTCTGCATACAGTATGTTCAGGCCACTGCCACCATCCATCAAAACTTTAGTTAGTCGAGTGCCTTCGACGACTGGGTCGACCACTCAAAGCTTGCCTCCCGTGGGTGGCTATATATGTCGGTGATCGATCGGTCGAACGTGATGGCAGCTGCGACCATTTCAGATAACTGCGTGTCACGAGCGACCATATTCACTTCTCGGTTGATAACTTTCAATCGACTTTTGCTTTCAACATCAGCAAAATCATCGGGGTGGAATTGACACAGGGGTATCCACCATCACTATCTTCCTTGTCCTCGACTTTGTCAGGCTCCTTCTCCTTATCCTTGGGCTACTTCCCTGAACCTCTTTTGAATCAAGAGCCCGACCTTGTCGAGTGGTATGTTTCGTAAATGAGTTTACCCTCTTCATCTTTCTTCGTGTGAATGTGACATGGCAAGTCCAATACATCATTTCCATCTTGGTCTTTCACCTTTTTGGGGTTCCAAGGCCCTTAGGTTTCCCCTTTAACTTTCACAGGAGTCACGGCCAAGCCTTCTCCGGGAAGCGGTAACTCGGCTTTCCGCTTCTGCTTACGACTGGAGTTCCCTCCTCCGGCCTCATTAGCGGCTGACCTGTACTTGCCACTCCGGAGCCGATCCTCTTATTCACCATTGGCATACTTGGTGGCAATCTCCATCATTCGACTCAGGGTCATGTCTCCGGTCCGACCAAATTTCAAACTTAACTCTCTGTTCTTAACGCCTTCCTTGAAGGCACAGACTGCCTAATGGTCAGATACATTCTCTACTGTGTGATGCAATATGATCCATCTCTGGATGTAATCCCTCGAGTTTCATTAGACTTTTATACACCTGTTGCAACTCTGTCAACCTCGCTAGCCGCTTGCAAGTTCCTTCAAATGTCACGACAAACACTGGGCAAGATCTTCCCAAGTGTAAATGCTCTTTGGGTGCTAACTGATTCAACCACGCTCTGGTGAGCCCTCCAACATGAGAGGCAGGTGTTTCATGGCCACTTCATCGTTGCGCTGCCAATCTGAACAGCCACTCGGTAGTCCTCAAGCCAAGTATCGCTTGGATTCACCGGTGAACTTCTCGACTCCAGTCGCCAACTTTGAAGTTGGGAGGAATCACCATGACCTGATGGCTCTACTAAAACACTCACGGTCCTGAGGCGTGTACTCTGCTCTTTGGTGGGCACATCTCTGTCATGGCCTTCTCGGTGAGCTCTGTTCTCCTGTCGACCAAACCTTGAGCGATAATGGATCTCGCATCAAAGCACGGTTCCACAGGTTGACTGGAATCCTTAAGCCCAACAACTGTGATGAGGCGTCTGTCATCCTCATTGTCGAGGCGCGTATGACCCACCCCTTGGGGAGGAGTGGCACTCGGCGTCGATCATCACGATCGAATCGGTCCTCACATCTTGATCACGCCGCCTCCATGTCCCTCACGCCTCGAGGCGAGCTTGGGCAACGGACAATTTATATTCGCGATGTGGATCTGCTGTGAATCCTATTCGCCGCTGCGATACAGCTGAATTTTGATCCTCCTGCCGGAGTAAATCTCCGATCTGTAGCAAGCCTTTGCCGACCTCTGACCGGGAAGGTTGAATCGACTCGCTCTCACGGGCTGCAATTTGCTAGATTCTGAATTGGAGTTCGATATACCGAAGTCGGTTGTGGAAAGAGTTGACGCGTCGGCGGGCAGCGGGACCCGTTGTCGCGCTCGTTAAATCGAGCACTACCGAGATTTTTCGGTCGAGTCACGCTTAGCCAAGTTGGCCAAACGCTGCGTCTTCTAAGGCACGGGCCTCGGGGTTTCTCCAACGATAGGAGTGTGAAAGCGCATCCATGTTCGGCCGGCGAGCTCCTCCCTCTGCAGCCCGAAGTGAGTGGCTCGGACAAGTACTCTTCATGAGCTTGCGACGGATCGCCCTTGCCGTCGCCACCGTCGTCGCGGGGAAAGCCGGGTGAACCGCGTGGCCCATCGACCATCAGGACTTCCGCCGCTGGATCACTGCTGTCGCACTCGGATGCAATCTCTGCGGAGCGGTCGGCCAGTCGAACAGGCCGTAGAGAGATTCGTCGGCGGGCTCGATTGCCGTGACTTGGGGAGTGGCCGACTGGCGGTCCACCGCATGCCTCACCCACCGTTGAAGCCTCGACCGACCGGAGCGCTTGCGCCGGCGAGAGACGGGAAGGGAGGGGCAACACGAGTCGGCCGACACTGGGTCGACGGTTGCCTTGCGAGGAAGGCGCCACGGACACCGCAGCGAAAGTGCATTGCCCCGCGGACGGGGAACGCATGGACGTCGAGTGGAGCCTCCTGAAGCCAAGCGGAGTCGTCGGCGATGAACGTGAGCGCGCCGAGACGGATCTCACGGCCCTCAACCAAAACTCCACCTGAAACCATGACGAAGGAGATCGGGAAAACTGCAACTTCTCCAACAAGTCGCTAAGACACCTGCCCCACGGTGGGCGCCAACTGTCGTGGTTCTAAGTCTGACAGTAGAATGGGGGGTAGGTATGGAGGCAAGATCCTAGCTATGGAGTAGTTGTATCATAAGATGTTTACGAGTTCAGGCCCTTCTCGGAGGAAGTAATAGCCCTACGTCTCCTGGAGAGCAGGCGGTCAATCAGATATTGTGTGTATGAGTTACAGGTGCGAACCCTTGACCTTTGAGGAGGGGGTGGCTTATATAGAGTTCTCCGCACCTCCAGCCCTCGGTTATCACGAGGATTAAGGTACATTAAGATAGGGAGTTCTTGGTAACGTCCCACATAAAGTGCTATGATGACCATAAAGCCACTTAATGACCGACCCGTTTGTGTGCAGGTATTGTAGATCTCTGGCGGTCAGTGGTTGGCTTCATGGTCGAGTGTCTCCAGGTCCTTCGAGTGGAATCCTTCCAGGTCGACTGAAAAGGTGGTTTCTTCTAGAAACATCCTTGGGGAGGGTACCTTGGACAGGTCCATGACCCTACCCTAGGTACGTGGCTTCATCAATGACTGCCTTTGAAATACCTGAGGACATCTATGCTGACTACTGCACTCCTGATGAGGCCAAATTTGGCAAGAAGGACAAAAATTCGCGCAAGGTGCGCATACAGAGGAGTGAAAGGAGATGGGCAAGAGAATGGAAGGAGTACATGTATGTTACTCCAAAGTATATGAAGAAATTCGCACTTAAACCTCCATGCCCAAGAGCTCCATTGGCACCTGGCCAAGAAGCTGACCCCACCAGCATCAAGCGTGGTGAGGATTTTCCTGAAGAATGGGCCAAGGGCCAAGCCAAGTTGGTAAGACAAGCCAAGTTGGTAAGACAAGCCAAAGAAGCAGTGAGTAAATTCAATGAAGACTCTGCTGCTGCTGCTGCCACTAAGGCCTCTGTCAAGCCTAGCAAATCAACGGCAACGAAGCCCGCGCACAAGCCAAGTGCTTCACCAAGTATGCCCTCACGGCCTAGTTCCTCAGAAATGACCTCACGGCCAGGATCTTCAAACCCCTCATGGCCAATTCCTCATGCTGCTCCTGCTCCTCCAAAATCCTTAGCTCCTTCTCCAAAGTCCTCAGCTGCTCCGACAAAGTACTCAGCATCATGCATCATCGGCCACGTGCCAAAGGGCGAGCATCTCTATTGCCTCTGGTGTCTCGACAAGTTCCTCGGCTGCACCAAATTCTTCATCTGGCCCCACTTTCTGCTGAAGACAAAGGCAACCTTGTTGGGCGAGGTCCCTCGGCCAAGTCCAAGAAGAAAAGCAGGTTGCCTTCCAAGTGCCATCTGACGATGAAGCTGACAATGATGAACTAGCAGAAATCATCAGAGACAGACAAGAAAGGGCCGCTAGAGCCAAAGGCACACATGTGCCACTGCTTTTGGATCCTAAGATGATCCTCGATTACATTGATCTTTGGCACAAGGATCCAGACACCCCTATGCCTGATTTTCATTTGACTCCTGGACAATGTCACATGCTGACCCATTTCATCACTGAAGAGAAATGGAAATTTGAAAAGGCCAGACAGATCAAGAAGGCTCAGTTCAGGAAAAGAAGTTCCTCAAGAAAAACGTTGTCAAAATGACAACTGATGAACTCATCAAGATTCAGTCTGAAATCAAAGCCCTCAGTGATGACTTCAACGCCTACTATGCTGATTGGCAAGGAGCCAAAGTCAGATTTGTTAAACTAAGCGAGAAGTTCACCAATGTTGCAGCTCAGCATAGCAGGAAGTTCCTCATCTTTGAAGCCTCCGCTTCGACCCTCTTGAAGAACATGCCGGTACTTCTTTGATGACTTTCAGTTTGTTGAAGAAAATGCTAGTTCGAGGCTGATGTCTCCATTCCATTTCTTGAAGAAATTGCCGGGGCATCCACTAGTGGTGCGCTGAAGAAAATGAAGAAGTCAGGCAAGCGCATCGATTGCGCTTTGAAGAAAATCAATCAGATTTCTCAGCTCCTCCTGCGCCTACATCAACTCCAATCCTTCCATCTGCATCAGATGTGAAGAAGACCAAGGCTGCAGAGTGAGATGCTGTGAAGAAAAGGAAAGCATCAGCTGCTTCAGATTCTTCAGCTCCGAAGAAAATGAAGCCTATGACCAGCTCGTTTGAAAATCCCGTTGATGTTGTTCCGATTTCAACCATGCCATCAAAGGACCTTGTTCCTTTTGGTGAAGAATATGTGATCCCTAAGCGGATCGATGAAGAAAATCGTTACTGCTTTGCTTTGTCGAGCAGATTGATGAAGAGATTGAAGTGGATGTGATCCCTTCTACACCTGTTGTATCCTCACTAATGCCTCAGTTCACAGCTGAAGAGGCTGGCGTTAAAGAAATTGATGAAGACGTGGATATTGGAAGCACAACGCCCGGTGATGAATGATGACTTTTGGGAAAGTCAGCACCCCAATTCTCCACTCTTCACCCCACTACAACAAATTCCTCGATCCCTGCACCAAGCTGTTCAAATGGGCTCAAGAAACTCATCCCACCTCATACATTGCATGAAGAAAATCCAGCCACTAGTCTTTGAAGAATCTGCTTCTTCTTGATCACCACGACAACGCCAGAATGCAACTGAAGAGGAACCAGAAATTCCTCACCAAGAACCTCGAGATTGCGATTCCCGAGGTTGTGATGCAACTCATGACACTCCTCTCTGCCCAAACCAAAGGATCCATTCTCACGCAAGCAAAAGTTCAAGGCTGAAGATTTATTTAGCGAGCATGTGTTCTTCACTGAATACAGCCCATATGACTCTACTCGCATAAGGAAGAGGCGTTTCTGGACTGCTAGTCAAGAAAATTTCTATTCCTCAGTGCTATTCAACAAAGACAAAGTCTTCGATCATGCACACATTCCTCACGTGGACATGGAATCTGCTTAGTGCTTCGAGCAGGTCCTCGGTGTTCTTCCACGATCTTTGGATTGCTGAATTTCTCGCATGCGACATATGTGATTGGAATGAAGAACTCATTCTTGAGTTCTATGCGACGCTACACATCATCGGAGATTACGAAGATGTGAACTCTTGGGTGCTGGATTGGATGTCGAGGAAAATACTCACTACAAGGCACCGAGGAACTGAATTGCTTCGTGCCCTCCCACTCGATCCTCCCCTTGAAGGTGCTTATTGCGTCTACAATGAACCTGAAGCTTACAAATCATTACATGCAAGTGTTGATGAAGCCTTTGAAGCTGGCAGGCCCCTCAAACCAAATTCCTCGTCAAGGAATTCTTGTATGTGCCTCGGGCCGCCTACCGCATTACAGCGAAGACAATGAGTCCTATCAAAGGCCACGACTCAAATGATGAAGAAGTCGTTGGCATCATGAAGAATATGCTTTTCAATATCATTCATGGCATTCCGTCAACTTCCATGATTTCTTCATGAGGACTCTGGCGAATATTGCTATGTCACCATTTGAGTGAAGCCTTATGCACCATGGATTATGAGGTTCATCGGGACAAGGTCTTCACTCAATTACAAAGGCGATACTCTCAACCACTGCAGCTACTTGCCTCCGATTGAAGTCCTCAAACGGACATTTTCCTCGGTGATGACAAAGGCAAGGCAACTAGCATGATAGATGAAGGCATTCGTCCATTGGATGGTCAATTTCGCAAGGCTGCATCCTACTCCACCAATGATGACTACGCCACACGAGGACTACTCGCCAAGCAAAATCCTCAAGCAACGGCACCGTGGTGATGACTGATCGTGAGTTACTCCTCGGTCTTCATCGGAAAGTTGATCGCATAATCATAAATGGGTCAAGCGTCGGTTTGGTTCAATTCTTCACAACATGACCTCAACACACAATGCACGGTGAAGAAAAAACCAATAGTACCTCCATGAAACCTTCAACCATACGGGTTGTTACATCTCATGTCTACTGATGAAGAAGATCTCGAAGAAAATGGGTCTCAAGGAAGAATTTGACTGGTCTGCACCTCCATCGAAGAAATACAAGAAGGTCAAGGTTCCTTCCTTGGTGGCCAGCTCTTATTCTTCATCGTGCGACATAGATGAAAATGAAGACTTGGACGACACTACGACAGGCCCTACTACGACAACCGACCCCGACAATGCTGGCGCTCCTCCATCAACTTGATTTTCTTCAGGGGCGTTAGTCCTCAGTTTCGATCCTTTTGGTCATTCGATGACAAAGGGGGAGAAATTTGAGTTAGTCTTCAAGCGGGTCTAATATATGGGCGTTTTTTGCTAAGTTACAACTCTCGTTCTTACGAAACTTTATTGGATCGAGTTGTAATCTTAAACCCGATGGTGCTCGATACTTTTGATGTGTTCTTACGCATGCTTATTCCTCGTTAAAATTATTGCACGATCTTTGAATTACATCAGTCACCATATTTCATCATGCATTTCAAATTCTTGATACTATATTTTAAATGCGTGTATGAATTACAAGATATAGGCGGAGATCTCCATGATTCAACTCTTCAAATGTGCATTGCCTCAAAAGCAAATTCCTCACTATGCACATCTTCAGGGGGAGTTCTTCTATATCTTGCAATCAAATTGCTCAATATCGATATCTACACTTCATATGTTTATCCCGTTGAAAACTTAACCTATATTGTCATCAATCACCAAAAGGGGAGATTGTAAGTGCATCTAGTGCCCATTAGTGATTTTGGTGTATTGAAGACTTATAGGTTAAGGGTCTAATGTGTTTATGAGTGTACACAGGTCTATAAGTCTATGAGGAGTTTGATATTTACATAGAAAGTCGACCCCTAAAAATGAAGTTCTTCAATTGAAGACTTTCTGAAGACTTTGAAAGTGAAGAAATTGGTGTGACCTTGAAGACTTGGTATTCATTTGAGGAACATGAAGCGTGAAGACTTTTGTTTTTGTAGTTTCGTTTTTCTTTCTTGAGTCATAAAACAAACACTTGGAAATGCTTGTTAAAGGGGAAATTAGAGGAAATACTAAGGAAAAATTTCCATGTGATGCTCCAACTCAAAGTCTACACCTACCAATCCCTTGAGTGAAGCCATTGGAAAACTCATACAGATTCGGTCAATTTCTTGATGTGAGAGGCGAAGTTCTTACAGTCATTGAGGAATTTATTTTGTTGAGGAGTTAGGAATTCGCTAGTGCGGATTGCCTACCATGTTGAGGAACATGATAGCCACGAGGAATTTGAGAGTCAAATTTCCGGCCAGATTCTTTATCTTCTTGGCGCTGTCCCAAAATATCTACCCACCTAACTTGGTCATATCATTGAAGGGCATTTATGTCTTATCATGTCGGGCTGCTCCCTAGGCTATAAATAGCCGCCCCCTACAACCACTAGCTGGTTAGCTGCTCTGAGAGAACTTGACACTTGTCATTTGAGAGCAACCCATCCTCTGAGGACTTTGAGCGAAGATCATTGAGTGAGGAAAAACCCAAACCAAAACCCAAACACCTACAAACCCAAAGTGATTGAGCATCACTGAAGAGATTGATCCTACGTGGATCCGGCGCTTGTTACCTTTGAAGGCATGCTTCTTCCAGACGGTTAGGCGTGATGGTCTAGAGCATCCAAGAGGAATTGTGGATCGCCCGAGTGACCAAGTCTGTGAAGGTTTGGAAGTCGCACGAATACTTACCACGAGTGATTGGACGAGGTGCATGTGACCTTAGTTCAAGGAGAATCTGGTGAGGACTTGGTGTCTGAGCTGCGTGCTTTCAGCGACCGGTGTGTCCCGGGGCTGTGTGTCCTCGATTTTAAATACTCGGCCGCTCCAACCCAGACGTACAAGCTGAGACAACAGTTGGGAACTGGTCTACCAAATCATTGTCTTCACCAAGCTTCTTGGTTCTATTTCCTCAACTCTTTCATTTCCTCATTCTTTGTGTTGAGTGCTTCATCATATCTGTGTTTGAAGACTTTTGGTGAAGACTTTCTCAATTTCCTCGGTTCAATTTCTTGGTCTGTTAGTCTTCATCTTGTGTTATCACGTGATTACGCTTTACGTACTCTGTGCTCGTCTTCATTTCATCATGATGACCATGCACATGATACTGTTATGCTTCCTTCTGAGTACTTATTCCGCTGCAAGTAGTTCTTCGCTAAGGAATTTCCTCACCGGTAAATTCCTCAGTGAAAAATTCATAAAAATCGCCTATTCACCCCCCTCTAGTCGATATAACGCACTTTCAAGCAAAGTAGTGTAAGTATTTCCCTCGGTTTTTGAGAACCAAGGTATCAATCCAGTAGGAGGCTATGCGTGAGTCCCTCGTACCTACACAAAACAAATAACTCCTCGCAACCAACGTGATAAGGGGTTGTCAATCCCTTCACGGTCACTTACGAGAGTGAGATCTGATAGAGATGATAGATAATATTTTTGGTATTTTTGCGATAAAGATGCAAAGTAAAATAAAAAGCAAAGTAAAAAAGCAAAGTAAAAAAGCAAAGGCAATAATAAAGTGATGGAAGATTAATATGATGAAGATAGACCCGGGGGCCATAGGTTTCACTAGTGGCTTCTCTCAAGAGCATAAGTATTTTACGATGGGTGAACAAATTCTTTGTTGAGCAATTGGCTGAGAATTGAGCATAGTTATGAGAATATCTAGGTATGATCATGTATATAGGCATCACGTCCAAGAGACAAGTAGACCGACTCACCTTTTGCATCTACTACTATTACTCCACTCATCGACCGCTATCCGGCATGCATCTAGAGTATTAAGTTCATGAAAGCAGTAGCGCCTTAAGCAAGATGACATGATGTAGAGGGATAAATTCATGCAATATGATAAAACCCCATCTTGTTATCCTCGATGGCAACAATACAATCGTGCTTTGCTGCCCCTCATCCTTTGGGAAAGGACATACATGTAGATTGAACCCAAAGCTAAGCACTTCTCCCATTGCAAGAGAAACTAATCTAGTAGGCCAAACCAAACTAATAATTCGAAGAGACTTGCAAAGATAACCAATCATACATAAAAGAGTTCAGAGAAGATTCAAATATTGTTCATAGATAATCTTGATCATAAACCCACAATTCATCGGTCTCAACAAATACATCGCAAAAACAAGATTACATCGAATAGATCTCCACGAGAGAGAGGGAGAACATTGTATTGAGATCCAAAAGAGAGAAGAAGCCATCTAGCTACTAACTATGGACCCGAAAGTCTGAGGTAAACTACTCACACTTCATCGGAGGGGCTATGGTGTTGATGTAGAAGCCCTCCATGGTGGATGCCCCCTCCGTGAATAAAGGAACGAGGCCCCAAGATGGGATCTCATGGTACAGAAAGTTCTTGGCGGTGGAATTAGGTTTTTGGCTCCGTATCTGATCGTTTGGGGGTCTGTAGGAGGAAGAAGTACATAGGTGGAGCAACGTGGGGCCCACGAGGGTGGAGGGCACGCCCTAGGGGGGTGGGCGTGCCCCCCCTACCTCGTGCCCTCCTCGAAGCTTCCTTGACTTAGGGTCCAACTCTCCTGGATCACGTTTGGTGAGAAAATCACGTTCCCGAAGGTTTCATTCCGTTTGGACTCCGTTTGATATTCCTTTTACGCAAAAACTCAAATAGGCAAAAAACAGCAATTCTAGGCTGGGCCTCCGGTCGATAGGTTAGTCCCAAAAATAATATAAAAGTGGATAATAAAGCCCAATATTGTCCAAAACAGATAGATAATATAGCATGGATCAATCAAAATTATAGATACGTTGGAGGCGTATCAAACCCCGAGATAGGCCCTTCTCTTTCTAGGAGGTGAGCCGCATGGGGATGCTTGGGATCGAATTGGGGCCGCCACCCAGTTGGTGTCGGCGGCTCGGCGATGTAGAACCACCCGATTGCCACCCCTTCACGGTCTCCACATAGGAGCCTTGAGCCGAGGTGGCGTTGGGCATTTTGCCCACCATGGCGCCTCCGCACTCCACTTGGCTGGCCGACCACCACCTTCGGTTTAACGTTGAAGGTCTTGACCATAGGCTGAAGTGGTGCTTGATCTTGGAGGAAGGCCTGCATATCTGACGATAAACGCCAGCTGTAGAGGATGAAATTAGGGGCGGATCACGAAAATCCAGCCCGTAGTAGAACATGAGCCCTTGAACAAATGGGTGAAGGGAAATCCCAGCCACCGGATGAAGTGGGTGAGAATACAACCCTCTCGTGGGGTTCTAGAGTAGAAAGCGATCTGCACCCGCATCTGGGGGCGGTGCACGATATCTGCGGCCGGTGTCAAACTTCCGGAGCTTCATAATGTTCTCCTCCGTAGCGGAGGAGAACATCCACTACCCTCTGCTCCGGACATGTTTGGAGTGTTTTTTTGCGGAGAAAATCACGAACTTGGGCGTTGGAGCTCAAGTCTTGTGAGAATGGATGGAGTCGGGAAGAAGAGGCGTGGGTAAAAGGAGGAGTCCTTGTCCATTTATAAGAGGCGGTAGAAGCGTAAGCCTCCCCCTTTCGCTGTAAACTAAACTTATTCCCCAAGCGCCCGTGATTGATGGCGCGGTTGGATTACCCATACCCGTATTGATGAGAATCCCGTGATAAAGGGACACGATCTCTGCTTTAACAAGGCGTGCCAAGAAAACCGCCTACTTAATATGTGCGTTAGCTAGTTGAGAAAAGCGGTTCAAATAATGACCGTGCCATGGCGTGATGTCACGTTATGAAAAGTTGTCAGCAGATTAGATTTGTGGAAATATTATACTCTCTACGGTGGTATGTGGAATTTGTTTTGCAGAGCCAGACACAATCCTCGTGTTCGAAATCTTCTATGGAGTATTTGGAGGAAGAACCCGCCTTGCAATGCCGTAGACAATCTGTGTGCCGGACTATATGCTTTGGCCGGACTATTGGATTATGAAGATACAAGATTGAAGACTTCGTCCTGTGTCCAGGTGGGACTCTCCTTGGCGTGGAAGGCAAGCTTGGCAACTCGGATCTGTAGATCTCCTCCCTTGTAACCGACTCTGTGTAACCCTACGCCTCCGGTGTCTATATAAACCGGAGGGTTTAGTCCGTAGGACAACAACAATCATAATCATAGACTAGTTTCTAGGGTTTAGCCTCTCTACGATCTCATAGTAGATCAACTCTTGTAATACTCATATCATCAAGATCAATCAAGCGAGGGAAGTAGGGTATTACCTCCATCGAGAGGGCGAACACAGGTAAACATTGTGTCCCCCGCCTCCTGTTACCATCCGCCTTAGACGCATAGTTCGGGACCCCCTACCTGAGATCCGCCGGTTTTGACACCGACAGACGTTGGGCACTGAGTTAATAGGTTAGTTCCCATAAATGATATAAAATGTCATACAAAGTGAGGTAGTCCTGGATTAGGGGGTCCTTGGATAGCCGGACTATATACTTTAGCCGGACTGTTGGACTATGAAGATACAAGATTGAAGACTTCGTCCCGTGTCCGGATGGGACTCTCGTTGGTGTGGAAGGCAAGCTTGGCAATACGGATATGTAGATCTCCTCCTTGTAACCCGACTCTGTGTAACCCTAGCCCCCTCCGGTGTCCATATAACCCGGAGGGTTTTAATCCATAGGACAACAACAATCATACCATAGGCTAGCTTCTCGGGTTTAGCCTCTACGATCTCATGGTAGATCAAGTCTTGTAATACTCACATCATCAAGATCAATCAAGCGAGGAAGTAAGGTATTACCTCCATCGAGAGGCCCGAACACTGGGTAAACATCGTGTCCCCGCCTCCTGTTACCATCCGCCTTAGGCGCCTGATTCGGGACCCCTACTACGAGATCGCCCGGTTTGACACCGACATTGGTGCTTCCATTGAGAGTTCCACTGTGCCGTCACTGTAAGGCTAGATGGCTCCTTCGATCATCGGCAATGATGCGATCCAGAGTGAGGTCCCCCCCCCCGGGACAGATCTTCATATTCGTCGGCTTCGTACTACGGGCCAACTCACTTGGCCATCTGGAGCAGATCGAAAGCTACGCTCCTGGCCATCAGGTCAGGTTTGGAAACTTGAACTATACTGCCGACATCCGCGGAGACTTGATCTTCGACGGATTCGAGCCCATGTCAGTCGCCCGGCGCAATCACGGCGAGCATGACTTAGCTCTACCGTCAGACGGTGTTAAAGGGAGATCACACACCACCTTCTCGGCCCTCAATCCAAAAGAAATTGCGCCATCTGAGGGCCGGGTGGATGGGCCGCGCCACGAGGCCGCACACTCGATGGCGATAGAGCGAATCTTGACTTCACCTCCCTCTGAGACCCGTGTTGCCGAACCGTTGGATTCGTCCCGACCATGGGCTCCGAGCACGCTGCGTCTATGCCTGTCGAATCTGATTGTGCACCGATCATGGAGTTTACCTCCGCGGATATCTTCGGCCTTTTCGCCCTTTGGCGGCGTGCTAAACTCCTGAGGTCTCTCTCCCTGTCGGAGACCCTTGGCGAACTATGTCCGGCTAGAATGGGATCTTGGACGATGAAGAAATTCGCTCCCCACCCACCACCCACTTAGTAGCCCACTTGTTGTGATATAACCGACATGCTCGATTTGGCTGCGAAGACATCAATGGTATGAATGACGATCACGAGGAGGCGAGCGGGAACCATCGCCCGAGTATTTGGATAACTCACTTCATCACATGATATGTACATGGTGGATACACCCAAAGAAGACAATGATGAGGAGCGGGAGGATGCAGCGAAGGATAACCCCCTCGAAGCAACCAAAGCAGCAGCGAGCGCCGCTCCAAATCCGCCTCGGCAAAAACAGCGAAAACAAGCGCCAAGAAAGAATGAGACCCGGTGGGCTAAAGCAACAGCGGGGCGAGCCGGCGGATGGCGAACATAATGCGAGCCACTTTGTCGATCACGGCGACACGAGGTAGAAATCATCAACCTGTCTCCGGAGAGGAGAATAGTCCGGATGACGATATACATATCATCCGGAAAGGAACTTCGAACAAGAGAACCTCCACAGAAGGCTTATTGCCACCGCGAGGAGTCTTAAGAAGCATAAACAAAGGCTTAAGGCCGCGCAAAATACACTCATCAGTAGATGGAACAAAGTGCTGAACAACTGCGGAAAAGAAATCTGTGGCGATCGCCACGAGAAGAGTTACCAAAAGCGCATAGCTTCTTTGCTGAATGCGATGGCGAGGCCTTAGAGCCTACACAGCCAAAAAATAAAACGGCCGACCGGTCAGATCGACCACCTCATGGCCGTGATAGGGCGGCTAACGAGGCCGCACATAAGTCAGCACACGATTCACGTGAGGACTTGCATAAAAAAGCCGGCATGACCAGATCCATCTACGGATCTAG
Organism: Aegilops bicornis; assembly: GCA_021605145.1. Lineage (NCBI taxonomy): Eukaryota > Viridiplantae > Streptophyta > Magnoliopsida > Poales > Poaceae > Aegilops > Aegilops bicornis. Next base: position 259,305,777 of record CM038669.1, on the reverse strand, counting down.
GAAGCGCACTCCAGTGCAGAATCAAAACCGAACACTACAACAGCCAGAACGGCATGGCACATCCAAATATAGGGGTGCCGTGCACCCCCTATGCTTCACCGATGAGGTACTGGATCATGAATTTCCAGAGGGATTCAAACCCGTGAACATAGAGGCGTGCTGACGGGCAGCAGACCACAGGAGTGCGGATTGAAATTTATCCTCCATATCCATATGGCTCAGCGAGGCGTTCTCACGCCATCAAATACTTGCCCCTCAAGTTGAAAGGACCAGCTCGGCAGCTGGCTGAAGAGCCTCCCGAGAATTCAATTGGAAGTTGGGAGGAGCTTGAGGATGCTTTTAGGGCTAACTTTCAAAGGGACCTATGTCCGAACCTCCGGGGCCTTGAGCGATTTAAGTCATATAATTCAACAGCTCGGAGAGTCAGCCCGAAAGCTTTGGAACAAATTTCTTACTAAGAAGAATCAAATCGTCGATTGCCCGGACGCCGAAGCCTTAGCAGCTTTCAAACACAACGTCCGAGACTAATGGCTCGCCAGACACCTCGGCCAAGAAAAACCGAGGACAATGGTAGCCCTAACAAGCCTCATGACCCGCTTTTGTGCGGGCGAAGATAGCTGGCTGGCCCGTAGTAGCACCAGCGACCCAGGCACATCTGAAGTCAGGGATGGCAATGGAAAACCACGGCCTTGATAAAAGGAAGCGTCGAAATAATGAAGACAGCCAGACAACATGGCTGATGGCAGCGGATTTAGGGAGCTCTCGACCGGTCGTGAAAAAAAGCCTTTCAAAAGGCAGAGAGATGGACCGTCCGAGCGTAAACAAGATTCTAGACAAATTATGTCAGATTCATGGCACCTCAGATAAACACCGCAAATCACACCCACGGAGAATGCTTTGGGTCTTCAAGAAGGCCCGACAAGCTAAGCGCCGAACACAAGGGAGAGAGACACCAAGTGAAGAGCGAGGATGAGCCTCGCCAAAAACAACGGGGAATGAAAAAAATTCCCACGAGAGGTCAAAGCAGTGAACATGATTCACGTAACAAAAAGAAGGAACAAACATGCACTCCGAGACATATCGCCCGTAGAGCCCGTCACCCCTAAGTTCAACCCTTGGTGTCTGCCCGATCACTTTTGAGCGAGGATCACTGACAATGGTATCCGACATGGAGGATTGGCTGCCTTGGTGCTAGACCCAATTATTAGTGGATACCACCTCACCCAAGTCCTCATGGATGGCGGTAGTAGTCTTAATCGATATGTCGGGACACGATCCATAAAATGGGGATAGACCCGACAAGAATCAGCCAAAGCAATACTACCTTTAAAGGGGTAATACCGGGCCTAGAGGCCCATTTATGCACGACCTCTCTAGTACTAGAGGTTGTATTCGGTTCTCCAGACAACTTCGAAGTGAAAAGTTAACCTTCGACATCGCTCCATTCCGAGCAGCTATCAAGCACTACTGGAAGAACAGCTTTCGCTTGTTTTAATGCGATACCGCATTACGCGTCTCTTAAGCTTAAGATGCCGGTCCATGTGGCATCATCACGATTAAGCGGAAATGTTGGCGTTCCTTATCTTGCGGAAGAACGTGTGGCGGCTTTAGCGACGAACACTAAACGACCTTTCAACCAGAATAAATGATCGGTCATCAAGACCGCGGACACGCAGCTAAACGAGTTGAGCATCACTAAATTGTAACAGCTTAGATAAACCTGAGATTGGTTTGATGGATATACCCCCATAAGGCGGTACCGGGGGCTTCCGCATGTAAAAAGGACTACAGTCGGCTCGACCTTACTTATCTTGACTTTTAATGGTTTATTGAGAATAACCAATTTCTCGCATGCGACAACTTTCACCTAAGTTCTTCTCTTTTTCTGAGATGATAATCGTGCTACACCCTTCGAGGATCTGGCTAATGGAACACTGTGTGGGCGTCTGGCAAAGGGCCACTGCTCAAAGGTTTCTTTTAGATTAAGACCCTGTGTAAACCTTTTTTACTGTCTCTTGTTGCTTCACATCATCTGGATACTTAGTATAACCGAGAGGGATGCTGACGATATTGGCATTTCGCCACGTCGAGAATAATGCTGCGATACTGGACAATCGGGTTCATTATCAAAGGCGTTACTCGGCCGGTATATATTATAAAGACCGAATACCTTAGGGAGTGTTCGTCGTCATGAGTTTGGCCTTTTATATGCATCAGCTCCAAATCATGTCTTTGGTCAAATGTTGGGTTTGCCCGGCTCCAGCGTTTTGCTACCTTCGTTCCGCTCTATCGGCTAAGGTGGCACCGGGAGAACTCTTGCGATTATGCCTGGTTCATCCGGATGAGCACCTCAGTAGAGAAAGCCGAAAACTGACTGTCATGATAAAGCGCGAGACTGGTCAACCACTCAATGACTTAGCGGAATCTTCGGGATTGCTCCGCATTAACGAAGGGCCGGTTTTCCTGGTCATGTATGTCCGCGCCCCGTACTCGGATGAGCGCGGAAGTACCATGGCTATATAGTAGCCCCACTGTCAAACTCCTATGGTTAAGTGAAATGTTAAAGCAATATAGTTCGATTGCCTCGTTCGCCGCGCTACCACCTCCTTAATGGACCAAGACGTTGGATCAAGTGTGAACATGCGCTTTTGCGAACACCCCCGCATTATATGCGTGGGGGCGAAGCCGGCATTTGCAAACTTTTGGGTTATATACATATATACATAAGCGATTACAAGGAGGCATCATAATACTTTCGGGAAAAACTATAAACACAGCCTTTATAATTCAAATAGCATTGTTATTACAATCGAGATACATGTCACTCGAACATGACACTCTTGAAACCTTGAGCCTCTATTAAACAGAGCACCTTCCGGGACTTCTTCAAAATAGTGCTCGGCGAAACACAGCCTCTGGCGGATTACAGTTTGCAATCGCGGTGGCCTCCATCTCCGCCCAGTATTTCTTGACACGGGCAAGAGCCATCCGCGCACCCTCTATGCACGCCGACCTCTTTACGGTGTCGATATGCGACACAGCACTAAGGAATCGTTGCACAAGACCAAAATAACTATTCGGCCTTGGTCCTTCCGGCCAGAGACGATGCACGACAGACCTCATGGCAAGCCCGGACAACCTATGGAGCTCGGTCCACTCGGCCATTTGCTCATTTAACAGCAGCGGACGCGCTGGAGCATTGAACTGCGACCGAACAACTTTTCCACTTCGTGATCTTTTGATCTTGAAAAAACTTGGTCGCATCAGCGGCACTTGCTTTGCCAAATCCAGTCTGGCGTCGCGAGAACTCCATAATTGATCTAGAAGGGCATACTCAGGATCTCCGAACTTCGTCCACAACAAAAGGGGCTTCCCAGCCGTGATATTTCCGGCTTGACGTAGCTCCTCCTTTGCCGCTCTGATTTTAGAGCAGGTTTCCTTCTTTGCTACCATGGCTTTCTCGAGGTCCGCCGTCTTCGTTTGACTTTCCCTTTCGAGAATCTCATAGCGATTGGCGGCATCTTTCAACTCAACAGCCATCTTGGCTATTTTCTCTTCGCTCTGTAATGTCGCGCTTTGTTTCGGGCTCTTAATTCTTCGACCGCCTTTAGAAATGACCGCATCCTCATACGGCTTGTTCCCTGGCTTGGGCAAGTTCCACCCGAAGGGTCTCCACGGCGGCAGCTCCATCTGCAGTCACAACATATTCTAGATACTAGCATCATGCCCCTCTTAGTATATGTTGACCATCGGAGAATACATACCCTGTGCCTCGTCAAGCCGCCTGTTTACAAGCACGATGTCGACATCCACCGCATCAAGTTGCCGCTTCAGTTCGGCAAACTTACCAGTCCAGCTAGCCACCGGACCCTCAGCCACCTGCACATGAAGGAGGCATGGTTATTACCTGGGACTATGATCTCCTGTTTGCCGCCTTTTTCGACAGCAACCAGAGTCTCAGGGGCTATTATCTGTACAGGGCACACCTAGCATGTGCGGTACCGTCAAAAACATACGTATTACTTTGCGTACCTCAAAGCCTCTCAGCGGGCTCATAAAAGCTTCATGCAACCCGCTTTCGGCGGATGAAATCTTCTCAACTACCGTACCCATTAACGTACGATGCGCTTCTGAGATAGCCGTGTACTCCAGAAGATTCCTCACTTGAGTCAGTCGCATGCCGGACAGTTCGGACTCTTCTGTTGCTCCCCCTTAGGAGCCGAATACTCAGAGACTCCGGGTGGCCGAAGGTTACCTTCCGGCCTTGGGGATCAGGAGAAATCGCCGTGTGACGACACCTCGGGGTCGTCCGCCTCATATTGAGGGAGGCATGGGGAGGTGTTAGCTCTCCATCATCTCCGGAAGAAGATCCCCCGAAGACGAACTCTGTCGAGAAGGGCTACGATCCGAACTACAAGACATGTCTCGGTTATTGTCCTCGAAAATAAAGTAGGATATATTTACTATAGAGTACTTTTGTTTACTTATTTCGGTGGAGGCTGACCCCCTTCTTGCGAGGCTGTGCGATGAGGATGCCCTCAGTGGTAGGGCCCCCTGACAAGGATTTCTTCCCTCGTTTGGAAACCATTGTTTCCAAGTCTTCAGAGGCGGTCCTCTTCCTTCCTTGGGGAGAGGGGATTTTAGATCCTTCTCCCCGGTTATCCTCCTTCACGGAGGCACTAATTCCCTCGGTTTGGATGAATAATGAGTGAGGCTCGCTTTTGGCTTCTTTATTCATCCCTTTATCTTCCCCTGATGACGCTTGATAAGGTGCGAGCTCAAGCATTCTGGCCAGTACCGGATCTGTTGAGCCTTCGGGAAGGGGGACCGAACACCTAATCATCTTCGCCTTTTTTACCCAGTCCTGGTCAAAGAGCGACTCTTCAGAATGATGTTGTGATGAATAAAGAGACAACATGTTCGGCCAAAGAACTACTTACTTGGGTGTCTGGACGATTGCGGTTTAGACCCGCATCCTCGGTGGTGTCCGGACACTTTATTCGTGATCCGAAGAACAATCTGTACATCTCTTCGAGCGTCACGCCCGAAGAAGTGCTGAATAGTTCATGATCCTTCGGGTTGAACTCCCACATACGGAGAGGATGGCGTTTGCAAGGCGAGGGCTCGGCGAACTAGCATGACTTGCATTACCTTCACAAAGGCTGACATCTCCCTCGAGGAGATCTAGGATCTTGACTACGCAATGTCGGCACATCATTCTTGGCCCCACTCCAGCCCCTTGTTGACCCATGGCCTTGATGAGTGGCGGGGCACCGGCGAAGAGCAGGCGAGGGCTACCCACTTAGTACCTCGGGGAGCTGTGATGTAAAACCACTCCCGTTGCCATAAAAATTTGGACACCTCAGGGAAGGAACCCTTTGGCCATGGAGCATCGGCGCCCTTGCTTATTATGGCACCTCCGCATTACGCGTGTCGTCCATTAATCATCTTGACTTCACATTAAAGGTCTTGAGCCATAAGCGAAAATGTGGGGGTGACGTGGAGGAAGGCCTCACACACGACAATGAACGACGAGATGTGAAGGATGGAATCCAGGGACATATCATGGAAATTGAGCCCGTAATAGTACATGAGCCCTCTAACAAAGGGATCTAGACTAAAGCCTAGCCCTCGGCGGAAGTGGGAGACGAATACGACACTCTCGTTGGGCTCGGGAGTGGGGATGACCTGCCCTCGGCGGGCAGCACTGTCACGAGATTTCAGTGATCGAATACAGCTTCTCTTAGCTTCTTGATGTCCTCCTCTGTGATGGAGGAGGGCATCCACCGACTATGAAGGTTGGATCCGGACATGATTGAAGGTTTGAAGCACCTAGCTTTGAGCCTTGGGTATTGGAACTCGGGGTGGGGAAGGATTCGATTAAGCACGAGAAGAAAAGGACAGGCCTTGGCCCTTTATAAAGAGGGTGAATATCAAAGCGTCCTCCGGCGTGGCCATTTGGAACTTGCCTAAAATCGAGGAGTCATACCAACAGGCACGATTGGGTTACCCATACCCGTATTGATGAGAATCCGTGATAAGGGGAACACGATCTCTGCTTCGACAAGACGTGCCAATATAACCGCCTCGCGAAACGTGAAGTGGCAGGCTGGGAGAAACGGTTCGAATAATGACCGGGCCATAGTGTGGTGTCATGCTGCAGAATGTGTCAGCAGATTAGATTTGTGGAAATATTATTCTCTCTACGGTGGTATGTGGAATTTGTTTTGCAGAGCCAGACACTATCCTTGTGTTCGAAATCTTCCATGGAGTATTCGGAGGAGGAACCCGCCTTGCAATGCCGAAGACAATCCTGCCTATTGGACTCATCGTCATTGAAGCCTGGTTCAGGAGACTCTTGAGGAGTCTGGATTAGGGGTCCTCGGATAGCGGACTATATACTTTAGCGGACTATTGGACTATGAAGATACAAGATTGAAGACTTTGTCCCGTGTCCGTATGGGACTCTCCTTGGCGTGGAAGGCAAGCTTGGCAATCGGATATGTAGATCTCCTCCCTTGTAACCGACTACTGTGTAACCCTAGCCCCTCAGGTGTCTATATAAGCGGAGGGTTTAGTCCGTAGGGACAACAACAATCATACCATAGGCTAGCTTCTAGGGTTTAGCCTCTACGATCTCGTGGTAGATCAACTCTTGTAATACTCATATCATCAAGATCAATCAAGCGAGGAACTAGGGTATTACCTCCATCGAGAGGGCCCAAACCTGGGTAAACATCGTGTCCCCCGCCTCCTATTACCATCCGCCTTAGACGCACAGTTCGGGACCCCCTACCCGAGATCCGCCGGTTTTGACACCGACATAAAGCATACACGATAATGTAATAACATGAATCTTCTCTATCTAAATAGGGGCACCCCACTAGGTGATTTTCCTGTCTTCTCATGAAGCCACATCACCCAAATTTTTCTAGCCATTGATGCAACATTGGTCAGTAGTCTACAGCCGTCCGATCAAGTGTTGGTCAAATTTACTAAGAGCTGCCACCAAGTGAATGTATACCATTTCGTTCTAACCACTCAATGCTGCCCACGACACCATCTTTTGGGTCGGGCCTAAGATTTGCTAACGGGGTTGTTCATGCAATCCCATTGGAAATAAAAGCCCATAGACATCAAGGTAGCCCATATAACTATTTGTAGTTGGTTTCCAGGGTTCGTCTTCCAGTTCCGCTCACCGCCGCCCTCTCTTCTTCTTGACGCTGCCACTCTCTCTTCCACTACCATGAAACAGCAGCATTCATTGCCCTTCAATACCCCGCCCTCCGTTACCTTCCAAATGTAGCTAGCCACAGTCTTTAAAGGGACATCATCGACCCGAGAAGACAACTCGATCGGGTCCTCCTATACTCAAGGCAGCCTCGGCCGTCAACTACGGTAGGTGGATGCTACCTATTGTCGACCACCATCGGCCTTTCCCTTTCCCACGAGCTCATGGTTTTGCATTTGCCATCTTGCGCTCTGGATCCAAAGGTGTTTTACTCATCGAATAAAAGATCCTGCGACCTTTCTCGGTTCCCGTATTATTTCTTGGTAGGTATGTGTTTTCGTGTAACGATTGATTATATTCATTTCTAACAACATGTTGGGGAATAGAGAACTACAATTTCAGAAATATTCATTTCCTTGCTTTCTGTCAATGCTAGAGTTCAATAACATCTAAAATACTACATATGCAGTTTGTCCAAGATGGGGAAGAGAGAATATTAGCTATGCCTGCCTGATGAACTGACCAAAAAGAGGCCACAAGGGTAAAGGTTATCATTTTTGCATGATATTGAAAGTATCATGGAACTCGAGACTTTACTCAAGCTGGGTAACTAATATTTACCAAATCAATTTTATTCTGTAGAAAACTGATTCAGTGTGCTATGTCAAGAAGTTATTTTTTAAATGCATGTTATTGAAGAGACTATCTAGCAGATATTTCAATTTCTACCCGATGTAATACATGCTTACACCATTTTTTTTACTGGTGATGTTGATCTTCCTCCTTTCGGGGTCTATCTATATGTGTGTGCAAGTAAATAAGCTTTTGCAGGTCACCGATTCATCAACCAATGTGATCTAACACCACGAATGAAAAGTTATGTGTTGCTTCCGTGAGTTCCATCCATGCTGCTAATGACCTATCATAGGGGTCATGGCCTATCGTTGTGTCAGAGTTCTTGCCTCCGGGGTTTACATTTTTGTTTCAAGCGGATAATTTAGCAGCTAGCCTCCCATTATACAGCTTGAAGCACTTGGACAGGAAAACACTAGAAAATTTCATTTGTTTTTTCTGGAAATATCTTACTAATAGTTTTGTCTTTTTGTTTCATACATTTCTGATTGAAGAGATTTACATTACCAAAATTGTTTTCTATCAATGAATTATCTAAGTTACAACTTCATGTTAGCAAGTAATTATATGTAAAAGACAAGTTTTTCCATCATTACTCACGTGTAGATTATAGAGTACGGTTTCTCGGCTTTGATGGTCTTATGGCTACCTACCTTCTTTTAGAGTTGAATATACTAAACAAGAGGACTAACTTCATTGTGTGTACATAAACATGCTATAAGATCAATTGTCATATATCAAACAATGGGCCATATGTATAATGAGATGGCCTCTCTCTCCCCACTACAATGCGTGAGAAATGTCAAGATCTACTGATTTGTTGGTAAATTGGAAATATTTATAACAATAATTCTCGATGGTACATTACATTACTAGACCTAAGTGTGCATTTAGTTATTCATTTTTCACATCTAGAAGTTGAAGTCATCTCCAAATTTTTCACTCCGTTTTATGGTCAGATATATTTGAGCATTCAACTATCATATAATTAACCTAACATGTCACCTTGGTACACAATTAATGTCGTGCATGCATAGCAAACCATCTCCCGCCACAATGCGCGGGGTACAACGAACACGCCAACAACAGTTCCATTTCAAATCATTAATCCAATCAAGAAATGTATATTCCCCTTCATGATCTTTAATATTTATCATTGCATCAAGCCTCCTCTATAAAAATCCCGCAGCAACGCGCGGGTTATCACCTAGTTAATAAAAAATTATAGATACGTTGGAGACATATCAACCACCTGTGAGGGTTTTTGGAAACATGAGAATTTATAGTGCTAGAATTAGGTCAAACAGAGCAATGAGCGGGCCACAAGGCACCAGGGCGTGCCTGCTACCTTGTGGCTCCCTCATACATCTTCTAGCCTCACTCTGAAGCTTCGGGGGTCTCTTTTTGTCCATAAAAAATAGTCAAAAAGGTTCATCGTGTTTGGACTTTGTTTTGTATGGATTTTCTAGAAAACTAAAAACATGCATAAAACAGGAGCTGACATTGGGCATAGATTTAATAGGTTAGTCCATAAACACTATCAACCCGTTTGGTTTGGCGAAAGTGTTGCGGTTTCTGGTCCTACCACTTTCTGAAACGGTAGATCGTGTTTGGTTCGCGTACTACGTTTTCCAAAGTAGCGGTTTCCAATATGCGGCTTCATAAAGTCAAAAGCAGTCGAGCGGACGGTGATTAAGAAACCGGACGCCATCGAGCGAACCAAACAAAGCCAGTATCCTGTAAAAAAGAATCGAAAGCAGTGCTTTCTTACTACAGAACCCATTACGTTACCTGAGCAGCAACCAAACACGTCGTATATAAAATGGTATATAGAGCATACAAGATTGATACTATAATAACTTGAAATAATAAAAAAAATATAGATATGTTGGAGATGTATCAAAGCACACCATGTTTCTGTAACTTCAAATAGCTGCTGCAACATGTCAAGAAAGAAATGCATAGGTAGGTGGGGTGGGGGCTCACCTTGTTCTTGTAGATAGGCATTCCCTCCGGAGGCAATAGCAACAGACTCGGAGCATGGCACTGGGGTTGTGATTCCCCGGTCACCAGCGGGTGGTCTCCTGTTACTCCTTCACCCTCTCTTTGTACCTACTCCATCTTCCGGCAAAGGGAGAGTGCCTTCCATCGGATGGCTGTGGCCAAGGTGAGGCTAAATCAATAAGGGCAAAGGACAAGGAGTGGATGGAAGATAGAGAGAGAGAGAGAGAGAGAGAGAGAGAGGAAGTGCACTGAACACGGCGGAGCGAGGCGAGCACGACGGGCTGGGGATCACCAATCGAGGATCTCGGCGGGGAGTGATAAGAGTTCCGAGCGATGGATCCTTGTTGCCGAACAAAGCTGAGAGCTTGATGCGTAGGTCACCCACCGGCGATGCAATGCAAGATGAGGGACACACTCCTTGTATCGAGCACTGAGCGCCCATGAGGATGAAGGCAACCTGGGCGAGCGGTAGCGATGTGACAGGGATGTGTGGGTGCGGAGTAAGGGGAGGATCTAGGCGACAACGTATAGAGCTACATTTAGGGGAGGGGAGCTGTGACATGAGGATGGGGTGCGGGTCTATGGGAGGAGGCGACTAGGTTTCAGCCTGCAGCCTTTTATAGCCCATATGGAAAATGACTGAAATACCCCGTGCAGGCACATGATTTATAGTTGCAATAGGAATTTTATCCAACGCCTAGGGTTGACCACGGTGAAGATCTGATGGCTCACATCTGATCCGCCCGAGATCGGATGACCAGGATTTCACGGGAATTTCCATTGGACGGCTAGGATGCACATGAATTTTGATGGGACGGTCTAGTGTGGCTAATCGTTATGAGAAACTCATTCAACTCCGGGTCGTTACTACTCGGATTTTGCATCATGTGTTGAAGATGTTGTTTGGGCATGTTTGGTTACCCCTGCATTACCTCCAACCAGGCTGAGTTGGGCCAAGAAAAATGTGTTTGGTTGCAAACGGGGTGGGCTGGCTCATATCCGCACGAACCTTAAAGAAACCCATAGTCTGGCTCGTTGGAAACCCTCAAATCGATAGTTTCTAGCTGTAAGTGCATCTACTGCCCCTTAGTGATTTTGGTGTAGTGAAGACTTATAGGTTAAGGGACTAATGTGTTTGTGAGTATACACAGGTCTATAAGTCTATGAGGAGTTTGATATTTCTGAGAGAAAGTCGACCCCTAAAAATGAATGTCTTCAACTGAAGACTTTGGCTTTCTGAAGACTTTGGAAGTAAAGAAATTGGTGTGACCGTGAAGACTTGATATTCATGCGAGGAACATGAAGCGTGAAGACTTTTGTTTTCGTTGTTTAGTTTTCTCTTTCTTGAGTCATAGGAAACACCGTACTATTAAAGGGGGTCGAGGTAAAACTAAGGAAAAGTTTCCAAGTGATGCTCATCTCAAAATCCTACACCTACCAATCCTTTCAAGTGAAGCCATTGGAAATCTAATCTGATTCGATCAATTTCTTGATGTGAGAGATGAAAGATCTTACGGTCTCGAGGAATTTATTCTGACCGAGGAGTTAGGAATTCGCCGGTCTGGATTGCCTACAAGTGAGGAACATGATAGCCACGAGGAATTTGATAGATCAAATATCCGACCGTTCTTTGTCTTCTGTGCGCCAAGCATCCCAAAATATCTACCCACCTATGATCATATCATTGAAGGGCATTTATGTCTTATCATGTGTCGGGCTGCTCCCTAGGCTATAAATAGGCGCCCCCTACAACCCACTAGTTGGTTCGCTGCTCCGAGAGAAACTCACATTTGTCATTGAGAGCATCCCATCCTCCAAGGACTTTGAGCGAAAATCATCAAGTGAGGAAAACCCAAACCCAAACACCTAGAAACCCAAAGTGATTGAGCACCACTGAAGAGATTGTTCCTGTGTGGAACCGATGCTTGTTACCATTGAGGACTGTGCATCCTCCAGACGGTTAGGCGCCATGGTCTAGAGCATCCAAGAGGAAATTGTGGATCGCCGAGTGACCGAGTTTGTGAAGGTTTGGAAGTCACCTGAAGACTTACCACAGTGATTGGGCGAGAGTCTTTGTGACCTTAGCTCAAGGAGAATCTGAGGACTGTGTGTCCTCGGGTTTAAATACCTAGCCGCTCCAACCAGACGTCTGTTGTCCTGGCAGTTGGAACTGGTCTACCAAATCACTGTCTTCACCGAAACTCTTTGGTTCTATTTCCTCAACCCTTCCATTTCCTCATTCGAGATCTTGTTGTACTTGTCGTTCTTGTTTGAAGACTTTGGTGAAGACTTTCTCAATTTCCTCAATCCTATTTCTTGATCGGTTTGTCTTGATCTGCTTATCCTATGTTTATGCTACTTGTACTCTGTGCTTGTTTTCATTTCATCGTGATGATTTGTGCTACTACTCTGTTATGCTTGCATCTGAGTACTTATTCCGCTGCTAGTTGATCGTGACTTAGGAATTTCCTCACCCTGAAATTCCTTAGTGAAGAATTTAAAAAAATCGCCTATCCAACTCCCCTCTAGTAAATATAACGCACTTTATATTGGTATTAGAGCGAGGTAGTCCCTTGTTCTGTGTGATTTTGGTTTAACCGCCTGGAGTTTTAGTTATGTCGACCGTAGGAATGAAGACTATGTCATGCCCCATCTTTGACGGTCATGATTATCCCAAGTGGAAGGCCATGATGAAGAAGCGCCTCATGGCGATGAACATCGAACTTTGGACCGTCACTGAGATTGGTCTTACCGGTCTATGCAAGATGGCGGAGGCTGATGATATCCGCAAGTACACCCTACTTAACCTCACGACGAAGGACATCATCTGCTCCTGTCTGTCCCAAAATCAGTTCGGGAACATTATGCATCTCAGCCATGCGAAGCTTATCTGGGACCGACTCTCCGAGGTCTACGAAGGTGAAAGTTACACTATCCTTAGGTGGTTTTGGTAATTCCTAACAACATATAGCTCATTGAGCTAATGCTATTTCAAGATTAATATTTCAGGAAAGCTCAATGATTGGCATGGCATGGATGAGAAAAGTGGACCCCTCAAAATGCTAAGGACAAAAGGATTGGCTCAAGCTCAACGCTCAAGACTCTACATTTTCTATTTTAGTGATCCAAGATCACATTGACTCTATAGGAAAAGCCAATACTATCAAGGAGGGATGAGGTGTTGCTTAATGAGGCTCTTGCTCAAAATGCTTAGTGATATGCTCCAAAGCCCTCAACTACTTCCTCACATCCACATATGACCTAAACCAAAAGTCAAACTCAGCCCCACCGATTCTTTCTATCCGGCGCCACCGAGTTCAGATGTCATAGCCACTGCCAAAAACCCTAGGCAAATCGGTCTCACCGATAGGGATCTCGGTCTCACCGAGATGGGATTGTAATCTCTCTGTTTCCCTTCGTAACGTTTTGATCCCACCGAGATGAGCGATCGGTCCCACCGAGATTGCAATGTAAACTCTCTGTTTCCCTTTCTTAACATTTCGGTCTCACCGAAATGAGCGAATCGGTCCCACCGAGTTTACCTGACCAACTCTCTGGTTAGCTTGTTACCAAAATCGGTCTCACCGAGTTTGTGTAATTAGTCTCACCAAGATTACGCTATGCCCTAACCCTAACCATATCGGTCCTACCTAGTTTCATGTCGGTCCCACCGAAAATCCTAACGGTCACTAGATTTGCTGAATCGGTCCGACCGAGTTTATCAATTCGGTCCCACCGAGATTGGCAAGTTGTGTGTATAGCAGTTAGATTTTGTGTGGAGGCTATATATACCCCTCCACCTCCTCTTCATTCGTGGAGAGAGCCATCAGAACGAACCTACAATTCCAACTTACCTTTTCTGAGAGAGAACCACCTACACTTGTGTTGAGGCCAAGATATTCCATTCCTACCATAAGAATCTTGATCTCTAGCCTTCCCCAAGTTGCTTTCCACTCAAATATTCTTTCCACCAAATCCATATCACAGTGAGAGAGAGTTGAGTGTTGGGGAGACTATCATTTGAAGCACAAGAGCAAGGAGTTCATCATAAACAAACCATTTGTTACTTCTTGGAGAGTGGTGTCTCCTAGATTGGCTAGAGTGTCACTTGGGAGCCTCAGGCAAGATTGTGGAGTTGAACTAAGGAGTTTGTAAGGGCAAGGAGATCGCCTACTTCGTGAAGATCTACCGCTAGTGAAGGCAAGTCCTTAGGTGGGCGGCAGCCATGATGGGATAGACAAGGTTGCTTCTTTGTGGACCCTTCGTGGGTGGAGCCCTCCATGGACTCAGCGCGGCCGTTACCCTTCGTGGGTTGAAGTCTCCATCAGCGTGGATGTGCGATAGCACCACCTATCGGACCCACGACAAAAACATCCGTGTCTCCTATTGCGTTTGAATCCTCCGAACCCTTCCCTTTACATTCTTGCAAGTTGCATGCTTTACTTTCCGCCGCTCATATACTCTTTGCATGCTTGCTTGAATTGTGTTAAGATTTCTTGACTTGTCCAAAGTTGCTAAAACCTGCCAAGAACTAAAATTGGAAAAAGGATAAGTTTTATTTGGTCAAGTAGTCTAATCACCCCCCTCTAGACATACTTTCGATCCTACAAGTGGTGTCAGAGCTTTGGTCTCCATTTGCTTTGATTTCCATAGCTTTTTGGTAGTCATAGCCTTGGTTTCACAACCTAGGAGAGTATGGCGTCTAGCGAGAAATTACCACCGTAGAGGTCCTTACTTTGATGGTACTAATTTTGCTAGTTGGAAGCATAAGATAAAAATCCATATTCTTGGACATAACCCCGCCGTATGGGCTATTGTGTGTATTGGCTTGCAAGGTGAATTCTTTGATGGGAGAGAACCGAACCGTGAAGCAACCGCGGAAGAATTGAAGATGCTGCAATACAATGATCAAGCTTGTGATATCCTCTTCAACGTATTGTGCCCCGAAGAATTCAACAAAATCAGTTGTCTTGAGAATGCAAAGGAAATTTGGGATACTTTGATTGATATGCACGAAGGTACCGACTCCGTCAAGGAATCCAAGTTGGATGTGCTTCAAAGTCAGCTTGACAAGTTCAAAATGAAGGAAGGTGAAGGAATTAATAAGCTGAAATGTACTCTAGGCTTGCTCTTATCACAAATGAGATCGCCCGGCTTAGGAAGTGAAGAGATGACCGACAAATTCATCATCAAGAAGATCCTAAGAGCTTTGGATGGAAAATATGATACCGTATGCACATTGATCCAAATGATGCCCAATTACAAAGATCTCAAGCCAACGGAAGTCATTGGAAGAATTGCTCATGAGATGTCACTCAAGGATAAGGAGGAGCTCCATAACAAGTCTAGTGGTGCTTACAAAGCCTCATGTGAAGCTCCCACATCATCAAGTGAGAAACAAACCTTCAATGAAGAATTGAGCCTAATGGTGAAGAACTTCAACAAGTTCTACAAGAGTAGAAGCAAAGAGAGAAGTTCCAAGTCAAGGTCCTACAATGACAAAAGATCTTCTAGTCGAGAGAGAAATTGCTACAATTGTGGAAGACCCGGACACTATTCCAATGAGTGTATGACACCCTACAAGAGAAGAGAAGATTCTCCAAAAAGAAGAAGTAGAAGGGAAGAATCACCATCAAGAGAGAGAAGGAGTAGAGATCATCGTTATGAACGAACAACATCCCGGAGAAGCAAGGATTCAGAAAGGAAGGACAAGTCATCAAGGAGCTACACAAAACGAAGACATCAAGCTCATGTTGGTGAATGGGTATCCGGCTCCGACTCAGACAATCACTCAGGAAGAAGCTATCACTCCGACTCGAATATACTCAAGATGAAGGTGTTGCCGGTCTAGCACTTGTGTCAACCAACTCCTACGACATATTTGATTCACCAAATGAAGGACTTGGAAGATGCTTCATGGCTAAAGGCCCAAAGGTATCACACCCCGAGTATGTTGATTTCAATAGTGATGAAGATGACTTGTTAGGTGATGACGATTTACTTGTTGACAACTCTAGTTATGAATACTATGATGAAACGTCAATTAATCATGCTAATCAAGATAAAACGAATGACAATGATAAGGAGAAGATTGAGTTTCTAACTAAAGAACTAAACACTCTTAAGTTAGCTCATGAAACTATCTTAGGAGATCATCGAGAACTTTTAAGGACTCATGAGAAATTACGTTTTGAAAAGCTCAACCTTGAGCAAGAGCATGAGTTCTTAAAGGCAATCAATGATGATCTTCGCAAGAAAAGTTCTTCTTACATTGCCAAGCGTTTACTCTTATCCACTTCCATGCCTCATGTCAAGTCTAGTAACAAGAAAGATTCTTCCTCTAGTAGTAACAATAATCATGCTAAATCCAATGTTGTTGCTTCTAGTAGTAATCTTGATTCCACTAATGATTCTCTTAGCCAAGTTACACTTGAGCAAGAAAATAGCTTATTGAAGGGAATTATAGAGAAATGTGTTTACAGGAGCCTTGCCGGGAGTAAGCAATTCGAGGAAATTGTACGCAATCACTGAAGGCACCAGAAGAACCAAGGTGTTGGTTTTGAACGAAAGTTCAATGCCAATGGAGTTGATTGGGAAGAAGATCAATACCCCAAGACGAAGTTTGTTCCTCAACAAAAGAAGTATGATCCTACTTCCTTCAAAGGTACACAAGCTCAAGATGATCTTCCACCACAAGACCACAAGCAAAAAGGCAAGGATAAGCTTCAAGAGGAAATTGATGCATTTGAAGAAGCACACAAGGCCTTGGTCAAGTGGGTTCCCAAGACTACATCAAGTTCTACTTCATCAAGTACAACTACAACTCCAAGGATTCCCATCAAGATGGTGTGGATCCAGAAGAAGAAGAACCAAAGAGTTCTTGAGGGTGACTCTGCCAACATACTTCACTCTTATCATTTTGGCAAGAACAAGTGCAATCAACTTCCACATCTTGCACTAGTTCAAGGAGTCACAAACCCTCTTGTTGGTAAGACAAGGGACAAGGTAACCTAATGCTTTCATAGACATCATCTTGTGTGTGCATCACTCTATGTCTATGGATATCCTTGTTTGTTCCTTATGGGACTAACCCGTGTAGGTATTGATAGTGCAACTCACTCCAAAGGATTGCTCCAAATGATCTACATCAACATTGAGCATCCACATCTTCAACGCCTACATGAAGTCATCATCGACAAAACCCAAGGTTAGTCCATCCCTCTTAGGGATCTCACATCTAGGGGAGCTTTACTCTAAGAATTGAGCTAAAGCAACTCTAATGGTGTGAACACAACAACGCTTTATGTAAAAGTGGTAACCCCACTTTCGTGCTTAAGCGATGAGTATGACCTATGATCAAATGTTCTCATTTGACTCCTAAGTCAATATACTCATATATAGATGACCTAGTCATCGCCAATTGCTTGATAGATGCTAGAATTGGTTGTGCTTGCTTTGCCACATATTTCATTTGCCATTTTATTGTGTGAGCATGTTGGTTGCATAATTTACTCATTCGAGGATATCCACTTGTTGTTTTGATTGTTTGGTTCCTTTTTCTTTTGCCAAGTGGATGGACAAGAATGCCTAAGAACCTTCTCTAGCTATCTATGCTTTTCTTGTCTCAAACTCTATTCATGCTACATCACAAAGTGTGATCAAGTCAAATTCGAACCACTCTGTGTGGGGAGCACTCGGAGTCCCCGATTCGTCATAGACTTAAACTTCCAAAACTTCTTTGTGCGTTTGATTAGGCCGATTCATCCATTTAGGTCATCTGAGATCACTAAGTCGATCTAGATTTTCAATCTTGATGCAACCGATTTGAACTTTTCGGTCACACCGAGTTGCAGCAACTGCTTGCAGTTATGCATCTTGGTGCCATCGAGTTGTTCCACTCGGTTACACCGGCAGTCGAGCTATATATATCCACAGGCCAAAATTTGGAAAAATTCTCCAAACCCCTTCATGCCCGCTTCATTGCTCTGCCTCCACAGGTCTTGGATCGTCCTCCTCATCACCAGCTGCCTCCCACCGCTGGTCTCCACTGCCGTCAATGGAAATCGTCTCCGCCGTTGCCGCCGTAGCAAGTCCATCGCCGCACTTAGGGTAAGGACTTGATCCTTGTGCTAATCTCACTCCGATTCCTAGCACATTGTTTTGCCATGTATCTTGCCACGATTGAGGTCACTCCATCCAGCGAAATCACTCCGTAGTTTAGTTCTGGATTGAAAATTTAGGGTTAGGTTTCTGCCCAAATCATCTCGGACCAACCAAGTTGTTGAAATCGGTTCCACCGATTTGGCTAAGGCCATTGCACATGTGATTCTCGGTCTGACCGAGAATTGCAAATTGGTGTGACCGAGTTCAATTCTTTGTGAAACCCTAGCAGTCTCGGTGCCACCGAACTATGACTCGGTCTGACCGAGTTCACTAGTTTAGGTTCCAAAAGCTTCTTCGGTATCACCGAGTTTTCAAATCGGTAGATCCGAAATGCTTTTTGTGGAAAACTAAAACTAAGTTTTTGACTCATCCTTTTGTAAAAACCTGTGCACTTTTTGATGCTCATCTACTCTACCTCGTCTATAATCTATTCACAGGGTCAGCTCTTAGTGTTTGCATCATATCAGATCAGAGTGACAGTCAGAACAAGTCTGAGGAGCAAGTTCACATCAGTGAGGGCACTAGTCCCTCTAGCAGCTATGATGATGGAAGCAGGAGCACACCCAGCAACTTGCCTAAGGCAGCCACCAGGACGAGAAAGAAGAGAACCTCAGATTATGAGGATAAGGACTATCTGGCTATTGAGGAAGAGGCCACCTCAAAGAAGAAAGTTCTGAAAAAGGAATATGGCACAGCTGCTGCAACAAAGCACAGTGCGAAAACAAAGGCTCCAGCAAGAAGACAGCCCATGTCTAAGCCAAGAAAAGATGCCACAGGTGAAACTATGAAGTTCACCATTGAATCTGAAGAAGAAGCAGCTGGTGAGAATAAGAAGAAGAAGAAGAGGGCCAGAACCACTACTGCAAGAGTTCTTGGCAAGCCCTTAATGAGGAAAGATTCTGAAGATGAAGAGGAAGAGGTTGCTGCACCAGCACCTAAAGCTCAAAAGCTTATGGGAGATGCTATAAGATCAGGGGCTGCTCCATCTAAGCCCAAAGAAGCTCCCAAGGCAGCTGCTCCAAAACCCGAAGCTGCACCCATGAGGAGTACAAGGAATATTCCAGCTGCGAGAAAGAACAAGGCCCCAAAGGTGCTGAAGCTGCTATAGAAGAAGAAGATGATGAGTCACATGTCTTGAGGAAGTTGAAACCCAAAATTCTAGATCACAATGATGCTCATCCAGTAGCTGAGGACATGAAGCTCAGGAAGGATGCAGGACTCAAACAGTGGAGGTTGACTGATCCCTATATAGTCAGGAGAAGAACTGCTGTGGACTACAGGTTCCATACAAAGGAACAGCAGGACTTCTATGAGACAGTGTTGCTTGACAAGAAGCCTATAGTCATGATATGAGATGGGTGGACTGAAGTACATCGAGGAAAATGAAGAACACTATCACAGAGTCTATGATAGTTTCAAGTCTTGTGGAGTAGAGGACTTTGTTGGGCGAGAAGCTCACAAAGTGGAATGATGAGCTTATTATGCGGTTCTACTCCACATCTCATTTCTACCCAGATGGAAGGATTATGCGGATGTCTCAAGGTACTAGGTACCCGATCAACGAGTTGAAGAATGGGCAAAATTGATCAATGCTCCTGAGAATGAAGATGACTTAGATGTCTATGCCAAGAACAAGAAGGACCACAACTCTATGGCAAATATGTACAAAGAGATCCCTGATGATGCTTTGGACACACATAAGTTTGGATCCATTACACTATTTTATGCAGTCTGCCTACAATCAATTGGATTACGAGGCACACGCTTCTTCCCAAGTCGGTGATCACAAGATGATCGGAGGACATGCTATCAACTTGCTTCACATATTTGATGTCCCAGAAGTTCAAGGTTATGAGCCTGATTGTGGAAACAATCAAAGGGCTACGGTGATCGAAGAGAAGTTGTGGATATGCCCCACACATCCGAGAGCTCATCAACTCCAAGATGGGCAGCAGCACATATCTCTTGGACAAGGATCATATGCCCATCTACCCGGACTTTGAGGACAACAACTGTGCTAATGGATGAAAATGAACCATCTTACGTGCAAGCACAAGCAAAGAGGGAGAAGGCAAGGGCCCGAAAAGGCTGCAAAGATGCCAACCAGCGATGAGGCATCTCGGTATCTTCTGAAGAGAAAGCAAGATCAGCTTGTCTACTTGATTGCCTCCACTCACGAGGATTGAGAAGGGATTGGCCACGACTCAAAACCGGAGAGCTTGGAGAGGATCATGGAGCGGAAGTTCTATGATTTAGATGTGAAGGTCAGAGATACGATCGATTGTTGAGCAACCGAGGATGATGTGTAGGAGAAGAAGGGCAAGTCTACCACTGATGCTTTTGCTAGAGTGCCTAGAGGACAGAAATCTGCTGCAATGCGAGTTACAGACACCAGAGCAACTTCATCTGCACCAGCTATAGCTTCCGTGCCACCAGCTCCAGCACCCACTCCACCAGCTCCATCTACATCAACTGATGCCTTCGTCCTTGGAGTTTTATCTACACCACCACCTGAAGACCAAGCACGAGTCGATCTAGCACTATGCATTTTTCATGAACTTTTTGGTAACTTGTTGCCAAAGGGGGAGAAAATGTATAAGATCATAGGCTTCGAGAGAGAGTGTTGCTCTTTGTTCTCTCTTGTTTTTTGGTGGTTGAACTTTGTTATTTGCTTGTTTGGGATACTTTATGCTTTTGTGTGATACTTGGATCATATGCTACCTTAATGCTTGTTGGATGACATTATCCTTTTATATCCCCATATGATCATTCACTTTGCTTGGTGATGAGTGCATGTATTTAATTATTATCATTTTGAGCGCTCCACCAAGATGTATGTGACATGGAAGAGTAACCCATGATCCTAACTCATTGTGCATTTGTAGTCCAAAGCAAATCTTAAACTATGCACAAATTTAGGGGAGCTCGTGCTTTTCACATACTTCTCAAAAGCGACAATGTTTTTCACTCTTATTATCATCTGTCGAAGCTTTGATCTATATGTTGTCATCAATTACCAAAAGGGGAGATTGAAAGTGCAACTATCCCTAGGTGGTTTTGGTAATTCCTAACAACATATAGCTCATTGAGCTAATGCTATTTCAAGATTAATATTTCAGGAAAGCTCAATGATTGGCATGGCATAGATGAGAAAAGTGGACCCCTCAAAATGCTAAGGACAAAAGGATTGGCTCAAGCTCAAAGCTCAAAACTCTACATTTTCTATTTTAGTGATCCAAGATCACATTGAGTCTATAGGAAAAGCCAATACTATCAAGGAGGGATGAGGTGTTGTAATGGGGCTCTTGCTCAAAATGCTTAGTGATATGCTCCAAAGCCCTCAACAACTTTCTCACATCCACATATGACCTAAACCAAAAGTCAAACTTCATTACCAGATTCTTTCTATCTCCACGCCACCGAGTTCGGATGTCATAGCCACTTTGCCACAAACCCTAGGCAAATCGGTCTCACCGATAGGGATCTTGGTCTCACCAAGATGGGATTGTAATCTCTCTGTTTCCCTTCGTAATGTTTCGGTCCCACTGATATGAGCGATCGGTCACACCGAGATTGCAATGTAAACTCTCTTGTTTCCATTACGTAACATTTCGCTCTCAGCGAAATGGCCAATCGATCCCCACCGAGTTTACTGACCAACTCTACTGGTTAGCTTGTTACCAAAAATCAGTCTCACTGAGTTTGTGTGTCAGTCTCCACCGAGATTACGTTATGCCTAACCCTAACCATATCGGTCTGCCGAGTTGCATGTCGATCCATAGAAAATCCTATGAGTCACTAGATTTCTTTGAATCGGTCAAATTTAGTTTATCAATTAGGTCCCATCGAGATTGGCAAGTTGTGTGTAACAGTTAGATTTTGTGTGGAGGCTATATATGCCCCTCCACCTCCTCTTCATTCGTGGAAGAGCCATCGGAACAAACCTACACTTCCAACTTACCTTTTACGAGAGAGAACCACCTACACTTGTGTTGAGGCCAAGATATTCCATTCCTACCATATGAATCTTGATCTCTAGCCTTCCCCAAGTTGCTTTCCACTCAAATCTTCTTTCCACCAAATCCATATCACAGTGAGAGAGAGTTGAGTGTTGGGAGAACTATCATTTGAAGCACAAGAGCAAGGAGTTCATCATCAACACACCATTTGTTACTTCTTGGAGAGTGGTGTCTCCTAGATTGGCTAGGTGTCACTTGGGAGCCTCACGGCAAGATTGTGGAGTTGAACCAAGGAGTTTGTAAAGAACAAGGAGATCGCCTACTTCGTGAAGATCTACCGCTAGTGAAGGCAAGTCCTTCGTGGGCGACGGCCATGGTGGGATAGACAAGGTTGGTTCTTCATGGACCCTTCGTGGGTGGAGCCCTCCGTGGACTCACGCAACCGTTACCATTCGCGGGTTGAAGTCTCCATCGACATGGATGTACGATAGCACCACCTATCGGAACCACGACAAAAACATCCGTGTCTCCTATTGTGTTTGAATCCTCCAAACCCTGCCCTTTACATTCTTGCAAGTTGCATGCTTTACTTTCATTGCTCATATACTCTTTGCATGCTTGCTTGAATTGTGTTAAGATTGTGACTTGTCCAAAGTTGCTAAAATCTGCCAAGAACTAAAATTGGGAAAAGGATAAGTTTTATTTGGTCAAGTAGTCTAATCACCCCCCCTCTAGACATACTTTCGATCCTACAGAAGGTGATCGAACTCGTCATGATCCCTCATTTGAGGATTTCAAGGGATCGCTCAAGGCGATGACTTCCGATCCAGAATCATCATCCTCGGCACCATGCCTTATGGCAAAAGGTGCCAAGGTAACTGAATGCTACCTATCTGAGTCTAGTGATGATGAATCTGGTGATGAATTTGGACCTAGCTATACCAAATTTGCTTCCCTTGCCAGTAAACAACAAAGAGCTTTGGTAGAAGTTCAAAATATGCTTGATGAAAGAGATATATGTTGGGTGAAGAAATGGATCGCACTCAAACCTTGACTGATAATCTTCAGAGACTTCAGTCCAAGTTTGATAACCTTCAGAGTCATCATAACACTCTCTTATCTGATCTTGAGAAGCTTTCTTATGAATTTCTTCAAAGAAAGCAAGATCTTGAGAGGCTAAGGGTGAGTTATGAAGATCTTTAGAAGGAACATGATTCATTGCTTGCTCAACAGATCAGTGCCGCTCGGGAAGAATTCATTCCACCATGTTTGAAATGCATTGAACGTGAATCTACTAATTCTTCACTTGAAAGTTCAAATGCTTCTATTGCTGCAAATTCTTCAACTGTCTCTGCTATCAAAAATTCCTCATCTGAGGATGCTACTTGTATCACTAACAATGCAGGGCTGAAGGAATTGTATGTGACAGGCATGTACAAAAGCCTCAAAGGGCATCAAGCACTTTGTGATGTGCTTAAAAAGCAGATCCTCAACATGAACCCTAGGAAAGAGGGTATTGCCTTTGAGAGGAAACTCAATGTTGATGGGACCTACTCGAAACCTGAGAAGTATCCCAAAACCTCATGGGTTGCTGCAAAAGGACCTCCCGTAGGTCCATCCACTTTATCTAGATTTACATGTGAATCTTCATATTCTTCTGATGAGTCATTTGACTCCAACTATAAACTGTTCAAAAATCAGAATGGTGAAGTATTTGCTAGATATGTTGGCACTAACTGTAGGAACGGTCCCCCTATGAAGAAAATCTGGTTTCTCAAAAGGTGCCTTGAAAGTCTTCAGGTGAATGTGACCATGACACCACCTGACAAGAATAGGAAACCCAAATCAAATTCTTCATATGGACCAAAGTCTTCATATGGATCCAAGTCCTCATATGGATCAAATTCTTCACATGGATCAAAGTCCTCACATGAACATCATCGTTCTAACACCTCTGTTTCATAGGGAAAGGCAAAGGGATATGAATATGTGCATTATTCTTCAAATCATTATGTTCATAAGTCCTCAAAGAATTTCTCTGCTTATTCATATGCTTACCCTAAACCCTCTTACGTGAAAGCGAAGTGGGTAGCTTCTATGCCACCTTTCTCTTATGGAGCTTCATGCAGAATGATGAACTCTTTGCCACCCCTCCAGATGTGGGTGGTGAAGAAAAATAACTAATCTCTTATGCAGGGTCAGGTCTCCAGAGGAACCCAATCGTCTGAAGAATTTCTTGGCAACCTGAAAAAGCTTGAAAGGACGCAATCTAATCATGAAGAAATGAATTTTCATTTCTCACGTCCTGATACGTCTCCAATGTATCTATAATTTATGAAGTATTCATGCTATTATAATATCCATCTTGGATGTTTAATGGGCTTTACTATTCACTTTTATATTACTTTTGGGAGTAACCTATTGACCCCAGAGCCGGTGCCGGTTCTGTTTTCCCCTTGTTTGATGTTTGAAGAAAGGAATATCAAATGGAGTCCAAGCGGAATGGAACCTTTGGGAAAGTTATTTTTGGAAAAGAAAGCAATTAGGAGACTTGGAGTGCATGTCGGGGATCAACAAGGAAGGCCACGAGGCAGTGCGCGCCCTCCACCCTCGTGGGCCTTGTGGCTCCCCGGCGTATTCTTCCTCCTATATATACCCATATACCCTAAAACCTTGAGAACATAATAGATCGGGAGTTCCGCCGCCGCAAGCCTCTCATAGCCACCAAAACCAATCGGGACCCTGTTCGGCACCTGCTGGGAGGGAACCCTCGCCCGATGGCCATCTTCATCATCCGGTACTCTCCATGGACGAGGAGGGAGTAGTTCACCCTCGGGGCTGAGGGTATGTACCCGGTAGCTATGTGTTTGATCTCTCTCTCTCTCTCTCGTGTTCTTGATTTGGCACGATCTTGATGTATCATGAGCTTTGCTATTATAGTTGGATCTTATGATATTTCTCCCCCTCTACTCTCTTGTAATGGACTGAGTTTTCCCTTTGAAGTTATCTTATCGGATTGAGTCTTTAATAATTTGAGAACACTTGATGTATGTCTTGCGTGGGATAACCGTGGTGACAATGGGTTATCCTATTGATTCACTTGATGTATGTTTTGGTGATCAACTTGCGGGTTCCTTGGTGAACCTATGCATAGGGGTTGGCACACGTTTTCGTCTTGACTCTACGGTAGAAACTTTGGGGCACTCTTTGAAGTTCTATGTGTTGGTTGAATAGATGAATCTGAGATTGTGTGATGCATATCGTATAATCATACCCACGGATACTTGAGGTGACATTGGAGTATCTAGGTGACATTAGGGTTTTGGTTGATGTGTGTCTTAAGGTGTAATTTTACTACGAACTCTAGGGCCGTTTGTGACACTTACAGGAATAGCCCAATGGATTGATCGGAAAGAATAACTGTGAGGTGGTTTCGTACCCTACCATAATCTCTTCGTTTGTTCTCCGCTATTAGTGACTTTGGAGTGACTCTTTGTTGCATGTCGAGGGATAGTTATATATGATCCAGTTATGTTATTATTGTTGAGAGAACTTGCACTAGTGAAAGTATGAACCCTAGGCCTTGTTTCCTAGCATTGCAATACCGTTTACGCTCACTTTTACCACTTTTTACCTTGTTGTTTTATATTTTCAGATTACAAAAACCTATATCTGCCATCCATATTGCACTTGTATCACCATCTCTTCGCCGAACTAGTGCACATATACAATTTACCGTTGTATTGGGTGTGTTGGGGAGACAAGAGACTCTTTGTTATTTGGTTGCAGGGTTGCTTTAGAGAGACCATCTTCATCCTACACCTCCCATGGATTGATAAACCTTAGGTCATCCACTTGAGGGAAATTTGCTACTGTCCTACGAACCTCTGCACTTGGAGGCCCAACAACGTCTACAAGAAGAAGGTTGTGTAGTAGACATCACGTCCTCATCTTGCTATATATCTGTTCTATTGCTTGATGAAATTGAATTGATAAATTTGATATCATATTCTTCAGCGATGAAGTATATGAGTTAAGTAAGATGCACTAATTCATCTGCAGGATGATCAACCCCAAAGCTACTAAGTGGGTCCTCGATAGTGGATGTACAAATCACATGATTTGGTGGTGGAACTTATTGATGGACCTTTGCTTTATCACCATCACATCTGAAGCATATCACCTACGCTGACAAAGGCAAAGGCAAGGTATTGGGTCTAGGTAATGTTGAGATCTCGAAGGATCGACACATGGACAAAGTCATGCTTGTCGAGTTCTTAGGATTCAACCTCATGTCTGTCTCAATGCTTTGTGATCTTGATATGGTTGTTGTCTTTGGCAACTATCGTTGTGTTGTGATCGTGGAAGCAGAGCATTCCAAAGTCTTCGAAGTCATTAGGAGAGGAGACTTGTATATTGTTGATTTCTCTACAGGACCACAACCTGCTACATGTCTACTTGCAAAAGCATCAGAAGGCTGGCTATGGCATCGACGACTTGGTCATGCTGGCATGAGGAACTTGCATACTCTCGCGAAGAAGAAGCATGTCATTGGCATCGAGGATGTCAAATTCCTCAAGGATCACCTGTGTGGAGCTTGTGAAGCTGGGAAGATGACCAAGGCCAGGCATCCCTCAAAGATTATCATCACTACCACTCGTCCATTTGAATTGCTTCACATGGATCTCTCTGGCCCTACTCATTATGCCACGTTCACTAATGTTGCATCTTTATATGGCTTTGTTATCGTTGATGACTATTCTCGTTACACATGGGTGCATATCGTCACTTACAAATATGAAGTGTAGGAAGTCTTCAAACGATTTTCCTCGAGGGCTTCATCCAAATTTCGTGTGAAGATCAAACACATCAGAAGTGACAATGTGTAGGGGTAAACAACACCTACGGGATCACGTAGAATCCCTTTTGCTATGGTTGGCGGGCGTGGGGTTGTGGGAAGAGCGGGATTAGAAGATCGACGCAGGGGGATTATCCAGGTTCGGGCCGCAAGTGATGGGTAATACCCTACTCCTGCTGGTTTATGTTTATCTAGTGTTCTTGGACTAGCTACAAAGCGTGCAGGGTCCAAAAAGTCTGAATCCTCTCTCAGTACGCCCCCGGCCTCCTTTTATAGTTAAAGGGGCTGCCACAGAGGCACACAGGAGGTGGAAAGGTATACAGTGGTCGAGTCTATCTCATGGCACCGTAGGACAAATGCATTTAATGCGCCGCCGACATGCCCTTCTTTCTTAATCGGGGACGGCGAGGAGGCACGTCCCAGCTGTCGCCGCCTCGCCTGGCTTTGACGCGCGTCCGAGCCGATGAGGCGTGTAGTGCCACGCTGGCTGGCTGCTGAGTTGGTGCGGTGACAAAGTCTTCACGTAGATCTGCATGTCACCATGCAGGTGCTTGATAAGGTGGCTGGAAGCCGCACGTTGCCACGCAGGTGCTCGCCTAGTTGGTGGGCTGGCAGCTGTGTGGCAATGGCGGTGGAGTCTTGGCAGGTGGGGTCCTGGCCATGGCCCCGCGGATGTCTTCGGCAAGAGTCTTGTCGGGGCCCCGGCAAGGGTCTTGCCGCGGCGTCGTGGGCGTCCCCGGCAAGGGTCTTGCCGGGGGGGGGGGCTCTCGTGGGTATCCTCGGCAAGGATCTTGCCGAGGATCTTCGTCTTCTGATTCTCATCTAGTGTTGTATGTTCTTGGTCTTCACAAAGATCTGCATGCCACCATGGAGGTGCCTCCCGAGGCTTGGTTCCAATGTGGGTGATGGCGGAACTCTTAGGCTCAAGGGTGGCGGCTCTGCTGGTGTTGGGCAAGTTGCCCAGGCAAGGTTCTTGCCGGGGCTGTGGAGGCTGCCCCGGCAAGGGCCTTGCCGGGGGAGTTCACCTCGCCCTTCTGCTCTTTGTGTCTCTAGCTTGGCGTTCCTCTAGTTGTCTTGTGTCTTTGCTTGCTTCCTCTGCCCCGCTAAGTGTGGCCGCAGGCGTGGCTCTAACTGCCCGTGCACAAGTAAAGGGGTACAAAATAGGACCCCTACTTTTGTACACGAGCAGAGCCGGACTGGGCCACAAATAAGCGCGGCGTTGTTGGGCTAGGCCCAAAAGCGGTCTTGTGGTATCTTGAGGCCGAGTTTTCTTCTTGATAACCCCTCGCCGATTCACGCTTCCCCATGACCCGCGTTGAATGCGTGACGTGGGGGTCGTGCGTGGAATGACCGTAACACGCTCGCATCATCCCATGGTGAATAGTAAAGAGGCGGCTTGCATGTCCGTTTAAAACTGCAGGGCCGCTGCCCATTTACTCTCTCTGCCTTGGAACCGTTGTTCCATGTTTCCCACTACGTCTGCCCCTTGCGCCACGTACGCCGCATGCACGGTGTGGGGTAGGTGACAGACGCATGGAATATGGGAAGGCGTGCGGGGCCGATACTCACGTGCCTTTGATTGGGCAGGGAGGGCGGTCGATGGCCTTGCTCATTGCCACTTAATGAGCCTGACCTAAGCGGGCTCTTCAGAGGCGTAGAGCTAGTCCTTTGGCCTTCCCCGCTCAGCTATAAAAAGGGAATTCTGGGGTAGGAGGAAGAGCATCTCCCTGCGCCTCCCCTCCGTCTGCATTCTTCATCCACTGTCATGGCGAGAGGGCGTGGTCGCGACCATTCTTCCGCGGAGGCAACCAGGTCCTCCTCCTGCCAGAGAGTTGCAGCGGTCAAGGAAGAGCTAGATGCCCAAGAGTGAAGAGCCATGCTCGGCCGGGGCGCTGACGGGCCATGATGGTGGCCCGTGGCCGGCGGAAGTGGTAGCGAAGGGACGCTGTATCGTCTCCATCTCCGTCGCCATCTCCTCCACCATCTCCTCTGCTTCGTTGAGTGGTCACGTTGGGGGAGCACGGCGGCTCGAGTTTATTCTGCAGACTGCATGGGCCCGCAGGCGCGGCCTGCCCGCCTTCGGCGTTGGCGAGAGTCTTGGAGATCGGCCAAGCCACCGGTGAGGCTTCATATGAAAAGGGTGTTGCCACGGGCGACATGTGGGTGAACACAAGGTTTCCTGCCCCTCATGTGATGCTCGCCGTCGGGGCTGGAAAAGCGTTCGCCGTGCCCATTGCTTGATGGATGGGCATGTCCTGCTTCAAGCTAGCGGAGAGCGACCTGCTCTCCATCAAGGTCTTCGGGCACTCGGGATACAGGCTAGGGTGTTGTGCGGAGAGCTCGACCGACGATGAAAGCTCCTCGTCGGGTGACGGCGACGAGGAGGACAGCGATAGCGACGAGGAGGGTAGCAGGCGGGAGGATGA
Source organism: Aegilops bicornis (assembly GCA_021605145.1). Classification (NCBI taxonomy): domain Eukaryota; kingdom Viridiplantae; phylum Streptophyta; class Magnoliopsida; order Poales; family Poaceae; genus Aegilops; species Aegilops bicornis. Next base: position 259,276,503 of record CM038669.1, on the reverse strand, counting down.
CGGGTCCGACTAGGTGTCGGACACACCGTCCCTGGGCGACGTCGGCAGCACCACCATTTGCATCGCTCCATGAACTTCTCGGGGCCGCTACTTCTGGTGGCTGGCGCTGGAGGGCCGGAGAAGGCGAAGAAGGTGGATGGCAGGCCGTCAACTCGGAGCATGATGGCACCGACACCTTCGTCGCGTATTGCCGGCCCGCTGCCTCATCTTTCGGCCCCTTCCCCGGCACAGTCATCACCAGCCTTCTGTTGGTGTCTTTTGCTGCTTATACCTCGCCTAGGCGCCCCTTTTGCCCTCCCGCTTATCCCGATCCATTTCCTGAGAAGAGGGACAAGAAAGGGATTATGGGCATATTATCCTTTAGTTTTAAGCTGCGGGCATTTATGGAATTTAAAACTTGTAATCCCCTTGCTCATATTTACATTCCGTATGGTATTTGTACTTGTTTTGGAGCATTATTAATGAAAAAGGGTGCTTGTCGCGGGTTCTTTGTGCGTGGCGAGGCCCATGCCAAGGAAGAATCCTTGTTATTCCTAAGATAAACATTGTCTCCCGGCAACAGGCCTCGCCGTCCCCTTACTTCATATGCGGACCAGTACTCACGCTCTCGGCGAGCGGTAGTAGGATTAGGCCCTTCGTTTGCTTCCTTGTCAAATAACTACAACCAAGTTCCGGCCGAGAGAATAGTTCTTGGAAGCACGGAAGAGAACCACGGTGGCCCGAGGAATAAGCGAGGCTTCATACGTCCCCAGTTCCATACGGAAATGCATAACGAGGGATAAAAGACTTATCTGAATCTGCAGCCCCGGCAAGCAGCTTGCCATGGTTGAATACTTGAATCTGCAGCCCCGGCGATGGCTTGCGGGGTCGAGGATGTCGATCCGTTCCCTGCCCTTAAATGGCTTGGCGAAGCGCTTTGGTACAGCTTCTGAACCAAAGAAAGGACTGGAAAGGACGGAAAGACACACACCCGACCACTATGCTAGGGGTTAGTTGCCGCTGAGCACTATCAACCCTACCAAAAAGAGATATTTAACCTAGCATGCATGCTAAAACTTAGGGCGCCAACACTTCATTTATTTAGGCTCAGGGTCTTCGCCTGGCTCTGTACAAAGGGTTACATGCCTTGTCGGCAAGGCTTGTACAAAAGGTGGTTTGCCGGGAGGCCCGGCAACCGCGCCTCATGGGTAAAACTTACGAAGATGTTCGATGTTCTAGGAGTTGCTCACTGGGATACCATCTTCGGTCTCCAGGCGGACTGCGCCAGGCCTGGTGACTCGTATTACCCGATAAGGGCCTTCCCACTTCGGCGTCAACTTGTTGGAATTCTTGGGTATTGAGCGGCGAAGAACAAGGTCGCCTTCCTCAAGACTTCGGGCATGAACCTTGCGGCTATGGTGGTGGCGCAAGGCTTGCTGGTAGCGTGCAGCTCGCACAACCGCCCAAAGATGATCTTCCTCAAGGAGTGTCGCGTCATCTTGCCACAACTGCTCTAGCTCAAGCTCGTCATAAGCGAGCACTCGAGGTGATCCATATGTGAGTTCCGTGGGGAGAACTGCTTCTGCCCCGTATACCAGGGCAAAGGGTGTTTGGCCAGTGGCTCAATTTGGTGTCGTCCTGATTGACTAAAGAACCGTTGTCAACTCATCAATCCAGCGCCTTTCGCATTTGTGCAGCTTGTCAAAAGTTCTGGTCTTGAGGCCCCGCAGCACTTCCGCATTCGCCCTCTTAGCTTGGCCATTACTTCTGGGATGGGCAATAGAAGCGAAACAGACCTTGCTGCCGAGGTATTGAATGTACTGCATGTAGGCGCGGCTCGTGAATTTCTTGCCGTTGTCGGTGATGACTCTGTTCGGCACACCAAAACGACAAACTAGCCCCTTGAAGAACTTGACGGCTGACTGTCATGTCACCTTCCTCACTGCTTCCACTTTGGGACACTTTGTGAACTTGTCGATTGAGACGTACAAGTACTCAAAGCCCCCGACAGCACGGGGGAAGGGGCCCAGTATGTCGAGCCCCTAGACCGAGAATGGCCAGGAGAGAGGGATTGTTTGAAGGGCTTGAGGTAGTTGATGAAGCTTCTTCGAATGGAACTGACATGCTTCACACTTAGTTACTAGAACAGCTGCATCTTGGTGGGCTGTGGGCCAGAAGGAACCTTGTCGGAATGCCTTGCCAGCAAGAGCTCTTGACCCTATGTGGGAGCCACACATACCTCCATGTATCTCTACCAACAACTCCAGTCCGTCCTCTTGAGGAATGCACTTCAGCCTGACACTTTTTGGTCTCCTTCTGTACAGGGTATCATCCACAAACTTGTACATGCTGGACCGACGGGCTACTCTTTCTGCTTCTTCCTGCTCATCAGGGAGTTCCCCTGTTTGGAGGAAACGGATGGTGTGTTGTGCCCACGCCTTGGGGCACAGGGCTCGGCAGCAGGACTAAAAGGCTCATCTTTGGCCATAGGGGTGGCCGCCTCTCTGATCGGGGCCGGGGCCCTCTGCAGAATGGTTGCCCCTCGGCAAGCTTAGTGCCCGGCAACCTCCTTGCCGGCGGCTCCTGGGAGCTCGGAGGGAAGGTACTTGCTAGGGCTTGTCTTCCTTCGCTTGTTCTGCCCTGCCGATGGCTCTACGGATGGCTGAATCAACTGAAGTACAAAGGTACCTGGTTCCACAGGAAACTTGAAGGCAGCGCGTTTCGACAGGTCGTCGGCAATGTTGTTCCCCGCTCGGGGAACATGTTCTGCCTGTAGGACGTCAAAACATTCTTCCAACTTCCTCACTTCATTCACGTAGGCCTCCATCAACGGGCTCTGGTAATCCTTGTTAACTTGCTTGACGATGAGCTGCGAATCATTCTGATGATGAGCTTCTTGATTCCGAGGTCAGCCGCGATCCTGAGACCGGCAAGCAACCCCTCGTACTCCGCCGTATTGTTCATTGATTTTTCCCGTAGAAAATGCATCTGGATTACGTATTTGAGGTGCTCTCCGGTGGGTGCGACGAGTAGTACGCCGGCACCAGCACCTTGGAGTGAGAAAGCTTCGTCAAAGTACATAATCCACTCACTGCTCGTCTCCTTGCCGGGAAGGGTGGTATCTTAAATCTCCTCGTCGGGCGTTGCAGTCCATTCTGCTATGAACTCTGCCAGGGCTCGTCTCTTGATTGTTGAAGTACTTTCAAACTTGAGGCGAAAGCTCGACAGCTCCAACGCCCTCCACAATCCTCCAGTTGCATCTGGGTTGTGCAAGATTTGTTGCACCTTGAGGAGGCAAGTGATGTGGTGATCTCATGTGCTTGGAAATAGTGGTAGCGGCTTTCTCGAGGCCATGAGGAGGCGAAAAAGTAGCTTCTACATACCAGAATATCTTGACCTAGCCCCCTGCAAGAGGGAACTGACAAAATAAACTGGGTGCTATACCATCTTCTTCTTTTGTCCCACTTTGCTCATCTGCTCAGACTGTGCCTTGTTGGGATCGGGCCTTGCCGGGGGTTCCGTCTTGCTGGGGTCAGACTCTGTCGGGGAGGGCCCCGGCCCGGCACCCGATGGCTCCGCTGCTACCACTTGATTCTTCTTCCCCAAGTTCCGTCTGCACCACCAAAGACAACATCCCGACCACTTGATTCGTTCTTTGCTAAGTATAGCAGCAATGGCTCTTAATGGTTTGGTAGCGACTAGTATTAGGCGTGGAGGAGAGGTACCTCTTCAAATCTTGCGATGCGCCTCTGCCTCCGGAGTCCACTTTACTTGGACCCACCTTTTCAAAACTTTGAAAAAGGGAAGAAGCCTTCAGCAGATTTGGAGATGAACCTACTCGAGGCGGCAGCCTTGTGGCGATCCTCACGGACGTCTTTGACCGCTTGATTGCTTCAATCTGCTCGATCACCTTGATCTTGTCGGGATTTGCTTCAATTCATATTTGAGACTAAAGAACCCAAGAAGTTTGCGGACGGGACACGAACACACACTTCCACAGGTTGAGCTTGAGGTTGATCTTGCGCAGGTTTACAAACATTTCCTCTAGATCTCGCCTGCAGCGTGGCCCCATCCTTGGTTTTGACCACTATATCATCCATATAGGCTTCCATATTTCTATGCATTTGGGGCTCAAAACCCATTTGGACCACTTTCGGGCAAGCGATCAAACTAAGCTCTTCAACCCAAAAGGCATCCGTACAAAACAGTATGTACCACATCGGGTGATGAACGCGGTCTTCTCTTCGTCTTCCTTCATCATGAAGATCTGGTGGTATCCTGAATAGGCCTCAAGAAATGACAGCAGGTCACACCCGGCAGTGGTGTCTACAATCTGGTCAATGCGTGGCAGGGGGAAAGGATCCTTTGGACAAGCTTTATTCATATCTGTGTAGTCAATACACAGTCTCCACTTCCAATATGCCTTACACACCACCACCAGATTGGCCAACCACGTGGGGTGGAGTACTCCTCTAACTAGGCCTGCTGCCTCCAACTTCCTGATCTCTTCTATGATGAACTCTTGTCGCTCCAAAGCTTGCTTCCTGACATTACCTTGACAGCCACGCATGAGGACAGACAGCAAGATGGTTCTCAATCACCTCCACAGGAGCGGGGATGTCGGATGCTTGCCATGCAAACACATCGACATTCGCCCGAGGAAGGCGGCAAGCGCTTTCCTATATGCTGTCGAGGGTGGAGCTTATGGTGAAAGCCCCGCCCGTGCCATCCTCCTTGACGAACACCTTCTTGGTTTCCGGTGGTGCAGCCTTGGACTTCTTGCTCTTGCCGGTGGAGCTCTTTGGCACGTCCTCAACGGGAGCGCAGCACTCCGAAGAGGCACGCTTGCCGGAGTGGGTGCAAGAGGTCTCGCCGGAAGAGGTCTTGCCGGAAGGAGCCCTGCTCGACTTCTTCCTCCCTGGAGCTTCATCGGCAGGAGCAAGTGTCTTTCTTGGCGATTCTTTTAAGCCGCCTCTCGGTAGAAGTTAATGGCGCAGATGAGTGCATCTTTCTTGTCGGAGGGACGGTGATGATGGTCGTGACTGAGCATCTTCAATGTATTGTAGGCGTAGTGGGATGCCGCCATGAACTTGGCCAGCGCTGGGCGGCCAAGGATCCCATTGTATGGCAAGGGGATCTCGGCGACATCAAAGACAATCTTCTCCGTCCTATAGTTCAACACGCCCCCAAATGTAAAGGGCAGCGTGATTTTACCTTTAGGCTGGCTCCTCCCCGGGTTGACCCCTTGAAACATGCCCGTCTCTTCGATGTCTCCGTCAGGAATCTGTAGCTTCTTGATCACAGCGGGTGAGATCAAATTCAGACCGGCCCCACCGTCAACCAACACTTTTGTCACTTTGAGATTGCGTATTGTTGGCGAGACCAACAACGGCAAACACCCGACCGCAGTTGTTCGGTCAGGGTGATCCTCGGTGTAAAAAATGATGGGTGTGTGAGACCACTTCAGCGGCTTTTGGGCATCGAATGACGGCTCTGCCGTAGTGACCTCCATGCCTTTAGCGATTGGCCGGTGAGAGGTGTGAAGTGAAAGCGCCACCGTCGGCGCACATGGCGTCGTAGCTTTTGAAATTTGGCCACCACACTTCATGCCGGACCCCTCAGCACTATCCTGACCCTTCTCCTTGTCCCGCCTCTCATATTCAGGTTTCTGCTTCTCTGCAAGCAGTTCAACCTGACAGCAGTTCTGGAGGTCATGGCCCTTGGTGCGGTGGATCTTGTAGTACTGCTTGTAGGAGCTTCCTGGCTTGTCGGTGGATGCCAAGGCCCGGCAGGCGGCGCACCCGGCAATTTCCTTGCCGGGGTCGTCAACCTAGGCCTTCTTAGCGGCGCCAGGGTCGCCGGATCCCTCAACGGCAAGTACAGTCTTTCCCTTACGCTTCCTGTTGCGTCGCGGCCCTTCTTCGTCGGGGCGGCGGCGTCTTCGTCCGTGGAATCGGTTTCCGCGCCGGCGTCCTCGCCGGGGTACTTCCTTCCTTCCTCAGCCCGAGCACACCTATCAGCCAGGACATAAGGTTCGGCCACATCCTTGACCTTGTTCATCGCCAGCTCTTCACTCATCTTGCGGTTGCGTATGTTCTGGTGGAACGCACTGATGACAGCGGCGGGATGAACATCTTGGATGGTGTATTGCACACGGCTGAATCTCTTATGTATTTATGCAAGGACTCACCATCCTTCTGGGGGATGACATGTAAGTCACTTGCCTGGCCAGGAGGTTGGTGGCCTCCGCTGAAGGCGCCAACAAACTCGTGGCACAGGTTCGACTAGGAGGAGATGGAATCTACCGGCAGGTGCATCAACCATGACATGACGTTGGGCTTAAGTGCCAGCGGAAAGTAGTTGGCGAGCACCTTATCGTCGCGAGCCCCGGTGGCTTGCATCGCGATCACAGAGATCTTGAGGAACTCCGGCCGGGTGAGTCTTGCCGTTGTACTTTTCCCCAACATCGAGGCTTGAACATGCGGTGGGAGGGCCCACTGGAACTACGCAACTCTCGGGTAAAGGCGGACATCCCACCTCGTAAGGCAGGCCACCGGGGCCCCTAAGCTACTGGGTGGTCCATAGCAGGCCCCAAGCGCCCGATCGATTGATGGCGCGCCTCCGCCGTAAACGCTCGATGGTAGTTCGAAGCGTCTTCCTGAGCTTCGCTCTCGAAGAACTCGACATTGATAAATGTAGTGGAGTTCGCGGGTCGGTCGGCGTCATTGGAAACATTGTCACGGGCGTCGGCCCGATGGCGATAGTCAAGCTTCGCAACCATGGGGGAGGGGAGTGCACCATAGTTGTAGTGTCTCTGGTTGCCCCACCGCCGACATGCACCGGCTCGACAGAACACTGGTGTGAGGGTCCCGGTGGGAGCGACTCGTCCTGGTTGGCAAATCTGACAAGGGTGCGAATTGTGGCCCTCCACTCGTCGAGCTTCTGCATAGCAGGGGAAGTCGAGGAGCATTACTGCGTGCGCCAGCTTAACCTGCGGGCGCTGGCGATGGCGAAGCTGCGTTGACCATGACGCGCTCGGCTTCTAACCAAGTTAGAAGGGCTCATCACGGATCTCGTGATGCGCAGCCGCTCACCGGCGTTGAGCGCCTTCGCCCGGCCTGGTGCGTCCTGCGAGTGGCGCACATGGCTCTTTCTGTGGCGGTGCCCAGGGGCATCGGCATCACGGTGTTGCTCATCGCCCGTGCCCTGAGAAGGCTGTGGCGCAGGTGCCAGCTGGGGCGCCGTAGAGGTTGCTACGCCGCCCGTGGGTAGCACGGCCCCACCCCCAGACCCAGCGGCGTGTGGCCTTTTGTCTTGGGCCCGTACGACGGTGCTCGCCCGGCTCCGGGTGCCAGAGTGTCATGGATGCTCACGGGGGGCGCCTCCGACGCCATCCGTGGTCACCCCATAGCCCTCCCGCACTGGTGCGGACGGGCCCGCTACAGGTGATCCAATCGTTGTCATCCCCTTCTTCTTGGGGGCCATCGTGATGATGAAGTCGAGGCGTCGGCTTCGAAACCGGATTCTCACAGCTTGCGCCCCCTGTCTAGCGCGCCAAATATGTTGGGGGAAACGAAACCTATGGGATCACGTAGAATCCCTTTTCTATGGTTGGCGGGCGCGGGGCTGTGGGAAGAGCGGGATTAGAAGATCGACTCAGGGGGATTATCCAGGTTCGGGCCGCAAGTGATGCGTAATACCCTACTCCTGCTGGTTTATGTTTATATGGTGTTCTTGGACTAGCTAAAAAACGTGCAGGGTCCAAAAAGTCCGAATCCTCTCTCAGTATGCCACGGGCCTCCTTTTATAGTTAAAGGGGCTGCCACAGTGGCACACAGGAGGTGGAAAGGTATACAGTGGTCGAGTCTATCTCCTGGCACCGTAGGACAAACGCATTTAATGCGCCACCGATGTGCCCTCCTTGCTTTATCGGGGACGGCGAGGAAGCTCATCCCAGCTGTCGCCGCCTCGCCTGGCTTTGACGCGTGTCCGAGGCGACGAGGCGTGTAGTGCCGCGCTGGCTGGCTGGCTGCTGAGTTGGTGCGGTGATAGAGTCTTCACGAAGATCTGCATGTCACCATGCAGGTGCTTGGTAAGTTGGCCTGGAAGCTGCACGTTGCCATGCAGGTGCTCGCCTAGTTGGTGGGCTGACAGCTGTGTGGGAACGATGGTGGAGTCTTGGCAGGTGGGGGCCTGGCCGTGGCCCCGCGGATGTCTTCGGCAAGAGTCTTGCCGGGGCCCCGACAAGGTTCTTGCCGCGGCATCGTGGGCGTCCCCGGCAAGGGTCTTGCCGGGGGGGGGGGGTCTCGTGGGTATCCTCGACAAGGATCTTGCCGAGGATCTTCGTCTTCTGATTCTCATATAGTCTTGTATGTTCTTGGTCTTCACAAAGATCTGCATGCCACCATGGAGGCGCCTCCGGAGCCTTGGTTACAATGTGGGTGATGGCATCGGAACTCTTAGGCTCAAGGGTGGCGGCTCTGCTGGTGTTGGGCAAGTTGCCCCGCCAAGGTTCTTGCCGGGGCTGTGGAGGCCGCCTCGACAAGGGCCTTGCCGAGGGGAGTTCACCTCGCCCTTCTGCTCTTCGTGTATCTGGCTTGGCGTGCTCTGGTTGTCTTGTGTCTTTGCTTCGTTCCTCTGCCTCGCTAAGTGCGTCTGCAGGCGCAGCTCTAACTGCCCGTGCACAAGTAAAGGGGTACAAAATAATACCCCTACTTTTGTACACCGACACAATAGGACCGAGTTCAAGAACACTGGTCTTGATGACTATCTTGATGAACTTGGTAGTACTCACGAGTTATCTGCTCCTTATACTCCTCAGCAGAATGGCATCGTGGATCGCAAGAACATGACTCTTGTTGAGATGGCTCGCACTATGCTTGATGAATACAAGACGCCTCGTCATTTCTGGCCTGAGGAAATTGATACTGCGTCTACATCATCAACGGGGTATATCTTCACAAATTCTTCAAAAAGACCTCATATGAACTCCTCACTGACAAGAAACCAAATGTGAGTTATTTCAAAGTCTTCGGTGCTAAATGTTGGGTTAGAGGTCCTCATCACAATTGTTTCACCGAAAGCACATGAAGGTTTCATGCTTGGTTACGGAAAGGACTCGCACACCTACAGAGTCTTCAACACCGTTCATCACAAGGTTGTTGAAACTGTAGATGTCTTGATTCGATGGCCCAGCGGCTCTCAAAGAGAGCACCTACGCTTTGTGCTAGATAAAAAGTCACCTATATAGGTCCATCAAGTTCAAGGCTCACGAGGATGTCATTCCCTCTTGAAGAATCGGGTGAAGAAGTCATTCCGGAGCGTGAAGAACATCATGCTTTGGTGCACTGAGGAAAATGGCTCTAAAGAAAATCTTTGAGCCAACTCAACGTCATCCTTGGCGCTCATCCTCGCGTTGCTATGAAGTCTGAATCGAGAAAATCATCGGCGACATCAATGCACCGGAGTCCTCTCCTGCGCTCAAAAGCTTCACATTTGTCTAACTTTTGTGGGCACTCTGCTTTTCTCTCTATCATAGAGCCCACCAAAGTAGACGACACATTTCTGGAGCCTGAGTGGATTCAAGCGATGCAAGAGGAATTACATTAGTTCGAGCTCAACAATGTCTGGGAACTTGTCAAGCGACCATACCCTCGCAAGCACAATATCATCGACACCAAATGGATCTACCGCAACAAGCAAGATGAAAATGACCTTGTGGTGAGAAATAAGGCCCGGCTTGTAGCTCAAGGCTACACACAGGTTGAAGGAATTGATTTCGATGAAACTTTAGCACCTATTGCTAGACTTGAGGCTATTCGCATATTGCTTGCTTATGCTAACCATAATCACTACAAAAAAAGACACATCCGTGACATTTTGAGCCGAACGAAATTTTTTTCTATCATACATATGACACTTCTATGACGATAATTGTGACAGAACCCGGTATCATCATAGTTGTGGTGGGCTCCTACTTCTATGACAAAAATCATGTGAAAATGGGCTTTTTCGTCACTGGCGGGCGAAAGCGGCTGCATGATATTCTTTGGGCCGTCCATGACGGAAAAACCGTGGTAGAAGCGGTAGGAAAATTTGAGGAGTTATCGATTCTGACGGTGGGAGGTCGGGGGCGGCGATGCGCATTTCTCTTACGTGCGTGACGCTGCTGCAGTGTGCGTAGGCGTTATTCAATCAACCCGAAGCGAGGCATTGGGCTCTAATCGAACCCGAGCTAATGCACCGCATAGGCTACGACATCAACCTCGGCCCGATCGATCGATGGGCGTGCTTCGGACCCGATGGGCGATTCCTTCACTCTGCTGCTAATCAAGCCGATCGATTGGATGAAACGATGGCGTTGCGGGGGTTGGATGAGCGATGTGGCGGTGGTGTTGCCATTGGATGAACAGGGCCCCGTGGTGTGGAGGGCTGGATGAACATTAGACAGTGGATGAACAGGACCCCGTGGTGTGGAGGGCTGATAAACAGTAGACGGTAGAGGGGTGCCCGTGGAGGGTGGTTGAGCGATGGCGGTGGAAGTAGCGCCGCGGTGGAGGCCGGATGAACAGGAGCCCGTGGAGGGTGGAGGAGGTCGGCGGTAGGCGTGGAGGCTGGAGGTCGATGGTGGAGATGAAACGGTATCCCGGTGGAGTCCTGTTTTGCGATGCATACACCCTCCCGTTGAGCAGGACCCCGTTTCGGACCGTGGGAGGTCCGTTTCCTCCGTTTTGCGATGCGCCACACCCTCCCTCCCGATCAGCAACAGGACCCCGTTTCGGACCGTAGGTGGTCCGTTTCCTCCGTTCTTTGCGATCGCCACCCTCCCGATCAACGGGACCCGTTCGAGCGTGGCGGTCGAACACAAGGCCGTTCCTACGTTACCGCAATGCGCGAGCCTCGTTTCCATCGCCTGTTCCGTCCAAGCCGGTTGGCTCCCACGCGTTAGTTGCCTCCCGATGAACACAACGCATCGTTGCCTCCCCATGAACACGACGCATTCCATTGCCTCCCCATGAACCGCGGCGCATTCCGTTGCCTCCCCATGAACACGGCGCATTACATTTGCCTCCCCCGCGAACATGAGCCCTGCGCCCGTGCGTATGCGCCGACTAGGGCGTTCGAGACCCCCCTCACGTGCACGTACACATATGTGGCCGTATTTTTCTTTCTTGCAGCCCTAGCCGTTATGCGTGACGTGTACATGCTACGTCGCGGCGCTCTACTACGCGTCGCGGCGCCTACATCAACCAGTATATGCATTACGCGTTCGCGACCAGGATGACAACGCTTCACGTGCGCTTCGACCAGGTGGGTCCCGGATTGTCGAGCACTTCTTTGCCTATGAAGATGTAGCTGGTGGGTCCCAGCGGTCGAGAAGCGAATCGTTTTGTTTTTGTTTTTGCGGGACGGACTTCCTTCGCGTCGGAGTGTAGCTCTTGGGTCCCAGCGTCGAAGCGAATCGTTTTTGCCCGGACGCACTTCCTTATGTCTGAAAGGTGTAGCTGCTTTGGGTCCCAATGATCGAAGCGAATCATTTTTTTTGCCAGGACGCACTTCCTAGCGTCTGAAGGTGTAGTTAATTGGGTCCCAGCGATCGAAGCGGCGAATTGTTTTTCTGGCCTTGCTTCCTTGTGTGCGAAGATGTAGCCGGTGGGTCAGCGGTCGAGAAGTGAATCGTTTTTTTTCGGACGCACTTTCTTGCGTGCGAGGATGTAATGGTGGGTCCCAGCGGTCGAGAGGTGAATCGTTTTTCGGGACGCACTTCCTTGCGTGCGAAGATGTAGCTCGTGGGTCCCGGCGGTCGGGCGAATCATTTTTTCGCGAAATCGTGGTCCCTCGATGGGACCCGCCCATTTGTCGAGTGGAGGAATAATTATTTTGCGGCGTAATAAGGAGGCACTTCTTGCGGCTGCCGTAGACCCGGTATCGGCCTCTCCACGTATAGTCCACGTCCGATGGAAAGTCGTTCCTTGACCACGTTGACCACGCGCCGAGAGCACCACGGCGGTGGGCGGCAGCGAGCCTAGGAAGGAGGCGGCGGGCGAAAGGAAAACTGGCGTGGATGCACAGCACGGAAGAATCGAGGGTTCACTGGTTCGGCTTCTGCTATCGTTGCCCTTGCAGCGAATAACGAGGGTATGGGTGAGTGGAGGGATGGCACGGCCAGCGGTGATGGGAGTAGTAGGAGGCGGTGAGGCCTCACGTGACCTGACCCGACCCACGGAGAAGCGGAGGCGAGGCGGCACGACCGTGGCCCCTTTGGTGGCGGCTGGAGCAAGAAGACCGGAGGTTGAAGAAGCCTGACACGGCTGTTGGATGGACATCGTCACGGTCCTTTGTAGCTAGAATCGTTTATATTGACTAAGTTGACAAAGCCCTTGATACGTCAACTTAGTAGGCCTGAGCCAGCTTCCAAAAGCAGTGCGCCCCAGTTGTCGATGTACTAAAGTAGGGGGTACCCTAGTATCGAACTACGTGCCTGCAGGCAATCGCAGCCCAGCGGTAAGGCTTGCCGATGATCACTTAAGGCTCTTCGTGGCTCCTTTGGAGCCATTCAAGAACAAAGTATTCTCGATCAAAGAAGACAAGACCCCGGCAGAGGAGCTTGCCGGAGAACCCTAGGCAAACCGCGAAGAAGGCCCGGCAAGAGGAGCTTGCCGGGAAGGCCACTTAAGGTATGAAGGAAACAAGGCCCCGGCAAGAGGAGCTTCGGGGAAGAAGACTTGGCGCCAAGCTCCCCAGCCGACAAGAACCTTTTGTGGCGGGTAACCTCTCTTCCTCTCGCTCGGCTCATCCACCAGCGATCGCCATGGGGCTTCCCCGAACTGCGATGTCGACTGCCAGGCAGCCAGCGGGAGCGGCGACAAGCTGCCCGACAAGCCGTCGTCAGGGCAAGCGGAGGCGCACCGACGGTCCAGGTTGCACTTTTCGATGACGCATGCAGGCATTTATGAGTCTTGTCCCTTGCCGTCGAGTTAGGTATAGTCCACTTGTACACCGTACAAAGCGGTGAACCAACCTCTGTTTTCCTATTCTACCCCTGTCTACTTGCCACATGGTGACCCCTTTAAGCCTATAAAAGGAGGCTCGAGTGCAGCGTGAAAGGGAGTCGGCTCGTTGCTCGTTCAGCTTCGTGCGAGGCCACGGACTCTCAAGCTAGGTTTTTGGTAGCTCAGCGCTCCCTAGCAAGAACACAATACAACCAGACAAGCAGCAGTAGGAGTATTATCTCTCCGGAGAGCTCCGAAGCTGGGTAAATCCCCTCGTGTGATCGCCTCGATCCGCTCTTTGCGCAATCTCCGCCCCCTGCCGAACCGAAAAGGGGCTCCGGTCCCGTAGGTGTCCGTGGTGGTGCAGATTTCCCCCGACATCTTTGGCGCGCCAGGTAGGGGGCGCGTCGAGGCTGTGTGAACCCGATCCGGAGGTCACACGGCGACTTCATCAACATCTTCGTCAACATGGCGCGAAGAAGAAGCCTTCGGCAGCAGAGCCGTCCGCGTCAGAACCCACCACCACCGGAGCTGTCGGTGGTGGGGGAACGCAGCGGAGGAACAGCGTCGTCGAGGAAGCCCACAATGCCGCCAGATCCAAGGACAAGGCAGCACAGGCGTCGGCGTCCGAGTCCGCACCGCGTCCCTCGCAGGAGGCGCGGGACCGACCGCGTCATGATGCTCGCGGCACCATACGTTCGCTGGATCAAGGCCAAGCTGGAGGATCCCGAGGCCCTCGGGACCCGCATGCACCCCAGCATGCTGGCACAAGCGAATGCGGTCGCTATGGCGGGATCTGCTTCCTCCTAACTTGGTTAGGAGTCCGAGCACGTCCCGTTCTTCGCTCCGTACGCCGTTGCTGCCAACCACACCAGTGGAAGCCTTGGCTAGATCTTAGTTACTTCTAGATTACCCTCCAAAGGCCGATAAGGTCGACGAATGGAGGGCCACAATTCAGAGTCTCATCGCCTTCGCCAACGGGCGCGTCCTAAATCGAAAGTGTCTCGCGCAGCCGCTGCAAGGCGACAAGGCGGCGAAATGATGGCGGCGAGACTTGCGGGGTGCAGCCACCATGCACTCCCCTTCCCCAAGACCAAGATCGCCGACTCGCCGGATCCACCTCGACAAATGTCGACTCCACATCGTCGTCCGGATCCAGCGAGCTCGCCGCGACCAGCGCCAAGTTCTCCGAGAACGGCAAGAAGAAGACGCTTCGAACCCGTATCGGCGCCCGAAGCGCGCCGTCAATCGGACCAACGCGCCGGGCCCTTGTTGATATGCATGCACCCGGGGAACCAGCGACTTGCCGTCTGTGATAGGTTGTCCTGCATTCACTCGAGAGCTGCGGCAAGTCCGGTGGCCCGACAAGAAAACTTCAAACCAGATGTACGAGAAAAGTATGATGGCGGGACACACCCGCCGGAGTTCCTCGGCATCTACACCATCGCGGTGCAAGCTGCGGGGGCAGATGACAAGATCCTCGCCAACTACTTTCCCTTGGTGCTCAAACCAAACGCGTCGAGATCTTGGCTCATGCACTTGCGGATAGCTCTGTTTCTTCTTGGGCAGATTTGTGCCACCGGTTTGTGGCGCCTTCACGGTGACCACAAGCCCTCATGGCGGAGAGTGATCTCCACCTGCTTCCCGGAAGGAGGGAGAGTCCTTGCAAGTTCATCCGGAGATTCGATCGAGTACACTACAACATCCCGGCGTCCACCCTGCGCGGTGATCGGTGCATTCCATCGAGAATGTCTGAAACCGCAGGATGAGGAGGAGATGGCGATGTGCAAAGTGAAGGGCGTCGGCGAAGCTCCTCATACTGGCCGACAAGTGTGCACGCTGAAGAAGGAAGAAGACTCCAGGAGAGAATGTGGGAGCAGAAGTCGGCGGTGAGGAGACCGCTCCGGCAAGGAAGGGCCGGAGGCGGAATAGCGAGAAAAAGAAGGGCAAAGATGTACTAGTTGTCGGCGATGCAGCAGCGGAGGTGCCGCCAAGGTTAGCCGGCTCCGGCAAGGAGGTTGCGGGCGCCGACAACCAAGCGTGGCGATGCGCCGACAAGCGAGACAGCTCCAACAAACAATATTGCAAGATCCACCGCACCAAGGGCCATGACCTCCGAGTCAGTAAGAAAGTCGAGCAGCTTGTAGAACAGCGAAGAGCTGAATACGAAAGGCGAGACAAGGAGAAAGCCTGTGAAGGTGCTGGAGGAGCTGGCAAGAAGCGCCCTGGCCGGGGGGGACGCCGCGACAAGGCCAAGCAGCGGCAAGGAGACAGACCTCCCCGTGGCCGCGACAAGAATGAAGATGAAGACAGCGATGAAGACATAGATGACGATGAAGCCGACGACCAGGAGTTTCAGAAAGCCACAGAGGTCCTTTGCGTTGATGGTGGTGCTTCTGCGCATGCCGCCGCCAACTCAAGCGATGGATGCGGGAAGTAAATGCAAGAGAACCATCCATAGAGTCACGCAAGCCTGCGAAAGTGGTCCAAAGACGCCTATCATCTTTGATATTGAGGACCATCCTGATCGCATAATCGCGGTCGGATGCTTGCCGATGTTGGTCTCACCAACTATCCGCAACCTCAAGGTTACCAAGATGTTAGTTGTGGCGGGGCGGCTTGAATCGATCTCCTCCGTAGTGCTCCAAAAGCTACAAATCATCGACAAATAACTCGAAGAGACCGGCACATTCAAGGGATCAACCGGGAAGGAGCAAGCCGAAGGGGAAGATAACGCTCTTTGGTGACATTTGGCGTGAGCTAAACTTCGGGGACCGAGAGGGTTACGTTCGATGTTGCTGATTTCCCGTTGCCTTATAATGGGATACTTGGCCGTCGGCGCTTCGCCAAGTTCATGGCAGCCTCTCACTCGCCTACAATGTGCTCAAGATGCGAGCCCGATAAGTGTCATCTCTGTCTGTGGCGACAAGAAGGGCGCACTTATCTGTGCCGACAAGATCTACCGGAAGCGACGGCCCGTGGCGAACGGCAATGACACTTGCGGCTGAAGCTCACAGGGGAAGAAGAAGACCAAGTCCGGCAAGAGCTCGATGCCCACTCCGACAGCGCACCTCTTGAGTGCTGCGCTACCGTCGAGGGCGCACCATCGAGCTCCACCGGCAAGTGCAAGAAGAAGACAATGGCAGCTCCGCCAAACAACCAAGAAGGTGTCCGCCAAGGAGGGCGGCAGCGGTGGTACCTTCACCATCGGTGCCACGGTTGACCCTAAATAGGAAAAGCACGCTCGTTGCTTTCTGCGGGCGAAATGTCGATGTGTTTGCATGGCAACCGTCCCGACATCCCGGTGTTCCTGTGAAAGTAATTGAGCACCACCTTGACGTCGATCCTCACCAGCGACCGTCAAGCAAAAGGTCGAAGCAAGCGGTGGGCGCCAAGAATTCATAGCGAAGAGATCAAGAAACTAGAAGCGAGGGCCTTGTCGGAGGAGTGCTCCATCCCACATGGTTGGCCAATCCTGTAGTAGTCATAAAGCAAATGGGAAATGGAGGCTTTGTATAGACTTCACGATGTCAATAAAGCTTGTCCCAAAGACCCATTTCCCTTGCCGCGCATTGACCAGATTGTTGACTCCACAGCCGGATGTGACACCTTTTCGTTCTTGACGCATACTCGAGGATATCATCAGATCTTCATGGCGAAGAGGATGAAGAGAAACCGCATTCATAACTCCATGTGGCACATCTTTGTTTCATACGGATGCCTTTTGGATTAAAGAATGCTGGTTCAACATTTGCAAGGGCAGTCCACGGCGCTTTTGAGCCGCAGATGCACGTAAATGTAGAAGCCTACATGGATGACATAGTGGTCAAAAGCAAAGATAAAGCAACTCTGATCCAAGATTTGGGCCGAGACCTTTGCAAATCTGCGCAAGATCAACCTCAAGCTTAACCCGAGAAGTGTGTGTTTGGAGTCCCTTCCCAAGCTTCTCGGGTTCTTTGTGTCTCAGCGTGAGAATCGAAGCCAATCCCGACAAGATCAAGGCCATTGAGCAGATCAAGCACCAAAAGCGTGTCAAGGATGTGCGAAGACTTGCGGTTCTATGTAGCTGCTCTCGACAGGTTTATCTCTAAGTCACCGAGCTGGCATACGCCATTTTTCAAAATCTTGAAAAAGGCGGGTCCAATGAAATGGACTCGAAGCGGAGGCTGCGCCAAGACTTAAAGAGGTACCTGTCCTCCCCTCAACGCTTGTCGCACCTAAACCACAAGAGAAGTTGTTGCTATACTTAGCGGCAACCAATCAAGTGGTTAGTGCTGCGTTGATAGCGGAGAGGGAGGCGGACGATGAGCTAACAACCACGGCAAGTACATCCAGCGACAAGCAGGGGGCTTCTCCGACAAGCTCTGGTCCCGACAAAAAAGGATAGATCTGCGCGAGATTGCGGCAAGATTCGAGAAAAGGATGGTGCAGCGCCCAGTCTACTTTGTTAGTTCCCTTTTGCAGGGAGCTAGATCAAGATACTCTGGTGTGCAGAAGCTGCTTTTCGGCCTCCTCATGGCCTCGAGAAAGCTGCGCCATTACTTTCGAGCGCATGAGATAATAGTTGTCACTCGCTTTCCGCTGAAGAGGATATTGCAAAATCCAGAAGCGACAGGCAGGATAGTCGAGTGGGTATTTGGAACTGTCAAGCTTTGGTCTCAAGTTTGAAAGCACTTCGACTATCCAAAAGCGAGCATTGGCGGAGTTCATAGCGAATGGGCGCCGACACTGCATTTAAGAAATTCGAGAGCGAGCATCCCGTCAAGAGTCGATAAAAGAGTGGCTGATGTACTTTGATGGTGCCTTCTCGCGCTGCAAAGGCGCCGGTCAAGCGTCGCTTATCATCGCACCCACCGGAGAGCACCTCAAGTACATAGTCCGTATGCACTTTCCCAAGGAACAAGCAACAAACAATACCGCAGAGTATGAGGGTTTGCTTGCCGGTCTCGAGATCGCGGTGGACCTTGGGATCAAGAAGCTCATTGTCGGGGTGACTCGCAACTTGTAAATCCGCCAAGTGAATAAAGATTATCGAGTCCGTTGATGGAGGCTTACGTCGATGAAGTGAGGAAGCTAGAAGAGCACTTTGAAGGCCTCGCAAATGGAACATGTTCCAAGAGCTCGAGAATGATATTGTCGATGGCACGTCAAAGTCGCCGCACTCAAGCTACACTGTGGAACCAGGGATCTTTGTGCTCAAAGCTGACTCAACCGACCGTAACACCATCAACAGGAGATGTAATAAGAAGAGGAAGTTGATTTCTGGCGACTACTTTCCGCAGAAGCTTCCCGAAGCCGCCGCCAAGAAGGTCTCCAAGGTCAACGCCGAGAGTCTTCGAGGCGATCTGCTCCGACAAGCCCTAGGGTTTGTTTCGTTGAAGCAAGCGCTCCCGACAAGTTTTGCTCGGCAAGCTTGCGGGGAATGTCAAGCTCCCAAGCAGTAAACTCGAGTTTTTGCCGTAGAAGCTGATGTTCCCACAGCGATAGATGTGCCTTTAGTCCTTGTTGTCGAGCCGCGAGCTCCAGCATGGGCGCAGCGGATTGTTCATTTCCTTCAGACAGGGGAACTTCCCGAAGAGCAAGAAGAAGCGGAAGAGTAGCCCGACGGTCAAGTATGTACCGGTTTGTTGACAACATCATATGTAAGAAGACTCAACGGTGTGAAATTGAAGTGCATTTGCGGGAAGATGGACAGAAGCTGTTGGCGAGAGATACGGAGGCATATGTGGTCACCACATTGGCGCCAGAACTCTTCTTAGGCAAAGCTTTCCGGCAAAAGGTTTCTTACGGCGAAGCCCTCCGAGATGCGACCGCTACAAGTAACCAAGTGTGAAGCGTGCGATTCCATTCCAAACAGATACACCAGCCAGCTCAAGCTCTCCGGACAATCCCTTTATCCTGGCCCTTTTTGGTGCAGGGGCTCGATATCCTCGGCCCCTTCCCCGAAGCTGTCGGGGCTTTGAGTACTTATGCGTAGCAATCGACAAGTTCACAAAGTGGCGGAGGTGGAGGCAGTGAGGAAGGTGACAGACCACGGTCGGCAGTCAAGTTCTTTCAGGTCGATTGTTTGCCGTTTGGGATCCCTAACAGGATCATCACCGACAACGGCACACAATTCCTGAAGCCGCACCTTCATGCATTACGTCCAAGATCTTGGCGCCAAGGTCTGCCTTAAACGCATTGCTCACCCGAGAAGCAACGGTCAAGCGGAGAGGGCAAATGCTGAAGTGCTGCGTGGACTCAAGACCGAGACTTTCGGCTGTGCTGCACAAGTGCGGAAGAAAGCTGGATCGAGGAGCTGCGGTGGTTCTTTGGTCAATCGGGATGACACCAAATCGAGCCACTGGCGAAACCTTCGCTCTAGTCTATGGAGCAGAGGCAGTTCTCCCCACGGAACTCGTGTCACGGATCGCCTCGAGTGCTCGCTTATGATGAGCTTGAGCAAGAGCAGCTGCGACAAGATGACGCTACCGCTCCTTGAGGAGGATCGTCTTCGAGCTCATGTCGAGCTGCTCGTTATCGACAAGCTTTCGCGCCGCTACCATAGCCGCAGTTAATGCCGAAAGCTTCGAGGAAGGCGACCTTGTTCTTCGGCGTGTTCAATCCGCCAAGAATTCAAACAAGTTGACGCCGAAGTGGGAAGGCCCTTATCGCGTGAAACGAGTCACTAGGCCTGGTGCTGTCCGCCTTGAGACCGAAGATGGCGTTCCGGTGAGCAACTCCTGGAATATAGAGCATCTTCGTAAGTTTTACCCATAAGGCGCGGTTGCCGGAACCCGTTCCGGCAACCACCTTTTTGTACAAGTCTTGCCGCTGTTGCATGTAATCCTTTGTACAAAGCCGGGTGCAGACCCCGTGCATCAGTAAAACCTATGTGTTGCGCAAAGATCGTCAAATTCATGCTTTCATAACCTGCTTGCATGTATTACCTGACATTTTTGTGCAAAGCATCAACACCCGATAAGCAATAACGAGCCACTAGGCTCCATGACTTTATTTTCTCTTCTTTCTTCTCAAAAGAGATGAGGAAGGTTCATCCACCCACAAGTTAACCGGGGGAGAAGATGAAGACGTGGACCGCCAAGTGTCGCTTCGAGGAGATAATGCCTTGCCGGAAGCAAGCGACGAGAAAAAGCTAAGTTGCCGTAATTTGGGCAATCAGTTTTTAAATTTCTAAGTTATCTTCCTCGAACGATAAGTACTTTGTATGAAAAACCTGTGCATGGAGGAACCAACTCGTAGCTAGTGTGCGCCCTTACTTTGTTTCGAGTCCGCTCAACAACTTAAGTGAGCTGCAACTAGTTGCGACAAGGTTGCTTGTCGGAGGCAGCGTCGCTTGACGAGGCTGCTGAAGTTCCTTTTGACTCGGCCCTTCAAGAAGGTGCTCGCACCGACAAGTTCCCTGAGAACTTAGGGTACAAACATACAAAGGAAGAAATCAAGTAGAGGAAATAACATTGCATTCGATTGCCTAAGATAGTGTATATTACAGGATAACTTGTCGCGGATCTAATAAAATGTTTTCCTAAATATGATCTGCAGCGACAAGGGAAAGATAAACTTGGCGGCCTAGTCAACACGGTAGCCCTCAAGCCTCTTGACCTTGCCGACCCTGTTCACAATGGGGGCGACAAAGGCCTTGAGCGTCTCCACGTCGGCATCCGGTGGCAAGGATTTGAGGACGTTGGTGAGATCGAGGCCTGGGTTGCGGTAGGCCACCTTCATCAGCACTCTTCGAGAACTTCCGAGCAGATTTGGCGTGACTCATCGGCCCGATCGCTTGGGATCGCCCGCCAGTCGCCGGAGAGCCGTCGACACGCCATTGAAGAATAAAGCGGAAGCTTGGCGGCTGGGCTGGAAGGTGCTCGTCGGGAGTATCCGAGGTCTTCCATCCCAATTTCCGTCAGCTCCTTGTCGATGGTGGCGGCAATCTCCACGAGACCCTCCGTCCAGTGCATCACGCTTTCTCTGAGGGTGTTATGGGCGTTTGTGGCGGTCGCCAGTAGCTCCTCGTTGGCCTTGATCTTCTCCAACAGGCCCGCTTCCCGCTCCCTGGCGCCGTCCAGCGTCTCCGTCAGGGTGGTCAGTTTCAGCTCCAGGTCCGCCTTGACATCCTTGGCGGCGTCGATCTCCTTGATCCTCTCAGCGAGACGGCCCTGCAACTCGCCGAGAGTGTAGGCGTCCTTCTCGGCGCTCGGCGCTTCAAGGCTCAGCGGTGACCTCCTCGCCCGCTTCTTGGAGGGTGGCCTCCACTGCGCCACCCTCGTTTCCAATTCCCCTTGGCGGCCTCGGCAGCGGCAGCGTCCTTTGCCTCTGGAGTGCCCCGCCAAGTGATTGCTTTCAGCGCAAGATCTTCCTCATAGCTGTCGAGGTTGATCTTCCGCTGCGCCCGGCTCTCCTTCCTGTCGGAAGAGCTTCTGCGCCCGGCAAGCCTTTGCTGCTCGTCGACCTCGGCCTTCTCCAAGATGAAGGCCGTGCGCTCCTCGACAAGCTGCTCCAGCGCCTCCGGGCTTATGTCCCGGAGGGTTTCCACGATGGCGCGGAGCTCTTCTGGCGCTTCTCCATATCAGCTCCGCCCTCGCGATAAGAGCTTCCAGCGACTCCGGCTTAGCTTGTCGGGCGCGGTAGAGCGACAGCAGCTTCTTCAGCAGCTGCTCCTCCTCAGACTCGCCACTGCTGCTGCTTGGCGCGTTGACCAGCGACAACCCGGCAGAGGCGAGCACCTCCTCATCGAAGGTCTCTCCCTCGACCGGCGCCCTGGAGCTCGATGCCCATGGGAGCCTGATGAAGACGCCTTCGCCGGCCTTCAGATAGGCGCCGGGCTGGGGAGCTCTTGGTCTGGTGCAGCTTGTCGGTGGCGGGGATCGGCGGTCGGTGCAGCGCCTGGCGCTCCTGCGGCCTCGGGGCCGTCCCAAGACGACCACCAGACCCTCCCCAGCCTCTCTGCGCGGCAGCCCTGGCGGCCTCTCCGCCGGTAGACCCGTCACCGCCGGCCTCCTCCTCCATGTTGGTGGCGTCGACGTTGTTGCCGCGAGCATCCTCCTCGCCGGCAACATCAGTCTCCATCGGCTCTCCGGCGGATGGATCTGGAGATCAAAGAGAAGAACAAGTCATGCAAATGTTCGAGAAGAAGAACAGAAGGAAAGAACCCAAGGGAAATTCTCAAGAAAGAAGATTACGGCAATGGGATCTGTGGTCGCGGTCTCCACCACTGGGGTTGTCGGCGCTGCCCCTTGCGGAGAAGCTCCCTTGTCGGGAGGCCTCCCTTGCGGAGAGTCTTCCCTTGGCGGAGATCTCTCCCTTGGCGGCGTGGTTGAAGCGAGGCTGGGCTTCCGGGGAGTGACCTCCGGGGCCTCCTGATGAGGCTGCCTTGCTCCTACACAAATCAAAAGTCGAGATATCGGTAAAAAAAAAAAAGCACCCAAGCACACGAGCCGTAAGAAATAATTCAAACTCTTACGCTGGGAGGCATCTTTGAGGGAGTTGCTGTGTTGGAGGGTTGCGGATCCGGCAAAGGAGTCTCGGGCGTCCCTCCTGTCAGCCATTGTGGGAATCGTCTTGGCGACGACCAATGGAGTCTTGGCCCTCTTCGACGCCCTTTGAGCCAGCGTCCTGAAAAATGAAGCAAATCAGATTCAAGATGAAGCAATGGAATTAAAAGAATACAAACGCAAAGTGGGGACTCACTCTTCTTCTTCTTCCTCGTCGGAGCTGAGCGCGGAGAGATCAAACTCCGGCTCGCCTCCAGTGCGAAGAGGTGGAGGGGTGGGCTCCCTTGAGCGCTTGGCGGGAGCAGCGGCGGCCCGGGAAGATTCCGCCTCAGTTGCCGGCACCGTGTGGGACGCTCCCGCGGCAACCGTACTTGCCGCGGTAGAGCTTGTCGCACGGCGCCGTGGCTGTTGGCGCGCCTGCCGTTTTGCCTCGTCTCCGGCCCTCCGAAGACGCCTCCTTGGCGGGGCCGGGGGCTCCGGCTGCGGCAAGGTGCTGGATGACGGGGCAGCAGCGTCCTCGGCTGGCTCGCTGGGCTCAGCTTCGGGCTCGACCTGCTCCCCCTCGACGGCGAACTCTTCCCGGTCGGCAAGGCTCGCCACCTCGGCTGCCTCTGCCTCCTCCATGGTAAACCCGAAGGCACCAGCGGCAGAGGCTGCTGCCGCCTCCTCCAGCCTTGTGGCGATGCGCGCCATCTCCTGGTCGGTGGTGTCACGGGTGAGCCACTTCTTCTCGTCGGCGCGGACCGCGACTTCCTCCAAGCCGTCGAAGAACTGCCGCACGACATCTGCCGGAGGCTCCTGCCAGGTCGGGACGATTCCATGGGAATCGCACGCCGGCATCATGGCGCGGATGCGGTCCAACGATGAGTTGTTGCACAAGGGGACGACTCCTTCCGGCAACCTGAACCATTCGGGGTGCTCGGGATCATGCTTGAACAGCTCCTGCAGCATCGCCGTCAGCTCCAAGACTGTGAAGTTCCGATTGAGGCCCGGGCGCAACCTCATGATGTCTGCCACGTTCTTGAATTCCCAAGCAGGCCTCCCCCTCTCCTACAAGGGTGCGATGCGGCGGCGAAGGAAGTCTGCGCCAAGCTACGCCCTACGGTCAATCCGGCAAGCCTAAAGCGCCAAAATCCGGTCACAACAATCTGCAGCTTCTCGTCCTCCGGTGCCAAGTTACTCCAGTCATTGCCACGCACTATTGGGGTTGGCGCCAGCGATGAAAACTGCGGGTTCTCCTCAATGATCCAACACCAGTTGCCTCTCCACTCATCCCACTTACTACGGAATTCCCCCTCCAAGTACGCGTCTTTCTTGCCGGTCCTGGAGATCCAAGCTAATCCCCCGGCAAGTGGCTCTCCTCTCTCGGCGCGAGGCATAAAGAAGTGACGGAAGAGGGCGACATTTGGGTGGACCCCGACAAAATTCTCACAAAGGTGGTGAAAACCGCCATGGTGAGGACGGCGTTGGGGTGAAATCAAGGAGGTGGAGGCCATAGGTGTTCATGATATCACAAAAGAATTGAGAGAAGAGGCGGGCAGAGCCCGCAGAGAAGAAAAGCGAAGAAGGGATACCCGACAGAGACCTTCTCGGATGTAGCGGCGGAGATCACCCTTGTGCGTGGCTGTGCAGCGTCTCCGTCGCCAGAGGTAGAACTCCTTCCATAGCGCCTTTGCGTCGAGCTCGGGTCGAAGAGGCCCGTTCCTTGCGCAGCGCGGCGAGCCGCTGCGCCTCGGCCGATTTCGCGCCTCTTCCCTTATCGGCATTCGGAGCCATGAGGAGAGGTGGTGGAGGAGGTTGGCGGCGTTGATGGTGCCGGTGGCAATGGAGGGGACGGCGCTGCGCTCTCTTTGGGCTCGAGAAGAAAAGGGGAAGCAGCGGGGGTTTCTGATGTGACAGGGATGGCGAGTGGGCGTTCTGCCCCGATATCCTCCGCTTATAAAGAGGGAGGGGGCGGACGTTTCACGCTCCCCAGCAAAAGATTCCCCCACGATCTCGCCCACGATTTCTCCCATAACGCCCGGCGCTCGGCGTAGCGTGCCGTTAGTGGGGGGACATGGTGGGTCGGGGTGAGCAACGGTGTGATTCAGGCGCGCCATCAGACCTTGTCTTGGGCCTGGCCCAACAGCGCTAGGGCACCGTGTATGGCCCAGGCAGGGCTCTGTCGGTGTACTAAAGTAGGGGTACCCTAGTATCCCGAACTTCGTGCAGGCGATCGCAGCCCCAGCAGTAAGGCTTGCCGGATGATCACCAAGGCTCTTCGTGGCTCCTTTGGAGCCATTCAAGAACAAAGTATTCTCGGTCAAAGAAGACAAGATCCCAAGAAGAGGAGCTTGCCGGGAAGGCCACCTAGGCACGAAGAAGGCCCCGGCAAGAGGAGCTTGCGGGAAGGCCACTTAAGGCATGAAGGAAACAAGGCCCGGCAAGAGGAGCTTGCAGGGAAGACTGGTGAGCGCCAAGCTCCCAAAGCGCGACAAGAACCTTGCCGCGACAAAGGCGCTTGCCAGCGACGGTAACCTCTCTTCCTCTCCGCTCCAGCTCATCCACCAACGTGTCGCCATGGGGCTTCCCGAACTGCGTGTCGACGGGTCAGTGCAGCCAGGGAAGCGGCGACAAGCGGCGCCGACAAGCGTCGTCGTGGCAAATGGAGGCGCACCTGACGGTCCAGGTTGCACTTTTCAGGCGACGAGGGCGGGCATTTATGACTCTTGTCCCTTGCCGTCGAGTTAGGTATAGTCCATCGCATAATGTACCAAAGCGGTGAACCAACCTCTGTTTTTCCTATTCTACCCCTCGTCTACTTGCCACCGTGTGGTGACCCCTTTGCCTATAAAAGGAGGCCGAGTGCAACGTAGAAAGGGTCGGCTCGTTCGGTTCAGCTGCGTGGCGAGGCCACGGACTCTCAAGCTAGGTTTTTGGTAGCTCCAGGCGCTCCCGGCAAGAACACAATACAACCGGACTAGCAGCGGTAGGAGTATTATCTCTCCGGAGAGCTCCGAAGCTGGGTAAATCCGCTCGTGTGATCGCCTCGATCCGCTCTTTATGCAATCTCCGCCCCTGCCCGAACCGAAAAGGGCTCCGGTCCATAGGTGTCCGTGGTGGTGCAGATTTCCCCGACACGGATGTCGAGGAATCCTTTTGGGCGGGTGAAGCTAGAATATCCGAGATTGAAGAAGAAGCCACGGCATCCGTTGGATGGACATCCAACGCCACCACTACTAGAACCGTGTGTTGACTATAAGTTGACAAAGCCTTACATACAGCGTCAACTCTCTGTTTTTTTAAGGGACGCGTCAACTTAGTAAGGCCAGAAGTGTGTGGTAGAGAACTTATAGCCCATTTGAGATTTGTAAGAATGTGTAGCCCATTTTTGAATTCTAATGGAATTTACAATAGCCCATTTACAGTTTGTTAAAAGTACAGCCCATTTCAACCAACCGTTCAAAACAGAATTCAATAAAATTTCCCAAATTTTGATGGGATCCGAATATTTTTATCCCGAAATTCTAGTCAGATTAAATACAATTTCAATATAAATTTATATTATGTAAAAATCCAACGAAACATTGCGCTTCATAACAATTAATGAAATTAAAATTTTCAATATTCCAAAAAATAATATTTTATAAAGTAATCACTGTTTCGTGCATTTTTTAGTTACTACCATTTTTAATAATTACATCCCATTTATTATTTCTTAAAGCCCATTTTCTTGTTAAGCCTAATGCATCCCTCCTAGGAAAGATTTGCAGCCCAGCGGGGCGGAGAATAACAACTTGACCTTTACTGGGTATTCCTAAAAAAAGTATAGCTGGGCTAGCCATTTTAAGCTTGAAAAAAAATAATATCTGGGCTGGATATCTGCCTGGCTAGACAGACCACAGCCCGCCTTGATTAATACCTGTGAGCGATGTTTTCATTGTTGTTCAGAGGAGAAAATCTGGGGTAAACATCGAAAACTCTGCAGTGCTCACACCTCAAAAACACAAATCTTGCTCGAGCTGCTTGGTCCCAAATTGTACGGGCCGCTTCTTGTGCAATTCTCTTGTTTATTGACTACTCCCTCCTTTCCGGTTTATAATGCTCAATTCAAAAATCTCACCAATCAAGGTAGATGGCGAGTGGTGGAATACTTTTTGTACTTTTGCGTAAGCACCTAATTAATGCTCTTGTTATCCTCAAAAATTATGTTTATCAATGCATTAATTGCAATGCATGCATGCATAAAAGTACATGCATTGGTCAATTTTCTCTTAATACTTGCATGCAATGATTTAATGCACCTTGGAATCTAGAACATGTGATGGAAAACAACCAAATTGAGCCTTATAAAATGGAAAAACTAAAATTTTGAGATAAGCCCTATAAACCGGAATGGAGGGAGTACATAGGTTGACAATGGTGTGGGACCGTGATGTCAGGAAACCAGGAGGAAGCAAAATAAATTATATTTATATCTATATATATAATAAGGAGGCACTTGCGTACGTGGCTATGGACCTGGTGGGTCCCCATTGTCATCCTATCCAAGTAAAGTCATCTCTCCTCGCCATGGCTCAAATCGGCGTCGGCCGCTCGCTTCCGGTGCAAAGCGATTGCTCTGCCTTCAAAAGCGACACAAGTGCCGTCCGTCCGTCCATCTCGCACACATTAATGATACGCGGTTGCCGAGGCGGCTGACTACTCGGCGCCACGTCAAATCCCTCCGCCCACCATTGCTATATAAACTGCTGCATGATACGTCTCCGTCGTATCTATAATTTTTGATTGTTCGATGCCAATATTATTCAACTTTTATATACTTTTGGCAACTTTTTATACTATTTTTGGGACTAACATATTGATCCGATTGCCTGCAGTTCACTTTCTTGCATATTTTATGTTTCATGAAACCCAATATCAAACGGAATCAACGGGATAAAAACGGATGAGAATTATTTTGGAATATTTGTGATTTTTTGGGAGGAAGAATCAACGCGAGGCGATGCCCGAGGTGGCCCACAAGATAGGGGCCCACCACCCCTCCAGGGCGCTGCCCCACTCTCTAAATGGGCCACCCGTGAAGGCGGTTGACGCTCTTCTTTGTCGCAAGAAAGCTAATTTTCAGGAAAAAATCACGGCGAAGGTTTCAGTGCCAATCGGAGTTACGGATCTCCATATATACAAACGGTGAAAGCAGGCACAGGTAACGCAGTAAAGCAGAGATAGATCCAATCTCGGAGGGGCTCTCGCCTCCCAAGCCATAGAGCCAAGGACCAGAGGGGAACCCCTTCTCCCATCTAGGGAGGAGGTCAAGGAAGAAGAAGAAGGGGGCTCTCTCCCCCTTGCTTCCGGTGGCGCCGGAACGCCGCCGGGGGCCATCATCATCACCGCGATCTTCACCAACACCTCCATCATCTTCACCAACATCTCCATCACCTTCCCCCTTCTATATGTAGCGGTCCACTCTCCCGCAACCCGCTGCACCCTCTACTTGAACATGGTGCTTTATGCTTCATATTATTATCCAATGATGTGTTGCCATCCTATGATGTCTGAGTAGATTTCTATTGTCCTATCGGTGATTGATGAATTGCTATGATTGGTTTGAGTTGCATGTTTTATTATTGGTGTTGTCTGTCGTGCCCTCCGTGTCGCCGCAAGCGTGAGGATTCCCCTGCAGGTTTTGCAATATGTTTATGATTTGCTTATGGTGGGTTAATGCGTGAGTGACTGAAACACAAACCCGAGTAAGTAGATTGTTGCGTATGGGATAAAAGGGGACTTGATGCTTTAATGCTATGGTTAGGTTTTACCTTAATGAATCTTTAGTAGTTGCGGATGCTTGCTAGAGTTCCAATCATAAGTGCATAGAATTCCAAGTAAGGGACGATATGTTAGCTTATGCCTCTCCCTCAAATAGAATTGCAATAGTGATTACCGGTCTAGTAACATAGTCAATTGCTTAGGGCCAATTCCACAACTCCTACCACCACTTTTCCACACTCGCCATATTTACTTTAGTTGTGTTTTTTATCTAAGCAGCCCCTAGTTTATGTTTACGCTCTCTTTATTTTCTTGCTAGCCTATCCAAAAACACCTACAAAGTACTTCTAGTTTCATACTTGTTCTAGGTAAAAGCGAAGCGTCAGCGTGCGTGAGAGTTGTATCTATGGTCGATAGAATTTGAGGAATATTTGTTCTACCTTTAGCTCCTGTTGGGTTCGACAATCTTACTTATCGAAAACTGTTGCGATCCCCTATACTTGTGGGTTATCAAGACCTTTTTGGCGCCCGTTGCCAGGGAGTCATAAGCGTGGGGTCAATATTCTAGGTATGTGCCTGTTTGCTTTATCACTAAGTAATTTTATTTGTTGTTCTTAGTTGTTCTCTATCTTTAGTTATGGATATGGAACGCAAAATACCAAAAATATTAGTTGTACTTGCTACTCATGAGGATGGGGTAACTCCTGAAACCTTCGATTCTCATTATGCGAGAGATATTATATACTACTTTGATAATCCTGAGAAAACCCCACTCAACTTTATAATGGGAGACACGTTGGATCAACGTGAATACTTTAGGGATTATCGCTCGACACAAAAAGAGAAACTATTATGGGATCAATTTATTACGTTGCATTGGTATGCTCGGAATCTATGCTTGAGATATGATATTACTTGTTGCTCTAGGATGGAGGCTCCACACTCCCTTTTCATGCAAATTTAACGATAATGAAACCTTAGCTTCTTACGCTAATGGTATATATGATTACTATGATGTGGAACAAATAGAAGAATTTGTTGCTTTTAAGGCTGCCTATGATATTGAAGCTTTGTTTGAAAAGTATGAAGCTTTTGATGATGATGGTTATAGGCCGGAAAATCTTGCTATACTTGGATATTGCTATGGAAATTATGAATACAATTACTATATTAATGCTTTTATGAAGAAAGTCAACGCTGTCTAAGAAGAGACTAATATTTTGCAGGAAGCTATGGAAGAAGAAATTGATGAAACAGTGAGCTCATTGGATGAAAAAGATGATGAGGAGAGTGAAGAACCAAAGGAGGAAGAGCGGATTAGCTACCCGTGCCCACCTTCTAATGAGAGTAACCCTCCAACTCATACATTATTTAATTCCCCGCCTTAACTTACCGAAGGATGATTGCTATGATCCCTTGAATTTGTTTGAAATATCCCTTTTGATGATGCTTGCTATGCTTGTGGCCAAGATGCCAATATGAATTATGCTTATGGAGATGAACTTGATATAGTTCCTTATGTTAATCATTAAATTGTCGCTATTGCACCCACGCATGATAGTCCTATTATCTTTTTGAATTCTCCCGACTATACTATATCGGAGAAGTTTGCGCTTAGTAAGGATTATATTGATGGGTTGCCTTTTACCATTGCACATGATGATTTTGATGAATGTAATATGCATGTGCTTGCTGCTCCTACTTGCAATTATTATGAGAGAGGAACTATATCTCCACCTCTCTATGTTTCCAATACGATAGAATTGCAAGAAACTGTTTATACTATGCATTGGCCTTTACTTGGTATGCATGAATTGTTCTTTTATGACATGCCGATGCATAGGAAGAGAGTTAGACTTCGTTATTGCATGATATTTATTACTTTGTGCTCACTACTAAATTACAAATCATTGTTAATTAAAATTGGCTTTGATATACCTTGGGATCCGGGTGGATTCATTACTTGAGCACTAAATGCCTAGCTTAATGGCTTTAAAGAAAGCACTGCCAGGGAGATAACCCGGAAGTTTTAGAGAGTCATTTATTTATGTTGAGTGCTTTCTTATAGTTTAAAAACAACAAAAATAAAGAGGGGAACCCAAAACTTTTTCAAAAAGGAAAGCGAAAGTGAGAAAGACACGCAATGTTGAAGTGGGAGAGCTCCTTCAACTTTGTTCATGCTCACGGCAACTTTGTGAATCTTGATTACAGAAACTTTTCAACAAAAATAATTATCCCCTTGCACAATTCCATTGTATTATAAAAATAATGTGCCAAGGTTTGCCTTTAGGATGTTTACAATACTTGTTGGTTTGTACGGTGCAGGACAGAAACTTTGGCTGTAGTGCGCGATTTTTAATGTTTTACTGGAACGTCAAATGGTTCTGATTGGTTTTGCACTGTCTTTCTGTACAAATTGTTTATTTTTCCTAATTTTGGCAGAATTTTTCAAGTACCAGAAGTATGGTGAATGTTCACATTGCTACAGACTGTTCTGTTTTTGACAGATTCTGTTTTTGATGCATAGTTTGCTTGTTTTGATGAATCTATCAATTTATATTAGTGTATTAAGCAATGAAAAGTTATATTACAGTAGACACAATGCAAAAACACGATATGAATTGGTTTGCTACAGTACTTAGAGTGGTGATTTTCTTTATTATACTAACGGATCTTACCGAGTTTTTCATTGAAGTTTTGTGTGGGTGTAATGTCTAATCGAGGATGTCTCGATATGAGGAAAAGGAAGAGAGGCAAGAGCTCAAGCTTGGGGATGCCCGAGGTACCCCAAGTAAATATTCAAGGAGACTCAAGCGTCTAAGCTTGGGGATGCCCCGGAAGGCATCCCCTCTTTCTTCAATAAGTATCGGTATGTTTTCGAATTCGTTTCGTTCATGCATTATGTGCAAGTCTTGGAGCGTCTTTTGCATTTAGTTTTCACTTTTCTTTTATGCACCATGCTGGTATGAGACAGTCCTTGGTTGATTTATAGAATGCTCATTGCACTTCACTTAAATCTTTTGAGTATGGCTTTATAGAATGCTTCATGTGCTTCACTTATATCATTTGAAGTTTGGATTTCCTGTTTCTCTTTACATAGACAACCGCCATTTGTAGAATGCTCTTTTGCTTCACTTATATTTGTTAGAGCGTGGGAATATCTTTTGTAGAAAGAATTAAACTCTCTTGATTCACTTATATCTATTTAGAGAGATGACAGAACTGGTCATTCACATGGTTAGTCATAAAATCCTACATAAAACTTGTAGATCGCTGAATATGATATGTTTGATTCCTTGCAATAGTTTTGCGATATAAAGGTGGTGATATTAGAGTCGTGCCAGTTGAGTAATTGTGAAATTGAGAAATACTTGTGTTGAGGTTTGCAAGTCCCGTAGCATGCACGTATGGTGAACCGTTATGTAACGAAGTCG
Organism: Aegilops bicornis; assembly: GCA_021605145.1. Lineage (NCBI taxonomy): Eukaryota > Viridiplantae > Streptophyta > Magnoliopsida > Poales > Poaceae > Aegilops > Aegilops bicornis. The sequence goes on along the minus strand of CM038669.1, from coordinate 259,244,862 downwards.
GAGCATGAGGTGTTTATTGATTGTCTTCCTTATGAGTGCCGGTCGGGGACGAGCGATGATCTTTTCCTACCAATCTATCCCCCTAGGAGCATGCGCATAGTACTTTGTTTCAATGACTAATAGATTTTTGCAATAAGTATGTGAGTTCTTTATGACTAATGTTGAGTCCATGGATTATACGCACTCTCACCCTTCCATCATTGCTAGCCTCTTGATTGCACTGCATTGCCCTTTCTCACCCTCGAGAGTTGGTGCAAACTTCACGGCCAGTGCATCCAAACCCGTGATATGATATGCTCTGTCACACATAAGCCTCATTATATCTTCCTCAAAACAGCCACCATACCTACCTATTATGGCATTTCCATAGCCATTCGAGATATATTGCCATGCAACTTCCATCATCATCATATACATGACTTGAGCATTCATTGTCATATGGCTTTGCATGATCGTAAGATAGCTAGCATGATGTTTTCATGGCTTGTCCATTTTTGATGTCATTGCTCACGCTAGATCATTGCACCTCCGTACACACCGTGAAGGCATTCATATAGAGTCATATCTTTGTTCTAGATATCGAGTTGTAATATTGAGTTGTAAGTAAATGAAAGTGTGATGATTATCATTATTAGAGCATTGCCCCAGTGAGGAAAGGATGATGGAGACTATGATTCCCACACAAGTCGGGATGAGACTCCGGACGAAAAAAATAAAAAATAAAAAAATAAAAGAGAAAGGCCAAAAAAAGGAAAGGCCCAAAAAAAAATGAGAGAAAAAGAGAGAAGGGGCAATGTTACTATCCTTCTACCACACTAGTGCTTCAAAGTAGCACCATGTTCTTCATATAGAGAGTCTCTTAAGTTATCACTTTCATACACTAGTGGGAATTTTCATTATAGAACTTGGCTTGTATATTCCAACGATGGGCTTCCTCAAATGCCCTAGGTATTCATGAGCAAGCAAGTTGGATGCACACCCACTTAGTTTCAGTTTGAGCTTTCATACACTTATAGCTCTAGTGCATCCGTTGCATGGCAATCCCTACTCCTCACATTGATATCTATTAATGGGCATGTCCATAGCCCGTTGATACTTAGTTGATGTGAGACTTTTCTCCTTTTGTCTTCTCCACATAACCCCCATCATCATATTCTATTCCACCTATAGTGCTATGTCCATGGCTCACGCTCATGTATTGCGTGAAAGTTGAAAAAGGTTTGAGAAACGTCAAAAGTATGAAACAATTGCTTGGCTTGTCATCGTGGTTGTGCATGATGTGAATATTTTGTGTAATGGTGAAGATGGAGCATAGCCAGACTAGATGATTTTGTAGGGATGAGCTTTCTTTGGCTATGTTATTTCAATAAGACATAATTGCTTGGTTGGTATGCTTGAAGTATTATAGTTTTTATGTCAAATGATAGATTATTGCTTTGAATAACTCGTGTCTTAATATTCATGCCATGATTAGACATATGATCAAGATTATGCTAGGTAGCATTCCACATCAAAAATTATCTTTTTTATCATTTACATACTCGAGGACGAGCAGGAATTAAGCTTGGGGATGCTGATCGTCTCCGTCAGATCTATAATAATTTTGATTGTTCCATGCCAATATTATTCAACTTTTATATACTTTTGGCAACTTTTTATACTATTTTTGGGACTAACATATTGATCCAGTTGCCAAAGGTGCGCCTCGCTTGTTGCATGTTTTATGTTTCGCAGAAACCCAATATCAAACGGAATCCAAACGGGATAAAACCGGACGGAGAATTATTTTGGAATATTTGTGATTTTTGGGAGGAAGAATCAACACGAGACGATGACCGAGGTGGCCACGAGATAGGGGCCCACCACCCCTCCAGGGGGGCGCGGCCCCCACTCTCATGGGCCACCCGTAAGGCGGTTGACGCTCTTCTTTTGCCGCAATAAAGCTAATTTTTGGGAAAAAATCACGGCGAAGGTTTCAGGCCAATCGGAGTTACGGATCTCCATATATACACGAAACGGTGAAACAGAGCCTGGACAGAACGCAGAAACAGAGAGATAGATCCAATCTCGGAGGGGCTCACGCCCCTCCCAAGCCATGGGAACCAAGGACCAGAGGGGAAACCCTTCTCCCATCTAGGGAGGAGGTCAAGGAAGAAGAAGAAGAAGGGGCTCTCTCCCCTTGCTTACAGTGGCGCGGAACACCACTTGGGCCATCATCATCACCGCGACCTTCACCAACACCTCCATCATCTTCACCAACATCTCCATCACCTTCCCCTTCTATATTCAGCGGTCCACTCTCCCGCAACCCACATTACCCTCTACTTGAACATGGTGCTTTATGCTTCATATTATTATCCAATGATGTTTTGCCATCCTATGATGTCTCAGTAGATTTCTATTGTCCTATCGGTGATTGATGAATTCCTATGATTGGTTTGAGTTGCATGTTTTATTATTGGTGCTGTCCTATCATGCCCTCCGTGTCGCGCAAGCGTGAGGGATTCCCGTTGTAGGGTTTGCAATATGTTTATGATTTGATTTTGGTGGGTTGCGTGAGTGACTGAAACACAAACCAGAGTAAGTAGATTGTTGTGTATGGGATAAAAGGGGACTTGATGCTTTAATGCTATGGTTGGGTTTTACCTTAATGAATCTTTAGTAGTTGCGGATGCTTGCTAGAGTTCCAATCATAAGTGCATAGAATTCCAAGTAAGGGATGATATGTTAGCTTATGCCTCTCCCTCAAATAGAATTGCAATAGTGATTACCGGTCTAGTAACATAGTCAATTGCTTAGGGGCAATTCCACAACTCCTACCACCACTTTTCCACACTCGCCATATTTACTTCAGTTGTGTTTTTATCTAAGCAGCCCCTAGTTTATGTTTACGCTCTCTTTATTTTCTTGCTAGCCTTTCCGAAACACCTACAAAGTACTTCTAGTTTCATACTTGTTCTAGGTAAAGTGAACGTCAAGTGTGCGTAGAGTTGTATCGATGGTCGATAGAATTTGAGGGAATATTTGTTCTACCTTTAGCTCCTCGTTGGTTTCGACACTCTTACTTCTCGAAAACTATTGCGATCCCCTATACTTGTGGGTTATCAAGACCTTATTCTGGCGCCGCTGCCGGGGAATCATAGCGTGGGGTGAATATTCTCGTGTGTGCCTGTTTGCTTTATCACTAAGTAATTTGTATTTGCTGTTCTTAGTTGTTCTCTATCTTTAGTTATGGATATGGAACACAAAATACCAAAAAAATTATCTGTACTTGCTACTCATGAGGATGGGGTAACTCCTAAAACCCTCGATTCTCATTATGCGAGAGATATTATATACTACTTTGATAATCCTGAGAAAACCCCACTCAACTTTATAATGGGAGACACGTTGGATCTACGTGAATACTTTAGGGATTATCGCTCGACACAAAAAGGGAAACTATTAGTGGATCAATTTATTATGGTGCGTTGGTATGCCTGGAAGCTATGCTTGAGATATGATATTACTTGTTGCTCTAGGATGGAGGCTCCACACCTCCCCTTTTCATGCAAATTTAACGATAATGAAACCTTAGCTTCTTACGCTAATGGTATATATGATTACTATGATGTGGAACAAATAGAAGAATATGTTGCTTTTAACGCCCTGCTCCACCGAGGCCCCGCGGCACCAACAACGAGGCAGAGGAAACCGCCGGCTCCACCGAGGCCCCGCGGCGCCAACAACGAGGCAGAGGACACCGCCGGCTCCGCCAAGGCCCCGCCCCACCAACAACGAGGCAGAGGACATCGCCAGCTCAGCCGAGGCCCCACTCTGCCGGCAACATGGGGGAGGATTTCCACCGCTCCGCTAAAGCGCCGCCCGGCGGCAACGAGACAGAGGACATCGCCAGCTCCACCGAGGCCCCGCCCCGCTGCCAACGAGGCCGCGCCACACAGAAAATGAGGAAGAGTAGAACACGGTAGGTCGCCGCCGGGTCCAAAGTAAGGCCACCGCCGCTACCCTCGGTTGAAGCCAAGCTAGGCGGGTTGACCATTGACGGCGGTTAGCTTCTTGGCGGCGACGTGGAGTTGGAGAGCTCTTATTTGGAGAAGAACGCTGCTTCTACTTAACTGCTGGTGCAGTTGGCTGACTGACAGATGGGCCCAACAGGCCACATGTCAGTTACACAACTGCACCTGCAGTTAAGTCATCAAGCTTCGATTGGCTCGATGGGACATGTGGGTAGCTTCGTTAATTAATTATACCTCCAAATGACCCCTTTTAGGTTTTTTCGAAAAGGAGGATGACCCGACCTCTGCATCTGGGAGATGCATGCGACACAAACACCCCTTTTAGTTGAAGAATGTACGAAATGTAATGAAATCCGGCATGTTTATATGAAATCCGACCGTGTATGAATGAATTTATTCCGATTAGTTCAATTCACTGTATCAACGGCATTGGATGAACATGCAAAACAATACGTACTAGCATTATTCCTGTGGTGATCACCACGTTTGCGCAGCTTCACATGTACTCCCTCCGGTCCTTTCTAGTCTGCATACAAGTTTTGTCTGCAGTCAAAGTATCTCTACTTTGACCAATCTTGTACAAAAAAGTATGCACTTTCACAATGTGCAAAGTAAAAAGGAATGTATGAGTACAAAGAGTTTGAGCAGCTTTTAGCGTTTCAGACATTGCAATCAAACACATAGGCCTGGCAATTCATAGAGAACATTCAAAACAATCGATGATTATGCATCTCAATGACTCACATGTCGAGGCAATATTTACTTCACAACTAAAGAATAAGGAAAAATTGATCGCCGCGATGACAAGCAAAGGCGTCCCATTCGAAAATATCAAACGATATCTTGCTAAAATCAATGAGCAAAATTTGACAAGGTTGTCCCATTCCAAAATATCGAATGCCTACGATTGTGGAATGGGCAGGGTTTGCCATCGATTAGGACATTGACATGGCACCTCGTGCTAAATAAACCAGCTGTTCTTTTCTGCAGTTCCACCAAAATCAACCAAATTCGCGCGTAGCTTGTATGATTTCGCCCTTATATGTTGCAACGCCTTAAACTTATCGGCACCTCCTTTCTTGTGGTGGAAATGAATGATTCGATGTATTCATGAACATTTTGTGCAATTCGCGTTGAATTCAAGCTGAGCACCCCTGTTTGCACAAATACAAAAATGTGATTAGTATAAAGCAAACTGTACTATGAATTGACTGTTTTAACAGGCACATACATGGTCCATGTAGAGCACACTTCTAGAAAAATGGAACTCACCAGAAAGAATCCTAGAACAACATTGTACTCACAAGATCACAAGAAAAAAAATGGAGATTTGTCATCCTTCCGAAAGCTGAAGTTAGTTTGGTCTTATGGGGAGTAATGTAACCATCCCTGCAATCGCCTCCTTCTGATGGGAAGATAGACAGGGCTTCTTCATCCTGGCATAATCGGAACTAGTCACTTCACATACTCCATATTCTTCTTCAGAGGAAGATGATCCCTGTTTTCTCAAAAAAAAGGAAAGGAAATATTTAAAATAGTAGATGAAGCACTTCTCAAGGACAATACCACTTTTTCATGACAAGATTCTAAACAAGAGCACAACACCAATAGAGATGACAAAGCTCAATCATATGGATGAAATCGTGGGTGAGAACCAACATTTGGCGGGAGGTCGATTGTGTAGAGCATACAGATGAAGCACTTCTCCTAACCATATGTTGCTATCTACGGGGTGGCCATGCTTACTATATACTCCTCGATTAGTTTAATGTTTCCAACATCTTCTTGTGCAGTTCCACTAAAATATATGGTATCTTCAAAGAAGATCCTGTTTGCACAAGTAGAGATAATTACGTATGGCATCAAATCGCTGGCAAAACAATTGCTCGTTCCAGCCATAGCAATAAATTAAGATGCAAAACTATATCATTACTTGTGTCATCACAGTTCCAAAGGTTTCATTACGCACCGGAGTTGATTTTTGTTTTTCTTCGGCTTGTTCTTCCCCTTCATCACCCAGTTCAATAATGCATAAGCTTCGCCTTCAATGTAAGATTTGGCATGTCAATTAGGGAGCACAAGTATAGTACTAAACTTAATTTTCTGATGAAAGTGGCAAAATATAGGCCAGCAGTTGTGAAATATCCTTATCTTACCTCAATGGGATATTACGGTGCACATATAGATCGGAAGTCTTGTCTCCATTTGTGCAGTTCACTAAAATCAAGCAACATTATCGTGCAAGTAGCACAACACATGAAAGCACACCGTAATCATGTGAAAGAAGGCTAGTACTAACCTCTCATGATGTGGAATTCAAACAACTCACAAGAAGAAGATCAGAACCAAATTCGCCTTAACGGATAGGGAAGTAAGATCTCCTCTTGTGCAGTTCCACTAAGATCAAGCAATCAAACAACGTTGTCGGTGTGACATTTTGGTTGAACTGCACAAAACACTCTTAAAACAAAAGTGTTTTGTCCAAAGTGCAACAAAAGGTCACAATGGCAACGTAGGTGAAGTAGATAACCCTGTTTACACGGAGGTGCAAAGGAAACAATTAGTGGTCAATATCGGCGGATGACACAGAAGCCAACAAAAAGAAGCATCTTCCTTATCTAAATGGGAAAGAAAGCAAGACAGTAGCATTTCTCAAACGGTGGCATTGATTAATATTAACATAGAGATTATATTAACAGTAAAATTCGTTAAACATGTAATTTGCTTTTAACTGTGGCATTGCATCAATTTTCCAGCGGCATTACTAGAGGGTGTTTGTTTACAGTGACATTTTGATGTAGGGACTAAAAAAACTCCGTGTCAGTCACATCTAAACCAAACAGCAGGGACTTTTCGGGACTAAAAGTGGGCATTTGGGACTAAAGAAAGAAGACCCCGAGGGAGTCTTTTTGGGACTTTTTCCAACAGTTGCCCCTGCCACGCATCGCACCTTGTTTCTATTAGTTCATTACTAGGGTAACATGGTCTTTTAGCATGTCATTTAATAACCTCTAGTCCATGTTTAGTCCCTGGAACCAAGCAGGTAGGGACTAGGGAGTTTTTAACCAAAAGGCCTTAGATTAACAACAACTAATGAGTTGCACGGGACAGTGGACGCACCAGCACCATGTGCATCTACCGATGTACTGTGGTCATGCACAGTCTGTTGCAACAAAGAACAAACTACCAAGGAGCATATTTGTGTTGGTCCCAGTTTTGTTATCTTTAGACACCTTTCCCTATGTGAGCGCAAATCTAGTCCTGCTCAAACTCTACAGCCTTGTCCCTTCCTTTCCTTTTGAACTAGTACTTTCGCCTTCCTTTCCTCTTTGAACCACGCCCTAGATTTATGCAATACAACTTTCCCCACTACTTTCCCCCATTCCCTTCCTCTTTGAATCACGTCCTAGATTCATGCTATACAACTTTCCCCCTTCATTTCCTCTTTGAACCACGTCCTAGATTCATGCTATATACAACTTTTTCCCACTACTTTCCCCCACTCCTTTCCTCTTTGAACCACGTCCTAGATTCATGGTATACATGCAGCTAGAGCAATGCATGTGGAGTAAGTAAAATATACCTTAAGGTTCTTGGGGGCGTGGTTCGGTGGGCGACGGGACGGCTGCAAAGAAGAAGGGGTCGGAGGCCCTCCCGTGCCGCCGCTGGGTGGAAAGTGAACAGCAACGCCGGTAGTGGATTCCCTCCCTCGCAGATGGCGACAGCGTTAAGCCTCCTTCCCTTCCCGGCGGACAGATCCTGCCGGCTCTTTGAGCAGCAGTGAGGGGAGAGAGAGGCCAACGAAGTCTTGTTTAGATCTGGAGAGGGCGAGAGAGTGTGGAGAGAGCAACTACAAGCGCTGAGGCTCCAGGGGGAGAGGGCGAGAGAGTGTGAAGAGAGCAACTACAAGCGCCGAGGCTCCAGCGTGTATATATATACTGGAGAGAGAGTGTGAAGCGTGCAAACCCTAGAAAACATTTTGACCAGTCAAAGAATCCTCCTGGCAAAAATTATGCTCAAGTGTAGTTATCGAACACGAGACCTCAAGTTTGATGAGCGAACAGGCTAACTAGTTACACAACCCTCCCGTTATGTTCAACGAGAGGAAAATAACCTTTTATACATTCCTGCATTCGTGTGACAGTGCATGCCGTATTTTTTTGTGTGTGTGGAGTCATTAGGATTTCAATCATAATCGTGTCATGTGGCTTTGGTGGAAAGACTATCCACAAGTGGTGCGTAAATAATGCAGCCTTAGTCACCTTACCTCTCTCCACGTAGTACATTGGGTCCCACCAGTCGGAGGGTGAAACAAACAAATTAATAAGAAAAATTAAAAGCGCCAGCTGTATCTTACTACCTCACACATCTCACTACTGCCGAACACTGTCCAATTGATCCCTCTGCTCGCATTACACGCATTTATTTTAAGTGAATCCTTATTATAACATGCACACAAATTTTGGGCACTTGTATTCGACTTAAGTCAAGCAGTGCCACCGTATCTCAGATACTTACTACTCCCTCCGTCTAGGTGTAATAAGTCACGTTAGAAGGTGCAACGGGACCAAGGTGCGTGCGTGTGCGTGTGTGTGTTTAACATCATGTGTGTGTTAGAGAGTGCGACAGATCGACCTACTCCTACAGAGATATGGTGTGTAGTGTACGATTTTAGCCGTGAGAGTCGGTGCATCCTCTTGTTTCCGGGCGTGTCCGGTAGGGACATGCGGACAGCTGCCACGCCCGCTCCTGACCAGCCTGGCCCACCCAAAGCCCCACCACCGCCCGAAACGGTCAGCGCCGCTCCAAAGAATCGGTGCCGCATTCATGCCCAGGCAGAGCGGACACGACCTCTCACTGGCGCAAGAGTGATGGTTGATTCATCCTTCCAACTTACTGCTGGGTCTATGTGATTTGACGGCTCATTGGTCTTTATTACTGAGGTGGTAGGACTGCTGGATGTCCCACGCTTTCGGAGAAAGGAGGTAGTAGATTACAATTTTCTCCATTCTTACAGCAGAGGAGTGCAAGAGCAGCGAAAACATGCAGGCTCAGTGATTACATGGCCCACCTCACACTATCACCGTGCGACACCTAACTCTTTACATAGTACTCCCTCCGTTCCTAAATATTACTAGATGAGTCCCAGCGTTGCTGTCATGAACAGCGGTATATCTCTCTGCGCAAAATTAGCGATTTCATAGAACTAAAAAAAAATCTATAACCGCATGAAAAATGTGGTAGCCAAACTAAATAAACTCCCATCATCATTTAGATCATCCCACGTAAGGAAAAAAGATCAGCCAACTCCTACTGCATAATGGGATTATATTTTTCGTTTTTACAAGTTAATGGGACTTAAAGCTCACTTACATGCATGCTACGGTGCATGCTTGCATGCGAACATGTTGATGTGATTTAAAACCCACTCACATGCATGTGCCACGGTATTTACGCATGCTTGCATGTGGCTTAGTGCGGAGCCTCTCAACGTCTAGATCAGACGGCTATTATGACCGATTTACTACATCTAACGGCTACGCTAATTTTGATGATGTGGATCAAGGAGAGGATATTGAATTCCTAGTAGTGGGGGCTAGCTACTACTAGTAGATAAGTCTTTGTAGAGATTCCACTAGGTGAACTACATACGGAACAAAATGAATGAATCTACACTTAAAATGCATCTATATACATCCGCATGTGGTTAGTGGTCAAATCTCTACAAAGACTTATATTTAGGAACGGAGGAAGTACTAGTATAGTACTAGTACGTACTGTAATTTATTAGCGAGATAAATTTGTACAATGCTATGAAGCTTCCAGCTCCTGTTAGATGTATCTTGCGTCCAAGGTTGCCCGTTGCAACATTTCATCAAATACAAAGGAGACTAACATGCATGCTATTACATCTCAATGATTGACGAGATCATAAGCAAATATGTACTCCTCCTTTCCAAAATAAGTGTCTCAACTTTGTGCAAACTTTAGTACAAAGTTGTACTACTACTAAACTTGACACTTATTTTGGAACAGAGGCAGCTAAAGAAAAAAACGGTCCATGCAGTCCCTAGCCCTTGAACCGTGAACCCGACCAAAGCTTCAATTTGCTGGCAACGTTCGAGCTACCTAATAAATGAAATTTGCAACCTTTTGACCATCGGACCATTTTGTGCAGTTTCACAAAAATCGAGATGAGCATCCCTGTGGCAAAGAAATTGAAGAAGCGTGATTAGAATAAGATTGCTAGGACTAGTTGATGAGACATAAACTCATCACAAATAAAGTACGTAGAAGCCAGTAGAGGTATCAGGTATGTGCGGGGCAAAGAATTAGAGAAATATCCACAGGGAGTGATGTGGGCAGCTGGAACAGTGGTGCAAGCCGGCTGTAAAGGGAGTTGTACCTGATGGGCGTTGCTCAACCTTGAGGAGGGCGGCGGGAGGCGGCAACTGCCCACGTCGCGGCAGTGAGCAAGGGACGAAGGCAACCTCACCGGCTTTGTGAGAGAGAACGGCGGGGACCCCTGACCGGGACGTGCCGACAGTGGGTTTTCGCCGTCGGCGACGGCCACCGCATCTACACTAAGCATCCACCCCTTCCCCAAGCGGACGTGATCCGCCGGGATGTTAGAGATGTGGCCACGGTCATTTTGTGCGAGAGAGTGTGAAGAGAGCAACCCCAGCAAGCAACCGTGTAGGCTGGCCCGTCCTGACTATGTATATAGTGGAGCGGTTTCCTTTTCTCTCCGTATGAACCTATCATATTGCGTATGTGCCATTGAAGAAAAAACATTATTTATAAATGACGCGGCACCTACTACTCGTTCTCCTATAACCTTGCGCTTGGCACCTCCAAAATATTAACCTTGCGATTGGCTCTTCACCTCTTCGGGAAGTCAAGCAATAATGGTAGTGCAGTATATATCGTTCTGTCTATATGAGACTGAATGAATTGCTGAACGTCCACCACGTGGGCGAGGGTCGAGGGGCGAGGGAGAGTGCTACTACATACGGAGCAAAATGAGTGAATGTACACTCTAAAATATGTCTATATACATCAGTGTTTGGAGTATGCACTAGTAGTTCATATTGAAATCTACTAAAGGACATATATATTCCAAACAATATGATATAATCTCTATAACCAAGGTAGTAGGGACGAGGAGTAAACGGAGGAGTAGTAAATTTTTCTCCTCGTCCTGCGAGCCACAAGGCATGGGCGAGGGAGGTGCAAGCTTCACCTCATCCCATGAGCCACCATGCCCGTGGGCGGGGAGATGGCGACTAAGCAAGCTTCTCCTCGTTCATGAGTTGACGGGACACATCAAAAGTACTCCAGTGTATAGAGCCTTGCCTCTAAGGTAGGCCCCACATGGTTTGCCTCTTTTTAATTTAACATACCGTCAAAGTCGCAATTTGTTTGTTCACCCGTGGTAGACGATCCTCCCTCCACCAAGTGGACAACCAAGACACGTGCCAAATTACCACGTGGGCTGCCTTTTTCAGATAGAAATGAGCTCCACCGTGTACCCGCTGGGTGTGGTTGGGAAAGAGACGGGAGTACGTGGCGCCGTGCATGCACCTCTTCTCTTCGTGCACGTCCCCACCTACGTGGGTGTGTTTGAGAGATACAAACCGCTGTCGTGAGTGTTTTTAGTTTTGTTGTTGCGGTGGGGGTGGGGAGGGGGTTTATTACGTGAATTATTTGTGGTAATATGTGTCGATGACATCTCAAACAAAATTTTGCATGCAATGTGTGTGAAATGGAGGCCTATCCATATCATACATAGAGGGTCGGGCAATCCACGAGAAGAGAGGGAGGGGTCATAGCTATCGATAGAGTCGAAGAGAGGATCAAGTGGGTGGAGTGCTAGATCGATGAAGAGAGCCATCTAAATTGTGTGTGTGTGTGTGTGTGTGTGCAAGTCAAAGATATAGGGCGACTGCCCACCGGAACGTTAGAGGGCACATGTCAAGTTTGTGTGTGGCAGGGAGACATGACTAGAGCGCTTGATGTATCGGTGTGTGGGGGGCCGGGGGTGAGGGCAGGGGTTGGAAGAGGCCTAACTATAGAGGTAGAACGACTCGTATATGTGTTGAGAAGGAGAGACCCAGCTATGTGTTGAGGGAGATCGGTCGACATCCATACATAATTGAAGGACGGAAATATGATGGGACAGAGAGAGAGGAGAGAGAGGGAGGGAGAGGGAGGGAGAGGGGTAGAGTGTTGGATGGGTGATGGAGTTGCTTCTCGGAGATGTTGGGAGAGGCCTACTAGACAAACTAAGGGTGGAACTGCAATGTTATCAATAAGAGTGGGGATGTGTTTCTGTGTGTGTCTGTGCGTGATAGATCTGTCGGGACGCATCCATGGATGATGAAGGGGAACCATGTGTTTGGTAAGCAAACCTAACTAGATCGGTAGATCAATTGTTGTTTGTCGGAGGAAGGGAGAGACACAACTAATGAGGTAGATCGATCGATGTGTGGGTAAAACGAGTTAAAAGGACCTAGCTGGCTATATGTATAGCGAGAGATCGGTCGGTGTACGTCCATTTGTTAGAGGCAAATAAGGCCCAGTGAGACGGATAGACAGAGAGAATGGAGCTAGGAGGTGGTGCGAGAGGCCCAACTACTAGCTAGATAGGGGGAGGAGTGTGCGGTTGTGAGATCGATGAAAAGAGGGGCGAGAGTTTACACGTGTGTCTGACCATATGAGAGACACGAGGCAAGGACACATAAAGGAGGATATTGAAGCTGTGTGTGTATGCTGTAGGCAGGCATCGCTGGAGAGGTTTATCGATCGGTGTGTGTCGGAAAGGAGTTGTGGAGAGACTGGGAGAATGACCTAAAGAAAAAAATGAATGTGCCCGGTGGATAGAATGCCGAGGGAGGGGGAGGGCGAGGAGGGTGTGTGCATGCACGAGAGAAAGTTAGTGGTAGCTACAAAGGTTAGAGGATTGTGTGGGTGTAAGAGACTAACAAAGATCATAATTTGATATGAAAGCGGATTCATATATTTGAATAGGAGATCATAGTGATTTAAACGTTGCATGCATGAATATAGCGGTGATACACGTGTTGTGCACATGTTATACCATAATGTGATAATGCATGGCGTTTGCAACTCACAGCTAAATGCCGAACAATCTAAACCATACTATACATCAAACAATCTCACAGTTTATTTGAATTTTTGATAATGTGCGGCGTTTGCAGCTTACAACTAAATATCGAGCAATCTAAACAATACTATATATCGAACATTCTCACATTTTATTTGAATTTGTGGTAATGTGTGGTGTTTGCAACTCACATCTAAATACTTGTAGGCGTAGGGGCGGGGCAGCATACATAATGTGATGAACACATTATACATATGAGACATGGTTTAGATTATGAAGATCTAGCTAGAGCTAGAAATGTAATGTGATTTGAAATCAAAATAAAGTGGATTCAGAAAATCTAGTTCGAGTTCATATAGTACACATAGTTCATATGTAACTCGAGACTAATCATGTGGTGTGCTGTGAAGATAATACACAAACGGTGGTTTAACTTGACAATAATGATGATTGTAGATCTTATTAAAACAGAGAAACGAATTCAAATGCTTTGACTTCACAACAATCATTACTATAGATCTTATTCAAATTTAGTTCATATTGAAGCGGTAGTCTATACGTTTGGAATGCACTAAAACGTTCATTTGAGTAGTAGGTTGCATGCATTACACACGTAGCGAAATATTTTAATTGAACATAACATGAATTCAAAGTTTTGAATGACATTTGTAGTGCATTGATTTGGTACGAGTACCGTTAGGCTTGTCCGGAAATTTCAACCCGCGCCTTGTTAGCCCAAAATATTTAAGATATATCTTTGTCTCGTTGTGCTCGGCTAACTCCCTCCATCTCAACCCGCGCCTTGCTATTCTGAAATTACAACGCGCGTGAAAACTCCCACCTCCTGTGAAATCCCGACACGCGAAATGCCCGTGGTACCCCTGAACCGAAAGAACCGCCTCAAATCGGTGGGGGTACTTTCGTAACTTACCCCACATTTCGGACAAGCGCGTCTCTAAGCCATGGTTCCCCACTGCCATCCCATCTGCCCACCCATTCGTACACCGAGGCCGCGAAAACCCATGATTTAAACCCCACACCCTGCTCCGTCCGCCACCCAGCCGGAGCCTCTTCCCCGACGACGTCGTCCACAACAACACCTCGACGTCCCTCATCCACCGTACCGGATGAGGATCCGTCGTCGATCTCATCGTCCCGCCGGTTCAGCCACCCCGTCCTCCACCTCCAAGGAGCTGCCCCGACGTTCCCCTCGTCTTTCGCGCCACCTCCATTCCCACACCGCCGTCTTCACCTGCACCACCGGAAGAGCATCATCATCACCGTTTCCTCGGATGAAGCTGCGGCCTAATCGGCGCCACCAAAGAGGTTGTACACTAATCACCGCATTTTCTTCTTGATTCGATCTCACGGTGCTGCCGGCACTCGGTCCCGAGCCGACACGGTGTGGCTCCATCCATGGCGGCGTCGCCGGCCACTTCCTCCACGGTGTCGCTCCCTCGGCGGCGACGTCCACATCAGTAGGAGCTGCTACTGCTTTAGCTCTCGCTCGCGCTACTGCTGTGCTCTTGCTCTCGGTCCCCTGCCTGGTCTGCTCTTGCTATTGCTCTTGCTCGCGCTGCTGCTCTCGTTCTTGCTCTTGCTTGCGATGCTGCTCCGATTTGGCTACACTTGATCGATCAATCGACTTTTGGGTCGATCGATTTTCGAGGGGTGGGCTCACTGGTGAAGGAAGAACCAGCCGCATCGGGAGGGGGCTCACTGGAGAGGTACCACTATCTATCTTAGGGTTCAGGATGGGGCGGTGGTCGGGCGGTGGCGGGTGGTGGCGTGGGGATCGCCGAGAAAAAGCTCGGCACGTGGGGGCCTAGAGGATGGCTGTGGCGGACCGGGCGGTGGGGAGTGTTTTGGGTCGGTGGCGGCGACCGCCCGTGGCCATGGGCGCATGTCGCTGCTGTTTGGCCGGTGGTGGCTGGCGGCTCAGGGGGGTGGAGGTTGAAGATGAACCGCAGGCCCTTGATTTCGTATCCAACAACTGCAAAATCGAATGACCAGAGATGAAAAAGTCAGTCGACCGACGTGTAGCCTCACCTTGCTAGTGCGTTCGATTTAAAAGAAAATTCAGTTTCGATAGTTAGGTTCAGTTTTCGGCCGAGTTAAGTTCAGCTTTGACAAGTTAAGTTCAGAGATGAGCGGCTGATGTATTTTACATCTAGCACTTTGTGGTTATGTATTTTACGTCATGTATTGGAGATGCTATTAGAATTCCACTCAGGTTAACATTGTTCGTTGTCTCTCTTGTCCTGCTTCAGCCTCGGCGTCATCCAACTCACGGAAGCTGCTCCAACGACGAAACCCTCCATCACAATGGAGCAAGACTCGGGCTCCATCTCCGCACGCCTAAGATCTTCTTCCTCCTCCGACAAGAAAGTTAGCGGAGCATCCTCATCGGCCAACCCAATCACGCTGAGATCGAGATGGCTTCGCCAAAGAGGTTGTACACTTGTTGCATCTCTTTTTACTCTACATGTTATATATATTGTCCAATCGAGCACACGGATTTGTTCCTTTAGTGTCTCCTTGAAAGAAAAAACGTAGGAATTTTAATTTTCACTTGTCCTCCTTTTCAAATTCCTATTCATGAAGCACAAGACTAAGAGATAGTAGCATAATAGCATTATAACCGTACATTTTCTTGTGGTTTGACTTAATCTCACCATGCTTCTTTGCATCCTGTGATCTTCCAATTGTTGTGAATCAAACACCCAGTTGGCGTAAATCCTGTGTTTTAAATTCTCTGCTTTGCACGTGCATTCCTATCCTATTCCTCGCCTATTTCCTATCCCGCATTGTTGGAATCCTCCAATTCAAACGAGCCCTTACAGATTTACTTCTCTTACAAATAGTTGTCAAAGAAAACCTTGTGTGGTTTGTCCCGCTCTGTTCTTGCTGTCGTCCACCCCAGCTCATTGCTCCAAAGAATGTATAGGGTCCAAAGACAATAGGATCCGCCTCCAGACCTGTCTTTTGCCGCCTCGGATCTTCTTCCCGCTCTTTGGCAGCCATGAAAACTGCATTACCATCATCAACCGAGCAGATGACCTCGAGGGACTACACGGTCCGCAAGAGAGGTCGCACTCTTTCGTGTCTGCTTACGTTATGCATCGCTTAATATTACATGCTACTTTATCGTCCTGTTCACCCTGAGTCAGCTCCAAACTAATGGTCAAACTTGAGTTTTTAAATGGTTGTGGGGTACATATCGGGGCCGCTATCAATAGTATCTATCTACTATCCGTTAATCTCCGTGTCTACTATGAGTTTCATGTTGGGTGGAAACAAACAAAGAAAGAAGCCATTATCTCAGATTATTAACTGAAGCCATTATCCGCTCGCTATTGTTGGTTTTGGGTCTATCCACATGTTGCTACCATCACTCTGGATTTCTGCATGCACTCCTTACATAATCTCACTATGTTTTATTCCTATGCATGACAGTTATTGTAAACAATGGAACTGAACATGTAGAGCAAAAGAGACGAGCCTTGCGTGGCAATATAATTTCATGCACGTCGCTCCATGGTAGGCGCAAAGGCAGCCCCCCTCCACGCATTTCGGATTGTAATCGAGAGGAAGATATCTGTTCTGAGGGGGATTCAGAAGGAGAAGATAACTCCTATTTACCCCCTGTGGTCTTCGCCCTAACTTGGCATGCTGATGTTGGTTATATCATGCATATGGTGTCTTGCATTGCTTACTTTATACATCAAATATGTCATCTGCTTAGTTTAGACATCCTTTGTGCAAATGCCATCTGTTTAGTTTATTCATCGTTTATGTGAATTATGCAACGCCACCTTGTTTAGCCGTGCATCATATATGTGAATTTTGCAATGCCATCCCGCTTAGCTACCATCTTATATGTAAATTATATCAGGACATCCTTTTTTTCGTTACATATTACATTTGTCAACAATGTTAGTACATTCAACTGCTCTTCGTAGGCATCAGCCATTTGACACGGTGATGTCAAATTCTGGAGTGAAAACAAGGTCTTCTCGAGTGACTATGCTATCTCGACGAAGCTCATATCTCGCTGGTTACTTAATAGCTCCTCGAGAGGAGGATTCAGAGATGATGACCAGTCCTATTCCCCGAGGTGTATGCTCTAACTTGGTAGGGTTATGTTGCTCATATCGTGTGTATGGTGTCTCGCATTGCTATGACATTTGATTAGTTTAGACATGCTTTGTGTGAATGCCACCTGTTCAGTGTCTAATTACCATATATGTGAATTATGCATTGCCATCTTGTTGCAAGACATTATATATGTGAATTATACAATGCTATCTTGTTGCAAAGGCATTATATATGTGAATTATGCAATGCCATGCTATTTAGCCAATCATCATGTATGTGAATTATATCATTCTATCATTTTTTGTGTTACGTGTTCCATTTGTCGACAATGTTTGTATATTCAACTACTCTTTCCGTGCACCAGCCATTTGAAGCAGTGATGGAAGTATCTGGAGTGAAAACAAGGTATTCGTGAGCGCATAATGCTACCTTTGAAGCAGACATCTTGTCAAGTTATAGAGAGCTCCTCGAGGAGGATTCGTAGACCGATGACCAGTCCTATTTCCCCCGAGGTCTATGCTCAAACTTGGCGAGGGTTATATTACCCATGTCATGCATGTTGTCTTGCATTGCTTAGTTTTACATCATATATAGATTGCCATCTGCTTACTTGCTTACTATATAAATCATATATTTGAATTATATCATGCCATTATGTTTACATAGTACATAATGCATCATCTATCTGAATTATGGCATGGCAACCCATTTAATAAAGACATCATATAGTTATATCATCTCATCCTGTTTTAGTGTTTACAGTCATCATATTTAGAATTATGGCATTCTATCCATGAATGTATGTGAATTATGGCATGCCAACCTATTTAATAAACACATTATATAGTTATGTCATGTCATCCCTGTTTACATAGTCTCATATTTTGAACTATGTCTTTCCATCTTTTTAGTTAGCCATCATAATGTGAAATTGTGGCATGCTATCCCTGTTTAGTTAGCCATCATATATGTGAAATTGTGTCATGCTATCCTGTTTGGTTAGACAACATAAATATGAATTATTTCATGCCCTCTTTTATTCCCCACTATCCATTGCATCTGTCTATCATACAATGTCTATACTTTCAATTACTTTTCTTGTTTATCAGCCATTTGAATTGGAGAGCGTGATGGCAATATCTAAGCGAGTAACAACACGGTCTTCAGAAAATATAGTGCTACCAATTGATGCAGATAGAACCACGGTTGTACTTGCCCAAGGACCAGATCCACCACACATAACCTAGACTCTCACAGATTGTACCCCTACCCAGTTGGGCAGAGAACCAGCTACACCCCTTCTAACCCAAACCCCAGCAGATAGTAACCCAGCCCAATTGACACAACACCGTCTCCACCACAGAGCACCCAAACACGAGCGGTTAGTAAGGGAACTGCAGTGCCCAAAGCACGAGGACCACCAATCCGAATCCCAACTCAACGCTTAAAGGAGAAGAAGATTTGTTCTCGTGTCGTTCTCAGAAGCTATGGTTCATACTCCTTTGCTCTTGCATTACCAGTATTTACTCATACCAACTATTTTCAAATTTGAAGGATGGAATTGAAACTCCAATGGCGCAATGTGTATGTTTTAAACATGTTTATTTAACTGGTTTGCTGTTGTAACCTGCTCTATGTTGATTTCAGTTTCAATTGAATAAATAGTTATGTTCTCATGTCATGCACATTACAAGTGTTATTATTGCTCTATAGTTACCTACACTTATATTCTGTCTATTCTGCTTTGTCTTGAACAAATATTATTTGAACTGTGTCTCTATCTTGATTTGGCAACAAAAACTAGAATGATATAGACCATAAAGTGACCATGGTACATAGATATATGTTTGTTTCATCTTTGTTATCCTCGTCTCCACTTTACTACCGAACTCATTTACCAAAATGAGTTTCATATACAACATGGTAAACATGTGATGTGTCTGCTTGTTTCTCTTTTAGAATGCGGAAAAAATATTGGAGAACAAGCATCGCGTTATCCAATGGTAAAGGAAGTAATGCGAGATAAGGTTCAAGATAGTGAGACATCCTGTTGGTCTCCAAGAAAGCTGATAAAACTATCTTGACGACGGTGAGGGAACCCAAAAGTCCTGTCTTGATGTAGTGTTTGAGTTATCGCCACTACCGGGCCGCACAAGCTCTTCGAACTAGCTGCCTGAATCGATTCGTCTTCTTGAGTCTCAACTTCAAGTTGAAAGACATCGATCGAGATGTGTCTGACAGAAGTGAAGGACCGAGGAAGTCCCTGCAGAATTCAGATGCATATTTTCTCGGTGCAACAAGAAGTTACCGGAGGATTTAAGCGCCAAACAAGAGAAAGTTAATAAGCTTGCTAAGCATCTTGCCGCATTATTGGTACCAAGATATTGTTTCTTGAGATTTTCCAAGTGGTTTCAGTTGGATTTGTTTTGTTGCGGCGTTTATTTGCGCCGGTCGCCAACTTTGACAACCAAAGTGTATATGATATGCTGCTTTGTTCCCTATATTTGCACCGGTGACGAACTTTGATGCCCAAAGTGGACGTAATATAATATGTAATGTACCGTGATAGCCTAGCATAAGTTGCTTGCTTATTTATTTCCTTGTTGTCTTTTTTATTTGTTTGCTTGTAGACAGTGCAGTTCTTTTTAAAACTAGGCCACAATAACCATGGGCTAATATTTACTGTAGTGACACTTGGCCTCCTACGGGTCAGAGAAACAAGTGGGCCTTCTACGGGCCAGAAAGCGATGAGACCTTCTACGGTAGTAGAAACACTGGGCCTTCTATGGGCTGTATCATCAATGGGCCTTATACGGGCCGTATGACCATAACGGGCCATCGTTAATAGGCCGTATTTGATGACGCTATGAAAACGGCCCAACATATTAATGGACCACAAACGGGCCGATGTAACCACGGGATGAATTTGGCCCACAAGCAGAAAATGACAGTAACGGGCCGTAAGTAAACGAATGCTGGAAATGAGCCCAAGAATAAATGGGCTCTGAGAAGGCCGAAAGATAACATTTGCTGGAAACGGCCCAACTGAATAACGGGCCCTTAATGGGTATAAAGTGATATACTGTTCATTACGGGCCAGTTTCACCACGGGCCGTTAATGGGTGTAAAGTGATACACTGTTCATTGCGGGCCAATTTCACCACGGGCCGTTAATAGGCCAAGAGTTACATAGGGCCTCATATGGGCCGAAAGACGCCATGGGCCATACATGGGCCGGCGAAAACAGTCGGAATCATATAGGATGGCCCGGATGACGCTCATCGGGCCCAATTCGGAGAGGGCGTAATGGGCCTTCGGTTAGCGGGCTGTAAATGGGCTATATGCGAACAGGTCGTTAACAGGCTTTCCATGGGACGGCCCGCCACCTTTTGACCAAGTCAAACGGGCCGGCCTTTTCACAGGAATGGGCCTCTGTTGGGCCGTGCCACATGTCAACGTATCATAGGCGCCTTCTGTCCAATGAGTGGATGACATTTGTCCCAACGATGAGTCGACACGTGTTTCCTCCAGCCAATGATGATTTTACACGTGGAAAATCCCCATTGGTCGGGGCTGTTAACAAGTTATCGGATCCAAAACCCGACCCGATAGCTTAACGGCGTTCCGTTACGGTGGATGCCACGTGTCGGTCACCCTTGACGAAAGCACTTCTGTGACGCGCGATTTATCGTCATGGAAGTGGACACTTCCGTGGTAATGTCATGGAACACTTCTACGCAAAGACGTATGACTATCTTGATTCTCGCTATAAATTTGTCATGGATGTACATGCATGACAAAAAACGCGACCTCTTGTGACAAACACGTATCATCACGGAAGTGTATTTTTTTGTAGTGAATAATATCATCTTATATCAAATTGATGTGAAAAGTGCATTTCTCAATGGTACACTTGAGGAAGAAGTATATGTTGCTCAACCTCCAGGTTTTGAAGATCCAAAGCATCCTGACAAAGTCTTCAGACTCAATAAGGCCCTCTATGGCCTCAAGCAGGCCCCTCGGGCATGATATGATACTTTGAAGGAATTCCTCGTGAAGAAAGGCTTCAAACCCGGTTCACTTGACCCAACTCTTTTCACCAAAACCTATGATGATGAATTATTTGTCTGCCAAATATATGTTGATGATATCATCTTTGGCTGTACTGACCAACGTTACAGTGATGAATTTGCCTATATGATGAGTGAGGAATATCAAATGTCTATGATGGGAGAATTGAAATTTTTCTTAGGTCTTCAAATTCATCAACAGCGCAACGAGATCTTCATATCTCAGGAGAAATACCTCAAGGATGTGTTGAGGAAATTCGGCATGCAAGATTGCAAAGGCGTCAAAATCCCTATGCCCGCAATGGCCATCTATGCACTGATGAAAATGGTATTGACTTCGATTAAAAGGTATACTGCTCCATGATTGGCTCTTTATTGTATCTGTGTGCATCTAGGCCAGATATTATGCTTAGTGTTTGCATGTGTGCCCGTTTTCAAGCTACACTGAAGGAATCACACCATAAGGCTGTGAAGCATATTCTTCGATATCTAGCTCACACTCCAACACTTGGATTATGGTATCCCAAGTGCTCGGCTTTTGATCTCGTTGGATATTCTGACTCTGACTATGCTGGTAACCGTGTGGACCGCAAGTCAACATTAGGCACATGCCATTTCCTCGGACGATCCTTGGTATGTTGGTCCTCGAAGAAACAGAAATGGGTATCACTCTCTACTGCTGAAGCTGAGTACATTGCTGCTGGTTCGTGTTGTGCTCAATTGCTATGGATGAAGCAAACCCTCGAGGACTATGGCATCAATGCGAAGAATGTGCCACTCTACTGTGACAATGAAAGTGCCATCAAGATTGCTCATAACCCAGTTCAGCACTCGAAGACAAAGCACATCCAGATTCGTCATCATTTTCTTCATGATCATGTGTTGAAGGGTGACATCTCTATTGAGCACGTGAAGACTGAAGAACGGCTAGCCGATATCTTCACAAAGCCCTTGGATGAGAAGAGATTTAGCAAGTTGCGGTGTGAGCTAAATATCTTAGAATCTTTGAATGTTCTTTGAAAAGGACACACATCGTAACACTTATGCAAAATTGATGACTTAGATGTGCAACACACTGATAACCCACAAGTGTAGGGGATCGCAACAGCTTTCGAGGGTAGAGTATTCAACCCAAATTTATTGATTCGACACAAGGGGAGCCAAAGAATATTCTCAAGTATTAGCAAATGAGTTGTCAATTCAACTACAACCGGATAACTTAGTATCCGCAGCAAAGGTATTTAGTAGCAAAGTAATATGATAGTAGTGGTAACAAGAATAAAAGAGTAATGAAAGTAAAAGCAATATTTTTGGTATTTTGTAGTGATTGTAACAATAGCAACGGAAAGTAAATAAGCGTAAACCGTATATGGAAAGGTCGAGGCATCGATCGGTGATGGATAATTATGCTTGGGATGCGGTTCATCATGTAACAATCATAACATAGGGTGACATGTAACAAGCTCCAATTCAGCAATGTAATGTAGGCATGTATTCCTAATATAGTCATATGTGCTTATGGAAAAGAACTTGCATGACATCTTTTGTCCTACCCTCCGTGGCAGCGGGTCCTAATGGAAACTAAGGGATATTAAGGCCTCCTTTTAATAGAGAACCGGAACAAAGCATTAGCACATAGTGAATACATGAACTCCTCAAACTATGGTCATCACCGGAGTGGTCCCGATTATTGTCACTTCGGGGTTGCCGGATCATAACACATAGTAGGTGACTATAGACTTGCAAGATAGGATCAAGAACACACATATATTCATGAAAACATAATAGGTTCAGATCTGAAATCATGGCACTCGGGCCCTAGTGACGAGCATTAAGCATAGCAAAGTCATAGCAACATCAATCTCAGAACATAGTGGATACTAGGGATCAAACCCTAACAAAACTAACTCAATTACATGATAAATCTCATCCAACCCATCACCGTCCAGCAAGCCTACGATGGAATTACTCACGCATGGCGGTGAGCATCATGAAATTGGTGATGGAGGATGGTTCATGATGACGACGGTGACGAATCCCCCTCTCCGGAGCCCCGAACGGACTCCAGATCAGCCCTCCCGAGAGCTTTTAGGGCTTGGTAGAAGCTTCGTATCGTGAAACGCAATGATTTCTTCTCCTCGATTTTTTTCTCCCCGAAAGCAAATATATAGAGTTGGAGTTGGCGTCGGAAGATCTCCAGGGGGCCCACGAGGTAGGGGGCGCCCACCTCGTGGATGTGGTGTGGGCCCCTGGTCTTCATCTTTGGCGAGGATTTTTATTTTTTTATAAGATGTTCCGTGGAGTTTCAGGTCATTCCGAGAACTTTTGTTTTCTCGCACATAAAACAACACCAAGGCAATTCTGCTGAAAACAGCGTCAATCCGGGTTAGTTCCATTCAAATCATACAAGTTAGAGTCCAAAACAAGGGCAAAAGTGTTTGGAAAAGTAGATACGACGGAGACGTATTAACTTCCCCAAGCTTAAACCCTTACTTGTGCTGAAGCAATTCAGTTGACAAACTGAAAGAGAAAAAGAAAAACTTCTACAAACTCTGTTTGCTCTTGTTGTTGTAAATATGTCAAGCCAGCATTCAAGTTTTCAGCAAAAATTATAACCAACCACATTTACAATAATTCTCAGGTCTCATGATTACTCATATCAATATCATAATCAGCTAGCGAGTGATAATAATAAATCTCGGATGACAACACTTCTCAAAACAATCATAATACGATATAACAAGATGGTATCTCGCTAGCCCTTTCTGAGACCGCAAAACATAAATGCAGAGCACCTTTAAAGATCAAGGACTGACTAGACATTGTAATTCATGGTAAAAGAGATCCAATCATAGTCATACCCAATATAAATTAATAGCGACGAATGCAAATGACAACAAGGCTCTCCAAATTAGTGCTTTTGATAAGAGGGTGATGACTCAACATAAAAGTAAATAGATAGGCCCTTCGCAGAGGGAAGCAAGGATTTGTAGAGGTGCCAGAGCTCGGTTTTGAAATAGAGATAAATAATATTTTGAGCGGTATACTTTCATTGTCAACATAACAACTAGGAGATGGCGATATCTCCCATGCTACACACATTGTAGGCGGTTCCCAAACAGAATGGTAAAGTTTATACTCCCCTCCACCATCAAGCATCAATCCATGGCTTGCTCGAAACAACGAAAGTGCCTCCAACAAACATCGTCCCTGTGGGGAGTTTTGTTTGCAATTAATTTTGATTTAGTTTGCATAAAGAATGGGACTGGGCATCCCGTGACCAGCCATTTTTCTCGTGAGTGAGGAGCGGAGTCCACTCCTCATGAGAATAACCCGCCTAACATGGAAGTTAAGGGCAGCACTAGTTGATACATGAGCTATTCGAGCATACAAAATGTAATGTTTATTTGAAGGTTTGGAGTTTGGCGGATACAAATTTACTTGGAACGCAGGTAGATACCGCATATAGGAAGGTATAGTGGACTCATATGGAATAACTTTGGGGTTTAAGGGATTGGATGCACAAGCAGTATTCCCGCTTAGTACAAGTGAAGTCTAGCAAAAGACTGGGAAGCGACCAACTTAGAGAGCGACAACAGCCATGAACATGCATTAAAATTAATAAACATTGGATGCAAGCATGAGTAGGATATAATCCACCATGAACATAAATATCGTGAAGGCTATGTTGATTTTGTTTCAACTACATGTGTGAACATGTGCCAAGTCAGGTCACTTAAATCATTCAAAGGAGGATACCACCCCATCATACCACATCATAACCATTTCAATAGCATGTTGGCACGCAAGGTAAACCATTATAACTCATAGCTAATCAAGCATAGCACAAGTAACTATGATCTCTAATTGTCATTGCAAACATGTTTATTCATAATAAGCTGAATCAATAACGATGAACTCATCATATTTATAAAAACAAAAGAGGTCAAGTTCATACCAACTTTTCTCATCTCAGTCAGTCCATCATATATCATCATAATTGCCTTTCACTTGCACGACCGAACGATGTGAATAATAATAAGAGTGCACGTGCATTGGACTAAGCCGAATCATGCGAGCATTCAATAAACAGGAGAAGACAAGGCAATATGGGCTCTTGGTTAAATCAACAATAATGCATATAAGAGCCACTTCAACAATTTAATCATGGTCTTCTCCTACGACCCCCAAAGAAAAGAAAAGAAATAAAACTATTTACACGGGAAAACTCCCAACAAGCAAAAGAAGAACGAGAAATATTTTTGGGTTATCTGATTAATTATTACTACTACAACAAGAAAGTAAACTACTACTATTTTTTTGATTTTTCTTAAGGTTTAGCAAACACACAAGAAGAAAGCAGGAAAAAGAAAATAAACTAGCATGGATATTACAGTGAAAGAGTATGAGCACCGACATCTAGCAATGAGTGTGTGTGAACATAAATGTAATGTCGGTGAGAAATACGTATTTCCCAAGCTTAGGCTTTTGGCCTAAGTTGGTCTATTGCCAGGGATGGCCTGGCGGATACCCGTAGTTGTAGCCGGGGTCATACTGTGACAAAAAATAGTTGGGGTCGTATGATGAAGAAGAATCTGACTGCCATTGACTAACAGCCACCTCCGGATCCCAAGAGTAGACAGACTGTCGTGGAGGCTAATATTGTGGTTCCGGTTCCGGGGCTGGTGCAGGATTCCAGTAGGCTTGAAAGGCAGCCCACGTAACGAGATAAGGTCCTTCAAAATTAAACAAGGAAGGAGCAGGCAGGGTAATAGTCTCATGATGATGTTTATGAAAGAATAATTTATATTTGAGCTCCCCTTCCCGACTCTTAACAATAAAATCATGCGCTAGCAAACTCTTGTAATATAAATAAGCACTAGGCATCAATTTTTCTTCTTTCTCATGAAGCCTAAAGGGAATATTAAAATGTGCAGCTAGGCGTGAAGCATAAATGCCTCCAAAGATGGGGCCCTTAGTACGGTTCAGACTTAACCGTCTAGCAATAATTCCGCCCATACTAATAGTGTTATCGCGGTATAAACCATGGAACAAAATAATAATATCAGGAACACTAAGGTTTCCACAGTTCCCACGACCAATCAAGCAATGACTAGCAAATATGGCAAAGTAGCGTAAAACAGGAAAATGTATGCTAGTGATTCTTGCATCAGAAACCTTCTTGGTTTCTCCCACCGTGATGGTGTTAATAAATGCTTCCACATCTTTACGGGTTGGTTCATCTAAGGTACCCTCAGAGGATATTTTGCAAACCTCGCAAAATTCAGCTAATGGCATTTTCTTAACAATGTCATACAAATGAAACTCTACTGAAGGAGGTGATTCCTTAGGGAAAAAGTAGAAGTTTTGCACAAAGGTATTAGTGAGTAAGAGATACTGATGACGTTGGTCGCGGAGGAAGTCGGTGAGGCCAGCATTCTCAATCAATGAATAGAAATCCTCATAAATCCCGGCTTGTCTCAAGAAGTCATCGGAAGGCCATTCACACGGCCGGACCTCCGCGGTACGAGGCAAATTATATTTGGGCCTCTGTGCTTCTTCATTTTGCTTTTCCTTAGAGCTTCGACTCGATGAGCCCCTCAAAAGTCTCTTCATTATTTTCTGAAATATTCTGAAATTTTTAGTAACTTCAAACAAAAGTGAACCAACTTCAATAAAACAGATAGAAACTACTCCTACAAGTGACTAGAGCCTATATCAAGCATTAGAACTACTTGGAACCATATAAATTTGACATGCAAGCTCAAGAACATGGTCACCTATGCAGCACAAATTTGCAAAGAATAAAGCACTAGAACAAAAACTAATTGGACCAATGGAGGAGTCACATACCAAGGAACAATCTCCCCAAGCAGTTTTGCGAGAGGTGCTTTGAGCAAGGAGATCGAAAATCACAGCAAAGTGGGCAAGAACTCGTGCTTGACCTAGTTATTCGTGTTTGTGGGAGGAAGAAGAAGAGGATGGGTGCAGGAATAAGTGGAGGAGGGCCACCATGGGCCCACGAGGCAGGGGGGCGCGCCCAGGGGGTAGGGCGCGCCCTCCACCCTCGTGGCCAGGTGGCAGCTCCCCCGCGGTGATTTTTGCACTATAAATCCTCAAATATTCCCGAAAAAATCATATTAAATTGGCATGGCATTTGGAGGACTTTTATTTTCGGGGTATTTTTATATTGCACTGATAAATCAGGAAACAGATAGAAAAATACTAATGTTACTTTATTTCAACTAAATAACAGAAAGTATAAACAGGGTACAGAAGGTTGTGCTTCTAGTTTCATCCGTCTCATGCTCATCAAAAGGAATCCACTAACAAGGTTGATCAGGTCTTGTTAATAAACTCATTCCAAATAACATGGAACCGGAGAAATTTCGAATAATACTAAGTTACCTCAACGGGGATATGCACATCCTCAATAATAATAATATCATATTTCTTCTTGACAGTAGGAAGAGGAAATTCGAAACCTCCAAATATAATCGATGGAATTTTTCCAATAGAGTTGATACTATGAACTTGAGGTTGTTGCCTCGGAAAGTGTATTGTATGCTCATTACCATTAACATGAAAAGTGACATTGCCTTTGGTGCAATCAATAACAGCCCCTGCAGTATTCAGAAAAGGTCTTCCAAGAATAATAGACATACTATCGTCTCGGGAATATCAAGAATAACAAAGTCCGTTAAAATAGTAACATTTGCAACCACAACAGGCACATCCTCACAAATACCGACAGGTATAGCAGTTGATTTATCAGCCATTTGCAAAGATATTTCAGTAGGTGTCAACTTATTCAAATCAAGTCTACGATATAAAGAGAGAGGCATAACACTAACACCGGCTCCAAGATCACATAGAGCAGTTTTAACATAATTTCTTTTAATAGAGCACGGTATAGTAGGTACTCCTGGATCTCCAAGTTTCTTTGGTATTCCACCCTTAAAAGTATAATTAGCAAGCACGGTGGAAATTTCAGCTTCCGGTATCTTTCTTTTATTAGTAATGATATCCTTCATATATTTAGCACAAGGATTAGTTTTGAGCATATCAGTCAATCGCATATGCAAAAAGATAGGCCTAATCATTTCCGCAAAGCGCTCAAAATCCTCATCATCCTTTTTCTTGGATGGTTTGGGAGGAAACGGCATGGGTTTCTGAACCCATGGTTCTCTTTCTTTACCATGTTTCCTAGCAACAAAGTCTTTCTTATCATAACATTGATTCTTTGATTGTGGGTTATCAAGATCAATAGCAGGTTCAATTTCTACATCATTGTCATTACTAGGTTGAGCATCATCATGAACATCATCATTAACATTTTCACTAGGTTCATGTTCATTACCGATTGTGTTTCAAAGATCGTAAATAGATATATCATTTGGATTCTCGGGTGGTTCAGCAATAGGTTCACTAGAAGTTTGCAATATAATTTTTATTTTTCTTCCTTTTAGAAGAACTGGGAGCATCAATATTATTTCTCTGAGAATCTTGCTCAATTCTCTTAGGGTGGCCTTCAGGATACAAAGCTTCCTTAATCATTCTACCAGTTCTAGTAGCCACTCTAACAGCATAATCATTTTTCTTACTATTCATTTCATTGAGCAATTCATTTTGAGCTTTAAGTACTTGTTCCACTTGAGTGGTAACCATAGAAGCATGTTTGCTAACAAGTTTAAGTTCACCTCTAATATTAGCCATATAATCACCCAAGTGTTTAATCATATCGGAATTATATTTTAATTGTCTACCAAAATAAGCATTGAAGTCTTCTTGCTTAAACATAAAGTTATCAAACTCATCCAAGCACTGACTAGCAATTTTAGTAGGAGGGACTTCAGCTTTATCATATCTATAGAGAGAATTTACCTTTACTACCTGTGTCGGGATATCGAGATCTGGAGGTTCTTCAATAGGTAATGGATCAAGATCATATGTTTCTTCAACATGCGGTAAATTAAGACCATGTATTTCTTCAATAGGAGGTAAATTCTTAACATCCTCAGCTTTAATACCTTTTTCTATCATAGATTTCTTTGCCTCTTGCATATCTTCGGGAGTGAGAAATAGAACACCTCTCTTCTTCGGAGTTGGTTTAGGAATAGGCTCAAGAATTGGCTCAGAGTCGGCTCAGAGGTGCCCAATTATTTTCATTTGTCAACATATTATTCAATAACATTTCAGCTTCATCCGGTGTTTTTCCCCTGAAAAGAGAACGAGCACAACTATCCAGGTAATCTTTGGAAGCATCGGTTAGTCCATTATAAAAGATATCAAGTATTTCATTTTTCTTAAGAGGATGATCAGGCAAAGCATTAAGTAGCTTGAGAAGCCTCCCCCAAGCTTGTGGGAGACTGTCTTCTTTAATTGCACAAAGTTGTATATTTCCTTTAAAGCGGCTTGTTTCTTATGAGCAGGGAAATATTTAGCAGAGAAGTAATAAATCATATCCTGGGGACTACGCACGCAACTAGGATCATGAGAATTAAACCATATCTTAGCATCACCCTTTAATGAGAACGGAAATATTTTAAGGATATAAAAGTAGCGAGATCTCTCATCATTAGTGAACAGGGTGGCTATATCATTTAGTTTAGTAAGATGTGCCACAACAGTTTCAGATTCATAACCATGAAAAGGATCGGATTCAACCAAAGTGATTATATCAGGATCAACAGAGAATTCATAATCCTTACCGGGAACACATATAGGTGAAGTAGCAAAAGCAGGGTCAGGTTTCATTCTATCTCTAAGAGATTCTTTGTTCCATTTAACTAATAGCCTCTTAAGCTCATTTCTATCTCTGCATGCTAAAATAGCCGCAGAAGCTTCCATATCAAAAACATAACCCTCAGGAATAACAGGCCTATCTTCATCTTTCATCAATATATTCAAATTCAATAATTTCTTTCTCTCTAGCCCTAGCAATTTGTTCATCAAGAAATTCACTAAGCGGCACAGTAGTATCAGGCATAGAAGTAGTTTCATCATAAGTATCATGCATAGCAGAAGTTGCATCATCAATAACATGCGACATATCGTAATGAATAGCGTAAGCAGTGTTTAGGTGTCGCAAGCTTACTCATAATAGAAGGTTAATCAAGTGCGAGCTAGATGGCGCTTCCTTACCTCCCCTCGTAGTTGAGGGATAAATTTTTGTCTTAGCGTCTTTCAAGTTCTTCATAGTGTCCAGCAGATATAAATCCCAAGTGACTCAAAGAATAGAGCTATGTCTTCGGCAACGGCGCCAGAAATTGGTCTTGATAACCCACAAGTGTAGGGGATCGCAACAGCTTTCGAGGGTAGAGTAATCAACCCAAATTTGTTGATTCGACACAAGGGGAGCCAAAGAATATTCTCAAGTATTAGCAGCTGAGTTATCAATTCAACCACACCTGGATAACTTAGTATCTGCAGCAAGGTATTTAGTAGCAAAGTAATATGATAGTAGTGGTAACAGTAACAAAAGAGTAATGAAAGTAAAAGCAATATTTTTGGTATTTTGTAGTGATTGTAACAATAGCAACGGGAAAGTAAATAAGCGTAAACCAGTATATGGAAAGCTCGTAGGCATCGGATCGGTGATGGATAATTATGCCGGATGCGGTTCATCATGTAACAGTCATAACATAGGGTGACACAGAACTAGCTCCAATTCATCAATGTAATATAGGCATGTGTTCCTAATATAGTCATATGTGCTTATGGAAAAGAACTTGCATGACATCTTTTGTCCTACCCTCCCGTGGCAGCGGGGTCCTAATGGAAACTAAGGGATATTAAGGCCTCCTTTTAATAGAGAACCGGAACAAAGCATTAGCACATAGTGAATACATGAACTCCTCAAACTATGGTCATCACCGGAGTGGTCCCGATTATTGTCACTTCGGGGTTGCCGGATCATAACACATAGTAGGTGACTATAGACTTGCAAGATAGGATCAAGAACACACATATATTCATGAAAACATAATAGGTTCAGATCTGAAATCATGGCACTCGGCCCTAGTGACAAGCATTAAGCATAGCAAAGTCATAGCAACATCAATCTCGTAACATAGTGGATACTAGGATCAAACCCTAACAAAACTAACTCGATTACATGATAAATCTCATCCAACCCATCACCGTCCAGCAAGCCTACGATGGAATTGCTCACGCACGGCGATGAGCATCATGAAATTGGTGATGGAGGATGGTTCATGATGACGACGGTGACGAATCCCCCTCTCCGGAGCCCCGAACGGACTCCAGATCAGCCCTCCCGAGAGCTTTTAGGGCTTGGCGGCAGCTCCGTATCATAAAACGCGATGATTTCTTCTCCTCGATTTTTTCCCCGAAAGCAAATATATGGAGTTGGAGTTGGCGTCGGAATGTCTCCAGGGGGCCCACGAGGTAGGGGGTGCGCCTAGGGGGCGCCCCACCCCTCGTGGGGATGTGATGTGGGCCCCGGTCTTCATCTTTGGCGAGGATTTTTATTATTTTTATAAGATGTTCCGTGGAGTTTCGTGTCATTCCGAGAAGTTTTGTTTTCTCGCACATAAAAACAACATCATGGCAATTCTCAACAAAACAACGTCGATGCAGGTTAGTTCCATTCAAATCATACAAGTTAGAGTCCAAAACAAGGGCAAAAGTGTTTGGAAAAGTAGATACGACGGAGACGTATCACACACGAAGTAACGTTTTTCTTCAATCAATCAAGACTAACCCTCTAAGTGTGAAGAAATTAACGGAGAATTTGATTCTGAGAGCCCTACGACAATTGTACACGATGTCTGAAATCATCATTCTTATATGGTGGGTCACGCAACCAACAAAAGTTGAAAATCTTCGATTTGAGTTTTTCTCCAGTGTTAAAATTCCTCAGTTGTTCAAATTCTTCATATTTGCATTGTCTTGACTCTTTCCGTCGTTGTTCTTCATTGACTATATATATATTTGAGTTTTCAGTCCTCTACAGCGTCTTATTGCTAATTCTTCAAGTTGACTTTTCTGCAAAGTGAATGTGATCGGACCCGTCCCCCTCTATGCTAAACTCAACCCAGTCTGTTCACAAATTCTTCATGTGCGTTCTATTTTGAAACCCATTCAAAATCTTCAATGTGTCCTTGTCAGCTGAAGAATTTGCCAACGAAACTTTAAAATATTCATAACTCAATTTTTGGCTTTTGCCTCCCAAATCGTTAAGCATCACACGATAAGATTTATCCATTAACCCACGATCTCCACATCTCTGTACGTGGGTGACACATGTCGCTAGGATGAGAAGGGTCAGGGGCACGTTCGTCCATTTTCCTCGGACGAGCAGTTTTTCACCTTGGTTATAAATACCCCTCACCCTCCTTGGACCGCATTTACCCCGCTCGACCTCACTCCCCTCACTCGAACTCTTAGACCTAGTGCCGCCGCTACTTCCACCGTCTCCGGTGAGGAAGAGCTTCACTGCCTCGACCTTGTCGCCGTCGTACTCGCGCCGGCCGCAGAAATCTTCACTCTACCACCATCGTAGCTGTCTTCCTCCGCCAAGTTAGGGCGTGGAAGATCTAAACGGACGAACTTCCCATCTACTACTCACAGTTCGTTGTGTTCTTCGTCGAGGGTAAATAAAATTTATTTTTACTGCCCTTGTTGATTCTGATGATTTCCACAAAATCTTCAAAAGGTGTTTATTCTTCAACTTCCACACACGTAAACACCTCACATGCATCTGTTTTTGATTTGTTTCTTTAAGCAACGTTTTTCATCAAGATTCCTCAATTGTGTGGATTTTCAATCTATACAACTCTGGAACCTAAGTCAAAGACCACTTAGTGAAATTCCTCAAGACACCTCTGGTCATATTCCTCGCACTGCTTCATTGAAAACTTCTGTGAATGCATATGACCTCTCCAAATTCTTCGCACCTATACTCTGTTCACAGGTACACATGTCCGCTGCTGAATCACTAGGTTCTCATCAACTTAACTCATTTGCATTGTTCCTCGAAGACAAATTGCATACCTCCTCAGAGAATTCCATTGTTCAAAATCCTCAGCTGAAGAAAATGGCTGATGGCAAGAGACCTCGGAAGGGATGGAAGAAATTGGAAGTAAACACTGCCTTTGAGATTCCAGATGACATCTATGAGGAATATTGCTCTCTTGGTGAAGCCAAACATGGCAAGGAGAACAAGAATCAGCGCAAGGTGCGCATACAGAGGATAGAGAGGAGATGGGCACGGGAATGGAGGGAGTACAAATATGTCACTCCTAAGTACATGAAGAAATTCGCTTTACACCCTCCTTGCCCAAGACCTCCATTGGTACTAGGCCAAGAAGCTGATCCCACTAGCCTCATGTGCGGTGAGGACAATCCATATGAATGGGCCAAATGACAAGCTAAGTTGGCCAAAATGGCCAAAGAAGTAGTGAGGAAATTTAACAAAGATTTTGCTGCTGGCGCTTCTGAGGCCTCTGCTAGCAAGCCCAAGAAGACTATGCCCAAGAAGCCTACACACAAGTCCAGTTCCTCAGCAATGCCCTCACGGCGAAGCTCTTCAATGCCCTCACGGCCAAGCTCTTCAAAGCCCTCACGGCATATTCCTCAAGTAGCTCCAGTTACCCCTGTTGCAAAACCTTCAGCTGCTGCTGCAAAGTCCTTGGCACCTGCGCATCTTGCCTCTTGCCAAAGGACTACAGGCGTCTCAATTGCTTCAGGAGCATCTGCAAGTTCTTCAGCTCCTCCGCAGTCCTCAACCGGACCAACTTTGCTGAAGACAAAGTCCCCTGCTGTACGAGGCACAAGACCAAGTCCTCACAAGAAGCAGATTGCCTTCCATGTGCCGTCAAGTGAAGACGAAGCTGATGATGAGGAACTAGCTGAAATCATCAGAGACAGACAGAAAAGGGCCGCTAGATCCAAAGGCAGTAATGTGCCATTCATGCTAGATCCCAAGTTGATCCTAGACTTCATCGACCTATGGCATAAGGACCCCAACACTCCTTTGCCTGAGATGAACCTCACTCCTGGCCAAAGTCATATATTGTCTGCCTTCATTGGTGAGGAAAAATGGAAATCTAAACATGGGAGGAAGGTGAAGAAAGCTCAGTACAAGAAAGAGCGCTTTCTGAAGAAAAATGTTTTGAAGCTATCACCTGATTCACTTGTCGCTCGCAATCAGAAATCAAGAGTCTCAGTGATGAATTTGACCGATACTATGCTAACTGGCTGGGAGCCAAAGTCAGATTCGTCAAGCTGACTAAGGGATTCACCTCAAATATTGCAGCCTCAATGCAACATGAAGTTCCTCAGGCTGAAGCATCTGCTCAGCTCATCGAAGAACATGCCAAGACCGGCCGATGAAGATCAGCTCAAGAAAATAAAGACTAGGGTCGATGAAGACATTCCAGCCGCTGAAGAAACTGCCAGGGCAACCTCGAGTGTTGCACCTGAAGAACAAGCCAGGCCAGTTGAAGCATCTGCTGTTGTGCCTGCAGACACTGACAATGCCAGGGCAACTGCATCAGTTCCGCCTGAAGAAACTGCACCAAATTCCTCTGCTCCTCCTGCACCAACGACAAGTCCTATCCTTCCTTCGCATCGGCTTAAGAAAACCAAAGCTCATGGAGCGAAAGCATCTGTGAAGAAAAGGAAAGCATCTGCTTCCTAAGAGTCTTCAGCTCCAAAGAAAGTGAAGACTTTGACGAGCTCCTATGAAACTCCCATAGATCTTGTTCCTGTATCAAGCATGCCATCAAAGGAGATTGTTCCCTTTGGTGAGGAATATGTGATTCCAAGTGAATCAGATGAAGGAGATCCTTCTGCCGCTACGCCAGAGTAGTTGGATGAATAGATTGAAGTGGACAATGTCACTTCGACTCCACTAGTATCATCGCCCATGCCTCAGTTCACAGCTGAAGAGGCAGGCGTTGAGGAAATTGATGAAGAAGACGAAGATGTAGATATTGGGTGTTCAACGCCAATTCTGAATCATGACTATTGGGAAAGTCATCACCCCAATTCATCGTTGTTCACACCTCTGCAACAGATTCCTCAGTCCCCTGTCTAGACTGAAGAAATTCATACGGTCTCTAAACAACATCAAGCTTCTCTTCTCACTATTCATGAAGAAGTTCCAGCCACTAGTGCTGATGTAAATGTTGCTGAAGAAATGGAGACCCAGGCTGCTGCTGATGCCATTGCACCTGAAATTCCTCAGCCTATGGCTCCAATGGCTATACATCAAGAGTCTATGAAGACAACGACTGCAAACCTTCAGCCCAAGCCACAAAATCCTTTCTCCAAGAAGCAGAAGTTCAAGGATGAAAATTTCTTCAATGAGCACATTTTCTTCACTGCCTACAATCCATATTATGCTGCTTGACTTCGTCGCAAGCGCGTCTAGACTGCTAGCCAGATGAACTTCTATTCTTCTCTGCTATTCGATAAGGACAAGATCTTTGTCTTTCACCATGAGCAAATTCCTCATGTGGATATGGAGTCGCTGCCCAGCTTCACCCCAGTCTTTAGTGTTCTTCATGACGCTGGGCTGCTCAACTTCTGCACTGACATCTATGACTGGAATGAAGAACTCATTCTTCAGTTCTAAGCACGCTGCACATCACAGGCAACGTCGAAGATGTCAATTCATAGGTGTTGGACTGGATGACTAAAAACACTCACTACAGAGCACCGGCCTCTGAATTACTTCATGCCATCCCAGTCAGTCCTCCTGATGAAGGTGCAGGGCGCATCTATGATGAACCTGAGCTATCCAATCACCTGATGCAAGTGCTGATGAAGCCTTTGAAGCCAGGCCAAGCTCCAGGAACCAAATTCCTCATCAAGGAACTGCTCTATGTGCCAAGGACCATCTACAGGATATTGACCAAAACCCTCAGTCCAATCAAGGGCCACAACTCTGATGATGAAGAAGTTGTTGGAATCATGAAGAATCTTCTTTTCAACATCATACATGGTATTCCTATCAACTGCCACGATTTCTTCATGAGGACTTTGGCCAATGTCGCTCTGTCACCTTTGGAGTTGAAGCCTTACGCTCCTTGGATTATGAGATTCCTCCGATCAAGGTCTTCAATTCATTACAAGGCTGATTTTCAGAATCACCTCAGCTACTTACCGCCAATTCAAGTCCTCAAACGGACTATTTCCTCAACTGATGAGAAGGGCAAGGCTGTTGTAATTGATAAAGGCACTCGTCCATTGGATGGACAGTTTCGCATACGGCATCCTACTCCATCAATGATGACTCTGCGACTCATGACACTGCCACAAATGCTTCAAAGCAAAATCCTCAAGCCACTGCTCCACGGGTGATGACTGATCGTGAGCTTCTCCTCAGTCTTCATCAAAAGGTCGATCGCAACCACAAATGGGTCAAGCGAAAGTTTGGTTTAATTCTTTAGAATATGACAATCACTCAGAACTATGTGAAGAAAAACCATTACTATCTGCATGAAGTGTTTGATCGCACCTGGGCTGTATTGTCTCACCTCTACGGTGAAAAAGATCTCAAGCAAATGGGCTTCAAGCAGGACTTTGACTGGTCTCAGCCACCTTTGAAGAAATTCAAGAAGGTCAAAGTTCCTCACTTGGTGGCTAGCTCATATTCTTCATCGCGCGAGACTGATGAACATCAAGACTTAGAGGACACTTCGGCAGGCCCTACATCAACAGACGACCCCAACAACGCTATTGCTCCTCCATCGACATCATGATGATATTCTTCAGGGGTGTTAGTCCTCATTTTTTGTCCCTTTTGGTCATGCAATGACAAAGGGGGAGAAATTTGAGTTAGTCTTCAAGCGGGTCTCTATATTTGGGCGTTTTTTCTGCTACGTTACAACTCTCGTTCTTCTGAAGATTTTTATTGGATCGAGTTGTAAACTTAAGTCCAATGGTGGTCTGATACTTTTGCTCTGTTTTTCTGCATGCTATTTCCTCATATATGTTAATGCACGCATGCTAAATTACATCAGTCACCATATTTCATCATGCATTTCAAATTCTTCACATCATATGTTGAATGCGTGTATGAATTACAAGATGGTAGAAGGTGACCACGATATTCTCATGGTCTGAGGAACTAAAACACATGCTAACACTCTGTGTTATAACAATTCATTTCAAACAATATTTTTTTAAAGTATAACAAATAAGATTGGGTCGATTCAATATGTTTGTTCTTCTAAAGTAACACTCTCAATGTTGTTTTAGGACTATCATTACACTTAAAGATATCCTAAGATCCGGAAAACATGATCACCAACAACACTTGCACTAGTAGAAAAAGGGGCAAATCTGAGACACATTAGTGCTGGTTTGATTTTGAGCCGGCACTAATGTGTCCATTAGTGCGGTTCCAACGGGTTAGCCGCCGCTCTCATTAGTACCAGTTAAATGGCGAACCTTTAGCACCGGTTCGTGCTACGAACCGTACTAAAGAGAGTGGTGGTAGGATGTTGTCGGTCATTCTGGGGCTCGTCCAAAGACCTTTTAGTACCGGGTTCGTGGCACGAACCAGTACTAAAGGTCGACGTACATAAACCTTCGCCCACCCGAAGCTGCTCGTTTTCTTCCCTTTCCCCTCACTTCCTCTGTTCTTCCCCTCTCTTCCTCGAGCTCCTCATAAATTTTGCCCAAACTTTGTCAAGATTTTAAGGCCCCCATCCATTCAAATGATCACAAAGGTTAGCAACTTTGTTCTTTCAACTCTGATTGCTAGATTAGCTCTTGCAATGCTTTGTATAGTGATTAATTTGGGAGGAATTATATTTGCTAGTATTTGATTTATATGCAATTTGAGGTCAAAAATAACACTTAGTTTGCATATGTAGGTGTCGTTTACTTAGTGCCTTCTAAATCTCCGTCATAACCACCGCCGATCGCTCAAGATCGTCTCGCCCGGCACCACCTTGTGGTGAGGCTCTTGTTCATGAATGTTTTACATTACCAAATTGATGTTTGTGTGATTTGGATATATAGTTACTCGTATAATTATCTTACCCATACGTTGTTTGTTATACATAGTGCCATGGTTTTGATATCTGTCCCCGGCCGCCCTCGTCCTTGTTATGATTCGTATGTGGTATATTCTCTTTTAAAACTAGTTGTTGCATTTCGTGTTTATGACAAATTATGCCCATCAAGTTGACATAGATATTTTTATCTAGGAGGTATGTGAACCGTAAATTCCAACCGACCCTATTGTTGAGAGGTTAAATTTAGTTGAAAGAGAAAAACGAGTATTTGAAAGAAAAATTGAAAAGAATTGAGGGGAGAAGATGGAATTGGAGTTGCATGTTGCCGATGTCGCGATGATCACAAGATCAAGATGGAGAAAATGAGGTTGAAGATTAGAAATATTAGAAAATATGCCATTGATAGTGTGGCTTGGTATCATTATGTTGTTGGATCAATTGTTACCTTAGTTGCGATCTTGATCGCATTTGTTGTTGCATTTAAATTCTTTAGCTAGAGAGTTATTTGTATGTTGCATTTAATTAAGTGTTGTATATGAACTTTATGTATGAACTTGTATTAATTTGGTCTATTCAGTGTGTTGTGTAATGAAGATGAGCCGACAATGGATGTATGATGACCGATGCTCTCCCGAGTTCATTAATGGCGTGCATACTTTTCTGCTTGTCGCTGAGGCAAACAAGTGGGCGGATGGTTTTATGCCTTGTCCATGTGTTGGCTGTAAGAATGGTCACAGTTACTCTACGTCAAGAACCATTCACATCCACCTATTTGAGTTCGGTTTCATGCCCCACTATAATGTTTGGACCAAGCACGGAGAAATAGGGGTTATGATGGAAGACAATGAAGAAGAAGAGGACGACGACGGCTATCCTGGCCATGGGTTCCCTGAATATGATGATACAACAATGGGGAAGAAGCTGAGCCAATGCGGGAAGAAGTTGAAGAAGAGGCATCGATGAGCCCACCGATGATCTAGGTCGGGCCATTGCCGATGCAAAGAGAAATCGCGCAAGTGATCTGAGAGGAAGAAGTTGCAGCGCATGTTAGAGGATCACAAGAAATTGTTGTACCCAATTCGCGGTTTACAAAAAAAGTTGGGCACCACATCGAATTGCTGCAATGGAAGGCGTAGAATGGTGTATCCGACAAGGGATTTGGAAAGTTGCTAGTAATGATAAAGAATATGCTTCCAATGCATAAACGAATTGCCCGAGAGTACGTATGAAGCAAAGAAGGCTGTCTGCCCTCTAGGGTTAGAGGTGCGTAAGATACATGCATGCCCTAATGATCGCATCCTCTACCGCGGTGAGTACGAGGATTTGAACGCTTGCCGGTATGCGGTGCATTGCGTTATAAGATCGTCGCGATGACCTCGGTGATGTCGAGGGCGAGCGCCCGTGAAGAAGATTCTGCCAAGGTGATGTGGTATGCTCCTATAATACCACGGTTGAAACGTTTGTTCCAAAACAAAGAGCATGCGAAGGCGATGCGGTGGCACGCAGAAGACCGTAAGAAAGACAGAAAGTTGAGAGTATAGTATTTGTTCTCGACGATATGCCCGGCCCGCATCCTCGCCGTCGACCCGTTCGCGACGACGTCCTACTTCAGAGGACCCATGTCCGGACTGGCTCGCTGGGCCGGCACCGAGGTGCTACTGAGGGGCGCACCGCTTGGTGAGGAACCCGCCTCGGGTCCCGCTGTCGACCTCGATGTCCTTTGGTGGCGTTCGCGTGGGCCACATTCGTGTAGAGGATCCGCGCCGCCAGAGGTGGTGCGTCGCCGTGTCGTGAGGAGGACGAGCATGTCCATCGCTACATGGCTGCTATGGACGCCGTGTTCTCCAATACTTGGCAGGTTCTTTGGGCAAATGACCGAGATATGATCCTGTGACGGTTCCTTCTTCTTTGGGTGTCCACCGCCGTGCCCTGTGGACCGCGAGTGGCCTAGATTCTTCTGTAGTACTCGATCTTTATTAGGTACCTAGCCAGTGATGTATTCGATATATAATATTCGAGACGATGTATTCGAGATTATATATATATTAAGACGATGATGTATTCGAGATTATATATTCGAGACGATGTATTCGAGATTCAGTTTTTCCTTATTAATTGCGTCCATGCATTGTAATTTGAATACTAATTAAATTGTTTTATATTTCTTCTCATATTAGTTAAGTAAAAGCTATGGCGGACAATACCGCAGAGAGAGAGAAGAGGAATTGTTCGGCATCATACGCAGCCCTCACAAAGCTAGATGATCTGAATGAAGCGGATGACGGCTCCCAATATCTGAACAATACCGTGAGGGTGATGAAAGATATTCGATCTCGACTAATCGAACCGATGAAGTCATGAACTATGATTATGATTATGATGACATAGACAATGTTTGTGATGACACGTATAATGTTGATCTTCAAATAACAAAGACTACCGGCGAGGTATATTTATATAAGCAGGCATCATGGTGATCATCACATGTTTTTTATTGAATATATATTAACGAATCGATCATTCTTCTTTCAGCCCTCCGGATCGAGCAAATCTGCTTCTACGCATACAGCAGGACAAAGCAAGGCCCGGCAGATTGTTGAAGGATGGTGTAAAGTACAACATCGAATCCATCAAACCTAGTGGCGAACCCCTCACGCCTAAGAACATTGCGTAACAACTCGACTCGCTAAGGCGGAGTTCTTGTGAAGGACAAACTCCCGATCTCCATTCAAGAATAGAAAGAGCCAAAGACTAAACGTCTGTGTGTTACTTGGAGTCGACGATAGAGCCAAAAAGTCCTTTGGGAATCTCTCGATGGAACAGTTCACCCTACTAGATCATTTCATCAAGCGGATGTGGAGAAAGTCAAGGGCGCTGCTCTTAAGAAGATGGCAATTGCATTCAACACCCACAAGAAAACTCATGGGCCAACTACCTCGCTGCAGAAAGGTAGACTCCAGAATTCACGGGAACACCGGAGAAGCAAAGAGAACATCGACGATTTCGTGACCTTCAAGGATTCAGAATTATCTAAGGAACGGTCGATAAAAACAAGGCAAATGCCGCAAAGAAGACGCAGCCCATAGGCTGGGTCCAGTGGCTACGCGGTGGGAATGCCTAAGTGGGATAAGTCTCGAGCAAGAGATGGAGGATGTAGGGGTCACTCCGGTTACTAAGAGCTGGCCCCCCAGTTGCAGAACTTGGTTCTATGCGCATGGGGGGCGTTGGACCCGGAGACAGGCCTGGTTTCGAAGAAGGCAAGTCTAAAAGGAGCCGAACAAAAGATAATTGACGCAATAGAAGAAGCTCAAAGGGGGGTGTTCACGCCCAACAGAGAGAACGACGAGCTTACGCGCATACTCGAAATCTGAACACCCGGGAAGAACACGAGGCAAGGGTGTTATTCCCTGGTATGAGGGCTTTTCAGAATGGAACGAGGACTACAGGACCCGTGCAAGAAAGAAGCTGGAGGAGGAGGAGAAGAAAAGGAAGCTGGAGGAGGAGCAGAGGAAGCAGGACGCAGAACGCCTTCAAGGCCTAGAAGCAAGGCACGCGGACTGCACTCAAATTCCAAAGCAGCAGCAACAGCAGATCGACTCACTTAGCCGTAGAAAGGGGTCTCTGCAGCGGTAGCAAGAAGCGGATGATCATCCAAAGATTGGATAGCACCGTCCCATCCATGCCGAGAAGCAGCGTTGGTTCTGCCCTCGGCCATACACCACCGGATACTTACCCTGTGGATGACATCATAGAGAACACTAACGGTGAGCTACACTCCAAAATGAAGAACATATCCATGAAGGTGGCGGACGATGTTGCTTTTACAATTACCCTCAAGCAACCTTCCATTGCATCCCCGATTCCAGAGGGCTATGCTCGTGTCTTGCTTGATGAAGTGGTGGACCCATATTCGGGCTACAGCTTGACATTCCCGGAGGTGAAGACGAGGGCATACCGAGAGGCCATACATCGTATCATCCTATGGAGAAAGGATTGCATCATCTTTCAAGTCCACCGACACCGCTGTCAGATGCCGACTCCTCCTCGAAGTCCGCCATCGAGTCACAGACTCTACTCCTCCAAGTCCAAGAACGCGTGAGCCGACTCCTCCTCGAAGTCCGCCACCTCCTCCAAGTCCCCGAACGCTGAGCCGACTCCTCCGGTTTCAAGTCCGCACAGCGCCATGCCACTTCTCCGGTTTCAAGTCCGCACCGTGTCGCCACACCTCCCGCTTCAAGTCCGCACATCATCGAGGCCACTTTCTCCGCCTCCAACTCAGCCATGTCGACGTCTCCGCCGTCTCAAGAATCGCAGAAGAGACACGCCGCATCTATGGTGCGAGCGGCACGAGTTGAGGTAGTTCAGGAAGTACAAAGGAGACAAGCGATATAAATATGGTCTAAGCCTCGCTCCTCTTCCTCGAGAGGCCTTACGACATGACCGAGGAGAAAACACAGCCATAGTGCACGCCAAATGGACGCCCATTTTGGACCGAAACCGCACCGCCGCCAAAGGAGAAAGTGCACGAGAAAACGATTGACCACTTCATTCAGATGGCTAGAGAACCAGCTCCCAAGCCTGTTGACTCGGACTATGAGCGCCAAATCAGGAAACTACATCGAGAATGGCTAAAGAAGGAAGCGAGCTCGAGCTCGAGCCAACAAGCAGCGGAAAAAAATGCGGAAAACCGCTCCCTAGTGGGAGAACAGCGGCGCAATCCATCCCCCGCTTGTTGTGCCAACAACACATGAGAGGAGGCCGCCATACCAATATTATTGTGGGCAAACCATTAAAGTTCCCCAGCTAGGCGATGTGGTAATAACGGAGGAGCATATAATGCAAAATGAAATGCTCAAGATCTCTGTTGGACAACTCCTCGAAATTGAGCCCATGTCTCCGCTTAGAGAGGAGGAAATAAAACGGAAATATGTCCGG
Source organism: Aegilops bicornis (assembly GCA_021605145.1). Lineage (NCBI taxonomy): Eukaryota > Viridiplantae > Streptophyta > Magnoliopsida > Poales > Poaceae > Aegilops > Aegilops bicornis. The sequence goes on along the minus strand of CM038669.1, from coordinate 259,201,619 downwards.
GCCAACCTTTGGTCGAGCCAGACAAGGTCAAGAAACTCCCAACGAGAATGTATGAATTGCATCAATGGTACATGAACATTACCAAGATTTCCAATCGAGAGTCCCTCATGGTGAATGTCAAGAAGGAGCATTACTACCATGAGAAAGCTCTGTGCGTTGAGTATTCATAACTATTTCAGTTATATAATCAAGACGCACTTGACAAATCTCTCGTCGATTGCTATTGTCTGTAAGTGATTTCTTTTCTCAGAATTTTGATCAATCATTACATGTAATTATCCTCACTATATATTCTTTTCGTGGTATTATATGCGGGATGAAGATGTATGAAATGAAAAAATCGACGCTATGGAATTGGGTTCATTGACCCAAATACCATTAATGAGTACACATGGAATCTTGCAACTTATCAAGCAAGTGTAGAGGAAAGCATGCTAGAGTTCTTGAAGCGCCTCAATACCAATGAAGATATACTACTTCCTTACAACTTCCTGTGAGTTAATACAAATTCTGTTTTTGCTTACTAGCTAGCTAGATGTTAATAATTAAGTGTATACGGTTTACGATAGTTGATTAATTTTATGCACATGCCCGCTTAATTAAGACATGCAAACGGTGCGCATGCAGTTTCCACTGGATCTTGTTAGACATTAAAGTTGACAAAGCAACAGTTGAAGTACTGGACTTGCTACTTAAAGAAGATAAAGACTACACCATCGTGAAGGGGATAGTCAATGTAATTTCAATCATTATTAACTATATCTCGGCCTATTTTTAGTTCGTCATTTCCTGATATGAACTATTTAATAACCCCTTTATTAATTTTCTTTGCCAGCGGGCAGGGCTTGGGCAATGTTCATCAAGGTGACACCAGGCAAATGGCCAAAAAAGTTGTTTTGGCATCGACCAAAGGTAAGTAATTAAGTAGTACTAGCTAGCTAGCCATCTCTTTAATTCTTATTTCAATACCATTAATTAATTATCATGCTTGATTAATCATTATCGATTCAATTCCATTCTCGTAAAGGCCCTGAAGCAGGCGCAGGGGAATGATCTGTGTGCATTCTACGTTTGCGAGAACATTCGCATGATGGCGCCCAAAAGGAGCAGATCTCAAAGACAGGATCGGGTACGTTGTCAGAACACTATTCACACCATTATCGATATCTTGTAACACAACTAATACACATGCATATTGATCTCCTTCTTAACAGTTCATAGAGGTGCGGGATAAGCTCCTACCCGAGGAGCGCATACTAGCACTTCAAGAGGAAATAGCTGGATTTTTGCTCGACCAGGTCATAGATCCCAAAGGAGAATACTATTACCCGCCATCGCCCCCATGAACCACTTGTCATCGTGTTCAAGGCACCAAGGCAACATGTAGGAGAAATTGTATATGTATATACTTGTGTATGTGTGAATAGTTAATGGTGTTGGTTGTGAGACATTCGATGATATATATTATATATATGCGGTTCTACGTACGAGAAAATCTATTTATATATATGCATAACGTGTACAATTTTTATTATCTTGAAATAACAGCAAACAAAAAAGAATTAAATGGAAAATAAAGCCAAATTGAAAACACAAAATTAAAGCAAAAAAAATTACCCAAACATTTAGTACCGGTTGGTGTTACCAACCGGTACTAATGTCCTACACGCACCCGGGCCTGGCTCGTGCCACGTGGTGGCTCTTTAGCGCCGGTTCGTGATGAACCGGTACGAAAGGGGGGGACTGAGGGAGTCCCGGACTAGGGGGTGTCCGGATAGCCGGACTCCAAGACTATGAAGATACAAGATTGAAGACTTTGTCCCGTGTCCGGATGGGACTTTCCTTGGCGTGGAAGGCAAGCTTGGCGACACGGATATGTAGATCTCCTACCATTGTAACCGACTGTGTAACCCTAACCTATCCGGTGTCTATATAAACCGGAGGGTTTTAGTCCATAGGACTAACAACAATCATACCATAGGCTAGCTTCTAGGGTTTAGCCTCCTTGATCTCGTGGTAGATCTACTCTTGTACTACCCATATCATCAATATTAATCAAGCAGAGTAGGGTATTACCTCCATCGAGAGGGCCCGAACCTGGGTAAAACATCGTGTCCCTTTGTCTCCTGTTACCATCCGCCTAGACGCACGATTCGGGACCCCCTACCCGAGATCCGCCGGTTTTGACACCAACATTGGTGCTTTCATTGAGAGTTCCTCTGTCTTCACCGATAGGCCCGATGGCTCCTTTGATCATCAACAACGACGCGGTCCAGGTGAGACTTCTCTCCCGGACAGATCTTCGTGTTCGGGCGGCTTTGCACCGGGCCAATTCGCTGGCCATCTGGAGCAGATCGAAAAGCTTCGCCCAGCCATCGTGTCAGATTTGGAAGTTTGAACTATACGGCTGATATCCGCGGAGACTTGATCTTCGACGGTTTCCGAGCCGCAGCCAAGCGCCAGACTGCTCGATGGGCATGATCTAGCTCTGCAGCCTGAACAAAGGCCACGGAGGCCGCACTAAGATCCGCTCCGACCCTTAATCCGGAGCCGGATTCCCGATCGAGGACGCAGTGGTTGGACACCGCCTCGGGGGCTACAACCTCTACGACGATCGAGCCGAACTCCATCCCCGCCCTTTGCGAAGACCTCGACCTGTGGTGCCGGACTCCTCTCCGGACGCCGAACCCTCCGCTACCTGCCAATCAAATCCGATTGGCGCCGGTCATGGAGTTCACTGCCGCGGACATCTTTCAGCACTCGCCTTTGGCGACATCCTGAATTCGCTAAAGTCTCTCTCTTTATCCGGAGAGCCCTGGCGAACTACGGACAGGAAGGTTGGGATGCGACGACGAAGAAATTCAACGCCCACCCACCACCCACTTTGTAGCCACTGTCGATGATTTAACCGACATGCTAGACTACGACTCCGAAGACATCGACGGTATCGACGACGACGCCGGAGACGACCAAGACCCAGCGCCCACAGGGCACTGGAAGGCCACCTCGTCATATGAAATATACATGGTGCACATCCCAAAAGATGGGAACGGCGATGGAACAACGGAGGATGACCTCTAAGAAACAAAGCGCCGACGCCCGCCGGGCGCCGCCTAAATCCCGCCACAATAAAACGGTGATTCCGCACGGGAGATAATAACACCGCGACGGCCGAAGAGAACACCCTCCAGCAGGACTCAGCGCAGAGGAGGGAGAAGCAAGTCCGCACGACAAGGTCGCAGTAAAGAGAGGTCGAGGACGATAATTATGCGCCCTCCGAAGATGAGGCAAGCCTCGACGTCGATTTAATTTGTCATGCACGAGGATCCCGCCAACAGGAGCGTTTCAAACGCAGGCTTATAGCCACGGCAAGCAGCCTCAAGAAAAGCAATGAACAGCTTAGAGCTGATCAAGACCTCGCTAGGCTGACAGATGGATCAAGTCCTTGCAGCCGAAGAGTATGAACTCGAACGCCCTCCAAAAGCTACCCCAAACGCAGGTCGTTGCCTCGACTAGAGGAGGAAGCACCCAAGTCGCCTCGCCGACATGGCAGACCGGCCACCCCGTGGTCAGCGACAGAGAAGCCTCTCGCCCTCCGCTCAAGCCACACCCCGACGCCCGCTCAAAAAAGTACCAAGGCAAGGGAAAACGCGCCGACTTAAGTAGATATATTGGAGGATAAGGCAAAACATACAAGTTCGATCTACGGATCGCGTGGGCGCCAAAGAACGCGGGATGATTACCGTCGCACGGATACAAGAAACCCGCCGGGCGAACACAAGAGAGAAAGCTCATATGAGCTACGTCGTGATATAGCCCAATACAGAGGCGCTGCACACCCACTATGCTTCACAGATGAAGTAATGGATCATCAAATCCCCGAGGGCTTCAAGCCCGTAAACATCGAATCATACGATGGTACCACAGATCCTGCGGTCTGGATCGAGGATTATCTCCTCCATATCCACATGGCCCGTGGTGATGATCTACACGGCATCAAATACCTCCCACTCAAGCTTAAAGGACCAGCTCGACATTGGCTCAATAGCTTGCCAGCAGAATCAATTGGTTGTTGGGAGGACCCGAAGCCGCATTCCTTGATAACTTCCAGGCACATATGTTCGACCACCGTAGCCGATGACCTTAGCCACATAATTCAGCAGCTGTAAGAATCGGCCGAACGATTACGGACTCGGTTCCTAACAAAGAAAAAATCAAATCGTTGGCCCCGTTTGGGATCACGAGAGGCCTTGCAGCCTTCAAACATAACATCCATGACGAGTGGCTTGCCCGCACCTAGGACAGAAAAGCCGAAATCTATGGCAGCCCTCACAACCCTCATGACTCGCTTTTGTGCGGGAGAGGACAAGCTGGCTAGCTCGAAGCAACAACTTGGCCAAACATCCCGATAGTCCGGATACCAAGGACAGCAATGGCAGGTCGCTGCCGCAACAAGAACAAGCGCCGCATTAACGGCGATATACATCAAGATACGCCCGTCAATGCCGGATTCGTGAGGCTCTAAACCCGGTCAGCCGGAAGAAGCCATTCAAACGAAATACCCTGTGGCCGTCCAACTTGGACCGAATACTCGATCGCCAGCGATACATGGCACCCCCGAAAAACCAGCCAATCACACCAACAGGGACTGTTGGGTGTTCAAGCAAGCAGGCAAGCTAAGTGCCGACCTCAATGACAAGGGGCTGCGTAGCGATGAGGAGGAAGAGCCCCGGCCGCCGAAGGACAGAAGGGTTTTCCTACCCAAGTGCGGACGGTGAACATGATATACGCAACCCACATACCCAAAAGGGAGCGGAAGCGTGCACTAAGGGACGTATATGCGATGGAGCGGCCGCCCAAGTTCAACCCGGTCTTCCTGCCCGATCACCTTCGATCGAAGGGACCACCCCACTAGCATCCGTAACGGCGGCTTTGCCGCATTGGTTCTTGACCCAATTATCGACGGATTTCACCTCACCAGAGTCCTGACGGACGGCGGCAGCAGCCTAAACCTACTTTATCAGGATACGGTCGCAAATGGGCATTGACCCTCAAGGATTAAACCTACAAAGGCGACCTTTAAAGGCATCATACCGGTGTAAGAGGCCAGTTATGCGGGCTCGCCACACTCAAAGTGGTCTTCGGATCCCGGATAACTTCCGGGCGAAGAGTTAATCTTCGACATCGTCCCATTCCGCAGCGACTATCATGCATCGCTCGAACGAACCGCATTTGACGGTAAAGTTCAATGCGGTGCCGCACTACGCATACCTCGTGCTCAAGATGACAGGCCCTCGAGGAGTAATCACGGTCAATGGAAACACCGAACGCCTTCTCCGAACGGAGGAGCATACGGCGACCCTCGCGGCGAAGGTGCAAAAGCAGCCTCTCACGGCAATTCTCGAGTCCGGCCACTAAGCGTCCGGACACCGCCAAGCGGCGCCCGAGTAACCTCCAACAAGACCACAGCACGATTAAAGCACGAGTAGCAATCCGCCCCAACCCCAGCCCTCGCGAAATTGCGAAGCTAGTATTACGTGTACATAATTACGCCCGGAGATACCATGGGCATATGGGGAGGGCAAGACAACGACACGCCAAGAATGCGGCTCGACCGCACTAGGGGCTCCGTTTGTGTCATTTCTTTTTTTCCTTTTCCTTTTTCTTCCTTTTTTACTTACTTTCGTGACTCGCCTTTGAGAAGTCCTGTCCGGCACTCGAATCGCCAAACTCACGATGCAACAGCCAGGGAAGCGGAAAGCCACGTCGAGCGTTCAGGTGGTCTCTATTACGAGCATTATACCTGTTTTACATACCATCCCGCAGCTTACCCCTGGAGGGGGACATGTTAGATAGTCCCATCCCTTGCTTATCGCACTATTTGTATCGTTCTGCTTTCATTGCAGTACCTTTTTGAATAAACAATACATAGCTTTTGCTTATCATTGCTCTACTTCCTTTGTATATACATATGTTCATTTCACGACATGTTGCAACCGTACACTTTGGTACGGCCAATACACCAGGGCTTAAGTATCCCAAAATTATGGTGTGATAAGTCCTAACACTTTCACAAGTGCGGCACCCCGAACTTATAGCATTATATGAATTGGCTCCGAATCATGTCTTGGGTCAATAGTTGGGTTTGCCCGGCTCCGTGTTTTGGTACCTTACGTTCTCTATATCGGCTAAGGTAGCACCGGAGAACCATCGCAATTGTGCCCCAGCTTATTCGGGTCGAGCACCTCGGTGGAGAAAGCTAAAACTGACTGTCATGATAAGGCGAGAGCCGGTCGCTGTTCGAGAAGTTTTTTCGGTCCCTAAAGACTTATGCCGCTTAGAGCGAGGAACCGAATTGTTCGCCATAGGCGTGGATAGCGCCTCAACTTCGGTCTTCCGAATACTAGGGGCTTCACGAAATTTAAAATTGGAGAATTCTATGGCTAAGGAGAGTGTTCAAGCATTATAAGTCCGATTGCCTTGTTCGTTGTGTTGAGCGCCTCCTAGATGGACCCAAGAATGGGAACAAGAGTGCTCAAGTTTATCCCGAACACCCCAAAGACTTTCGTGGCATGGGGGCTGAAGCCAACGACTTGCCATCTCTCAAATTTGATAAACGGCCGCACACAAGGTCATATTTTAAATTAATAAGCGTTGATTAGCGCATATGAACAAGTTTTCAGCGTACAGGATAACAAACGCGAGCCTATTCACAAATTACATCCTTGGAGCACTCATCCGCTTATTCGCGGGCACCCTTCAGAGGCCCTCATAGTACATTTCGGGCGCGGCGATGCTCATGGCCCTTCGGTGGCCCGTCTGTCACAAGCTTCTCCGCTGGCCCGGTTAAGCGATTCAAAGGCACTTTAGCACGGGCAAGGGCCCAACGGACCCCTTCAATGCAGACGGAGCGCTTGATGACTTCAAGCCCACAGACAAAGGCCCACCAGCCATCGCACCAAGCCAAGTAGCTCCTGTGCATGGCTCTCCGATGGCCACAACCGCGCTTATAAGGCCCTTCATGGCCTGTTCGGGCGACCTTGTGGAGCTCGACCAGCTGCTTCACTGGTCGCTTAGGGGCACCGGATGTCCGCCTCGACATATTGAGACCAGGACACGCTTCTCCATGGAGTTCCCCTCCGGGCGCGGTAGAATCTGCGGCAAGATCAGGCGCACCACGGGCAAATCTGCGAATGCTCCTGGAGAGCTCCGAATCCGGGTAAGTAATAGGTAATTGACTTTTACATTCTTGCTTTGCATAAAGAATGCCTTACCCCCCGCTATCTTCTTTAAAGACTCAATTTCATGGAGGGCTTTTTGGGCCTCGGCCTTAGCAGCTTTGGCACTCCCAAGAGCCGAGGCAAGCTCGGACTCTCGAGTCTTCGAGTCACGCTCCAAACCCTCGTGTTTTTTTCACGAGAATCTGGAGCTCTTGCCGCACCTCCGCCAGCTACGCCTCCCCTTTCTCTCGCTCGGTGTGCTCCGCAGCCGCTTTGATTTCGGCCACGGACACTGCTTCCTTCAGGGTCGCCACCTCGTTCGTGGCCCCTGCGGTACCCATGTTATTCCTGTTATTTTTGCAACCAAAACCTTTTCCATAAGGTATTTCTTTAATAAGGTATTACTTACCTTCCTTGTCCTAGAGCTGCTTCTTGGCTTGTCCGAGCTCATTCTCGGACCGCTCCAGGTTCTGCTTCAATGCATTGACCTCTGCAACAGTCGGTGTGGCAGAGGTCGCCAGCTGACATTCCCATATTGACATACTTATGTTAGACTCCTGCATTATATCTTTTTAGATCCTTAGTCCGACTTTTTCTTTCCGAACACCGAACTAAGCATCAGGCTACTGTCTATGCGTGTAATATTTTATATGTTTTAAACTTACCTCAAAGCCTGTTAGAAGGCTGGTATAGCTTCGGTCAGTCCGCTCTTTGCAGATCGAATCGTCCGGATCACCGCACTCATAGCAGGTCTTGTGCTCCTCCTCGATGGAGGCGCCATTGAGCACCTCCAAGAGCTATCCGGTGCCTCCGGTTGGATGAGGACACCGGCGTTTTACCCTTCTTGCGAAGGATCCGCCCGACCGGACTTCGAACCGCTGATGGTTCCGGCATGGAGTGCGGACGAGGGTCGGGCTTAGAGCCCCCGGGGTCTTGCCCCCAGCGCCTGAGTCCGGGAGGTCGCCTTTGTGGCACCTCCTGCGCTACCTCCTCTGACCAAGCCCCTTGGGGCCCACCGCTGCATCGTCTGCAGCGTGAGGGCGAGGAGGCGGCCGGAAGCCAAGTACTCTCCATTTCCGACGAGCCTGTGGACCCGCCGATGAATCGGCGAGCCTCGCCCTTGGGCGGGCTGCATGATTGTTCGGCATTAGAGAACACTATGCAATTATGAAAAAGCCATGGGTGTCCGGACACTTACGATCTCGCCAGGGGCTTGGCCCTTGTTGGCCAACCCTCCTCGTCGTCGTCGACATTGGTGGAGAAGTCCGGAGGAAGGGTTCTTCCCTTCCTGGACCCTCCGCCTCCCCTGCTAGCGGCCTTCCTTTTCTTCTCCCAGCTGGGAGGAGCTTCTTCTTCTTCCTCCTCGTCCTCGGGGAGAAGATTCGCTTCAGAATCGACAAGACACTGGCGCCGGGAGCTCCTTCGAGTTCCGTGGCCTCCTTCTTGGCCTTCTTCTCCGGCACCACATGGGGCGCGGAGCCAAGAGCCCCGTTAATCGGGCATCCTCCGGGTTCCGGCAAAGGAGCAGACGGTTAATCTGTCCCGCCGTCTTCAAATTACCTGTCACAAAGATTAGGGAGTTTTAGATCCCGCGTAGGGTCAATCTATGAAAAAAGAGTCCCATAAAGGGTAAATAACTTACCTCGCGCCCTGGATGTCATGAAGCTATATCCGCGATCTTTGGTAGCGGATGCTTTGGCTTTAGCGCCCTGAACAGCACCTTCCGTGCATCTTCGTATGTAGTGTCAAGAGCCGCTCAAGGTTCGGTGTCAGTGCTGCATCGAACTCCCACAAATTGAAGGCCCGTTGTTGGCATGGGAGAATCCGGCGGATGAGCATCACCGATTACGTCGACAAGCCCGAGATTCTTGTCCACTGTGTTTTGGACGCATGTCCGAGTCCGGATAGCTCTTCGAATTCCCCACATCAGGCCCGCCTCTTTCCATGCCAAGGAGCCGTGTGGGGAAGCCAGAATCTGAATTCGTGGCCGCCACCCATTCTGGGTCGCGTGGCTCGGTGATATAGAACCACCCCGATTGCCACCCCTTTATTGTCTCCACAAAGGCGCCTCGAGCCATAGGACCTTGGCCATCTTGCCAACCATAGGCGCCTCGCACTGCTTGACGGCCGCCCACTACCTTCGGCCGGACGTTAAAGATCTTCAGCCATAAGCGAAGTGGGGCTGGATGCAGAGGAAGGCCTCACACCTGACGATAAACGCCGAGATGTTGAGGATGAAATTCGGGCCAGAAGGTCGTGGGAAGTCAGTGCCGTAGTAGAACATGAGCCCCCGGACATATGGGTGAAGTGGAAAACCTAGTCCGGGGAGGAAGTGGGGTAGAAACACTACCCTCTCATGGGGCCCGGGGGTTGGAATAAGCTGCCCCGCATCGGGTAGCCTGTACGTGATGTTGCCGGACAAGTATCCGGCCTCCCGCAGTTTTGTGATGTGCCCCTCCTTGACGGAGGAGGCCATCCACCTGCCTCCCGCTCCTGACATGGTTGGAGAAAGGTCGAGGTGGGATGTGCGGACTTGGGCGTTGGAGCCTGAAATACCGGAAATGGATAAGCAAAGGAGGAAGAAGGCGTGGGTGAAAAAGTGGATCCTTATCCCCTTATATGGACGGATTTGAAGCTGTGCGTCCCCCACCACCCCGGGTAAAACTCGCTTATTTCCCAAGCGCCCGTAATCAATAAGCGGATGGGTTACCCACGTCCGTATTGATGAGAATCCCGGAATAAGGGGGCACGATCTATGCTTTGATAAGACGTGCCAAGGAAACTACCTCGCTAAACACGCTGAGGTAAAACAGTAAAAATGATTCATATAAAGGCCAGGTCGTGGTGTGATGTCACGCTGCGGAATACGTCAGCAGATCTGTGCAAAAATTATTCTCTCTACGGTGTTATGTGGAACTTGTTTTTGCAGAGCGGACACTATCCTTGTGTTCAAAACCTTCCGTGAAGTATTCGGAGGAGGAACCCGCCTTGCAATGCCGAAGACAATATGCGCGCCCGGACTTCGTCGTCATTGAAGCCTGGTTGTGGGCTACCGAGGAGTCCCGGACTAGGGGTGTCCGGATAGCGGGACTATCGTCACGGCGAACTCCAAGACTATGAAGATACAAGATTGAAGACTTCGTCCGTGTCGGGATGGGACTTTCCTTCGTGGAAGGCAAGCTTGGCGATACGGATATGTAGATCTCCTACCATTGTAACCGACTTTGTGTAATTCCCTAACCTATCCGGGTGTCTATATAAACCGGAGGGTTTTAGTCCATAGGATCTAACAACAATCATACCATAGGCTAGCTTCTAGGGTTTAGCCTCCTTGATCTCGTGGTAGATCTACTCTTGTACTACCCATATCATCAATATTAATCAAGCAGGAGTAGGGTTTTACCTCCATCGAGAGGGCCCGAACCTGGGTAAAAACATCGTCCCTTGTCTCCTGTTACCATCCGCCTAGACGCACAGTTCGGGACCCCCTACCCGAGATCCGCCGGTTTTGACACCGACAGGGACCTTTAGTCCCCCACTCTTTAGTGCCGGTTGGCGAACCGGCACTAAAGGCTGTGACGAACCGGCACTAAAGGCCGATTCTGCACTAGTGTTGAGCCAATCTTAGAGGCAAGACTGGGAACCTATATTATATTGTTTATCATTTCACACGTGCATATGATTTTTCCACTGAACCGCATATTCCAGAATCATAGTAGTTATAGCATGAAATATAAACTCTTAATTACGAAACTAGAAATGTAATAATACAATATTATTGTCTCTAGGGCATATTTCTAATAGTAGGTCATCCGGGAACTACTCACACATCATCATGGAGGCAGCAAGGTTGATGAAGATTGCCTCCCCAATGGTTTCCCCCTCTGGTAGAGTATCGAAAAAGGCCTCTAGATGGGATCACGGAAGAATAGAGACTTGCAGCGGCTATAAAATTGTTTCGGGACCTCTCGCTACTTGTGGTAGGCGTTGGGATTTCCTCAAAGAGGAAGGGTGATGTAGTATATTAGTAGATAGTATTTCCCTTAGTTACGAACCAAGGTTTATCGAACCATTAAGAGACACCACACAAACCTTGTAAGCAGTACGTGCACACACACAAAGCAGATACTTACACCCAACCTGGGCAAGAGGGTTATCAATCCCCTTGTACTCGTTAAATGCAAGTATTAAATTTTATAGTGGTAGATAAATAAAATGAAAAGGAAAATAAACGTAAATAAACTGCAACAAGTAATTTTGGGATTTTAGTAAATATAAAGTGAATGGAACCGAGGGCTATAGCGTTCACTAGAGGCGTCCCTCTCATGAGCATAGTACGGTGGGTAAAAAATTATTGTTGGGCAATTGATAGAATAGTGCATAGTTATGATGATTCTCTATGGCACAATCAATATATAGGCATTACGTCTATGACAAGTAGACCATTAATCTTATTAAATCTACTACTATTACTCCACCCCTCGACCGCTATCCAGCATGCATCTTAAGGCATTAAGTTCATAATAAATAGAGTAATGCTTGAAGCATGATGACATAATGTAGACAAAGCAAGACCAAATAATATGTTCGAGCCCCGTCATTTTAGCCTTAGTAACAACAATACAAATACGTGCCTTGCAACTCCTCCTGTCACAGAGTAAGGACACCGCAACATTGAACCTACTACCAAGTACCTCTCCCACTGAAAATAATTCAATCTAATTGGAAAAGAAGATAGATAGATAGATCGGATAAAAATAAAAGACTATAAAATCACACATAGATAAATCTCATAAAAGGTTCAAATGCTTTTAATGAATAATCTGATCATAAACCAACAATGGATCCGAAGAGACCATTGTATGGAAGATCAGAGAGAGAGAGAGAGAGAGACCCATCTAGCTACTACTATGGACCCGTAGGTCATGTGGGAACTACTCACACATTAGCATGGAGGCAACAAGGTTGATGAAGATGGCCTCCGTGATTGACTCCCCCTCTGGCAGAGTACCGGCCGAGGCCTCCACATGGGATCGTAGGAAAACAGAGGCATGCGGCGGCGATAATTTTTTTTGGGTCTTGCTCTGGGGTTTCCGAAATTTAGGGATTTTATAGCGCCGGAATTATGTCAAACGTAGGCCTATGGGTCCCAAAAGCTCAAGTGACGTGCCACCCCCTAGGGGCGTGCCCCTTGAGCTTGTGGCCCACCAGCAAGTCTTCTGGCTTTCCCTTGAAGTTTCTATGGTCTCTTCTGGTCTAAAAAAATCATCGTAAAGTTTCAACGTGTTTGGACTTTGTTTGGTATGGTTTTCCCGTGAAGCAAATAAATAGGCAAAAACAGGAATTGACGCTGGGCACTGAGTTAATAGGTTAGTTCCCAAAGATGATATAAAATGTCATATAAAGCATACAATATAATGTAATAACATGAATCTTCTATATCTAAATAGGGGCACCCCACGAGGTGATTTTCCTGTCTTCTCATGAAGCCACATCAGCCAAATTGTTCTAGCCCTTGATGCAGCATTGGTCGGTAGTCTAGAACCGTATGATCAAGTGTTGGTCAAATTTACTAAGAGCTGCCACCAAGTGAACATACACCGTTTCATTCTGACCACTCAATGCTGCCCCCGACACCATCTTTTGGGCCGGGACTAAGATTTGCTAACGGGGCTGTTCGTGCAATCCCATTGGAAATAAAAGCCCATAGACATCAAGCCAGCCCATATAACTGTTCGCAGTAGGTTTCCAGGGTTCAACCTCCAGTTCCGCTCACCGCCGCTCTCTCTTCTTCTCGACGCTGCCGCTCTCTCTTCCACTGCCATGAAACAGCAGCATTCATTGCCCTTCAATACCACGCCCTCCGTTACTTTGCAAATGTAGCTAGCCACAGTCTTTAAAGGGACATCATCGACCCGAGAAGACAACTCGATCGGGTCCTCCTATACTCCGAGCCAGCCTCCAGCCGTCAACTCTGGTAGGTGGATGCTACCTATTGTCAGCCACCATCAGCCTTTCCTTTCCCCAAGCTCATGGTTTTTGCATTTGCCATCTTGCGCTACGGATCCAAAGGTGTTTTGCTCATCGAATAAAAAGATCACATGACCTTTCTCGGTTCCCATATTATTTCTTGATAGGTATGTGTTTTCGTGTAACGATTGATTATATTCATTTCTAACAACATGTTGGGGAATAGAGAACTACAGTTTCAGAAATATTCATTTCCTTGCTTTCTGTCAATGCTAGAGTTTAATAACATCTAAAATATTACATATGCAGTTTATCCAAGATGGGGAAGAGAGAATATTAGCTATGCCTGCCTGATGAACTGACCAAAAAGAGGCCACAAGGGTAAAGGTTATCATTTTTTGCATGATATTGAAAGTATCATGGAACTCCAGACTTTCCTCAAGCTGGATAACTAATATTTACCAAATCAATTTTATTCTGTAGAAAACTGATACAGTGTGCTATGTCAAGAAGTTATTTTTTTCAATGCATGTTATTGAAGAGGCTATCTAGAAGATATTTCAATTTCTACCCGATGTAATACATGCTTACACAATTTTTTTTACTGGTGATGTTGATCTTCCTCCTTTTGGGGTCTATCTATATGTGTCTGCAAGTATATAAGCTTTTGCAGGTCATCGGTTCATCACACCAATGTGATCTAACACCACGAATGAAAAGTTATGTGTTGCTTCCGTGAGTTCCATCCATGCTGCTAATGACTTATCATAGGGGTCATGGCCTATCATTGTGTCAGAGTTCTTGCCTCTGGGGTTTACATTTTTGTTTCGAGCGGATAATTTAGCAGCTAGCCTCCCATTATACAGCTTGAAGCACTTGGACAGGAAAACACTACAAAATTTCATTTGTTTTTTTTCTGGAAATATCTTACTAATAGTTTTGTGTCTTTGTCTCATACAGCTGCAGTGAAGAGATTTCGTACCTAATTTTTTTCTATCAATGAATTATCTAAGTTACAACTTCATGTTAACAAGTAATTATATGTAAAAGACAAGTTTTTCCATCATTACTCATGTGTAGATTATAGAGTACGGTTTCTCGGCTTTGATGGTCTTATGGCCTGCTACCTTCTTTTTAGAGTTGAATATACTAAACAAGAGGACTAACTTCATTGTGTGTACATGAACATGCTATAAGATCAATTGCCATATATCAAACAATGGGCCATATGTATAATGAGATGGCCTCTCTCTCCCCACTACAATGCTTGAGAAATGTCAAGATCTACTGATTTGTTGGTAAATTGGAAATATTTATAAAAATATTTCTCGATGGTACATTACATTACTGCACCTAAGTGTGCATTTAGTTATTCATTTTTCACATCCAGAAGTTGAAGTCATCTCCAAACTTTTCACTCCGTTTTATGGTCTGATATATTTGAGCATTCAACTATAATATAATTAACCTAACATGTCACCTTGGTACACAATTAATGTCGTGCACGCATAGCTAACCATCTCCCGCCACAATGCGCGGGGTACAACAAACACGCCAACAATAGTTCCATTTCAAATCATTAATCCAATCAAGAAACATATATTCCCCTTCATGATCTTTAATATTTATCATTGCATCAAGTCCCTCTATAAAAATCCTGCAGCAATGCGCGGGGTATCACCTAGTTAATAAAAAATTATAGATACGTTGGAGACATATCAACCTCCTGTGAGGGTTTTTGGAAATATGAGAATTTATAGTGCTAGAATTAGGTCAAACGGAGCAACGAGTGGGCCACAAGGCACCAGGGCGCGTCCGCTACCTTGTGGCTCCCTCATACGTCTTCTGGCCTCACTCTAAAGCTTCGGGGGTCCCTTTTTGTCCATAAAAAATAGTCAAAAAGTTTCATCGTGTTTGGACTTCGTTTTGTATGGATTTTCTAGAAAACTAAAAACATGCAGAAAACAGGAGCCGACATTGGGCATTGATTTAATAGGTTAGTCCATAAACACTATCAACCCGTTTGGTTCGGCAAAAGTGTTGCGGTTTCTGATCCTGCCTCTTTCTGAAACGGTAGATCGTGTTTGGTTCGCGTACTATGTTTTCCAAAGCAGCGGTTTCTGATATGCGGCTTCACAAAGTCAAAAGCAGTCAAGCAGATGGTGATTAGGAAACCGGACGCCACCGAGCGAACCAAACAAAGTCAGTATCCTGTAAAAAAGAATTGAAAACAGCGCTTTCTTACTTCGGAACCCATTACGTTACCTGAGCAGCAACCAAACATGTCATATATAAAATGGTATATAGAGCATACAAGATTGATACTACAATGACATGAAACAATAAAAAAATATAGGTATGTTGGAGATGTATGAAAGCACACCATGTTTCTGTAACTTCAGATAGCTGCTGCAACATGTCAAGAAAGAAATGCATAGGTAGGTGGGGTTGGGGCTCACCTTGCTCTTGTAGATAGGCATTCC